>PTEX01000003.1:2698566-3090277 GCA_003342815.1 Eudromia elegans | reverse complement strand
GCTGCTCCATCACCTTCCCAGGGACAGAGGTCAGGCTCACCGGCCTGTAGTTGCCCGGCTCCTCCTTCTTGCCTTTTTTGAAGACTGGGGTGACACTGGCTTTCCTGCAGGCCTCTGGCACCTCCCCTGTTCTCCAGGACCTTTCAAAGATGATGGAGAGCGGCTCGGCTACGACATCCACTCGCGCAGCACTCTGGGGTGCATCCCATCGGAGCCCATGGATTTGCGGGTGTTGAGTTTCCTCAGGTGCTCTCTGACCGAATCTCCCTCTACCCAGGGCAAGACTTCCTCTCTCCAGACTTCTTCTCTTGTCCCTAGGGCCTGCGGTTCTAAAGGGCTGCCCTTGGTACACGCTGAGCAAAGAAGGCGCTCAGCAACTCTGTGTTTTCTGTGTCTTTCGTAACCAGGGCACCCACACCGGACAGTGGACCCACATTTTCCCTAATTTTCCTTTTGCCATTGATGTATTTGAAAAAACTCTTCCTGTTATTTTTAACATTCCTTGCCAGATTTAATTCCAAATGTGCCTTAACTTTCCTTGTTGCATCCCTGCATTCCCTGACTACACTCCTATATTCCTCCCAAGGACTACAATGTAAAGTCGGAAGTCTCCTTGAAATAAGTCTTTCTATAAAGTAACAGCATATAAAATGGTTAGCTGTAGAGCCCTCACTAATGCTAACAAGTACTAATGACCTGCAAGAAGAGGAGGGTTTTCTCACCTTTTTTTGTGAGAACATTTTCCAGCTCAATCATATTTCCTGTTAAAAGCTGTTGAAGGATAGGTATATGTTCAGTTTACATGGCAACACCTTTCTGATCAGATTTACAGACCAAAATGACTCTCTTTCTCCCTCCCTTCCCACAATTATAATTTACCAGAATATAAATATTGTTAAACATTTGACATCATCTTAGCTTTTAATTTGTGGAAAAAACTATGACCATTTCCAGTTAACTATAGTGGATGTGCAATTTGGACACCAACCTGAATATGTTCTGTTAGAAAAAAATAAAAAAGGATAATCTGTATCTTGGCTCTTTTTTGCAGCTTGAAGTGCAATCCTGCTGTGTGTTCATTCCCAATGACAGCCTGCCTTCGCCAAGTACTATCGTGTCCGGCGACATTCCCGGGACTGTCCGAAGCTGGTACCATGGGCAGGCCTGCATGCCCGGCACGCTCGTTGTCTGCTTGCCTCAGATAAAGGTTATGAGTGCTGGACACAAACATATGGAACCACTGCAGGAAATCCCGTTTGTTGTGCTGAGACCCATTCTTGAAGAAGGTAGAGTATGATCAATTTTAAAAGTTCTGCTCTTTAATTTCTATCTAAAACCACTAGGATTTTGTTGTTGTTTTATTTTGCTAGCATTTTTAATCATTATCATGGCTTGTTGAGGGCTAGGAATCCAAATCTTTGCACAGAGAGATCAAAGTGCAACTCATCAAGCAGCGAGCAGTACTTCTGTGATAGGTTTTCTTTCTTTGGTGATGCCAAAAAAAATCATAAGTACAAGACTTGCCCGGATTGGTTTTGTCATTCAAGTTGTTATGTAGCCAAATTGGGATGATGCCACAGGAAGGGCTACTGAATTGTGAACGGCATGAATTTTTCCATCAAAAAGAGGTATGACTTTGGAGGTACCATCAAATGTAAGACAAGCAAAGAAATTCATACCTATAGCAGACTATCCCCCCCAAAAGAGTGAGGGTCCGTTAGACTTAATGATAAGCAACAGTCATATGTTTTGTTTGTTTTTTTAGTAGGCATTTTATCAATGTTATTATAGAGATTTCCAGGAAAAAAAAAGGAGAACATTTTACCCTATGGAACGGGGTTGGGTCTCATGAAGGGGCAAAGATGGGAATAAGTGTGCTACTGCTTATTTGAAAAGCTGATAGATAGAGGTTTGATTTGTGGACTAATCTGAGGGAAGGATCAACTTTTAACATTCTGCTACTGATTGAGAAATGATCTGAAAGGAAGGGGTAAACTGAAAAAGGCCCTCGCAAGTGGAAACAAGCTGCTTGTGTTCAAGATGCAGAAATAGAGCTGTTAGAAGATGTGAAGTGATCAAAGTAACAGGCTGGGGAAATGCTTTTGCAGGACTGGTTTGCTGCTGCAAGAGTCTCTTTCTGTTGGTATTCATGCAAGAAAAAAATGTTTGTTGAAAATGAGTAAGACAAAAAAATCCCCAAATTCCCCAAAAATCTTGAATGTTGATTTTTCCATTTATTTTTATTGCCATCCATGAGATCTTGCAGTATACAGTGTACAGTTATTTCATATTGCATTCCTGAAAAAAAAAATACTATTCAGAAGTGTTTGTTGCTGTTTTGTATGTTTGTATTAAGATGAAGAGAGATAAATGCACAATTATAGTGTTTTTGTGACAGCCTTATGTAGCAATATTATCTTATACTTATGCATGGTTGAAATATAACCAGTTATAGGGAATGTTTTATGAAAAAATGGAATCAGAAGCATTTTAAAAAACTATTCTTGTTCCTTCCATCTCAACTGTTTATGGGTTTATAGCAGCATTTTCTACCTCTTTTTGTTCTGCAATTTACTGGACTCTTCCCTTCCTTCCTGCCTTTTACTTCAAGTTCCAGCAGCAGAACCAAAATCATAGTTTTAAACACTGAATGTCTTATTAGACATGTGTAAAATGCCAACAACTGGAAAAAAAAAAAGTGTTTTGCCTAATTAATTCTAGCGGGAATTATCTAATTTACTAATCATAGGGACAAGTAAAAGATAAATTACTTAACCAAAATAATCTTTTGTTTGTCTTAAACTTAGAATGTAGCTTAAGCTATTTATGGAAGTAAAAAGTCATTTGAATTTTGTCAAATCTAGATTTAAAGGAAGGATCCTAATGAGAGAAAAGAATCCCTGTTTGGGATAAAGCACATTGTAAGGAATCTATTTATGTGTGGCTTTGTGCTCTGGGAAGGATGCCAAACAGAAGTTCTCACAATCTTCATATTTTTGATTCTTCAATGGAGCTATTGCCTTCCCTTATCTCAAAACTTCCCCTGAAACAAACCATTAAGAAAGTTTTTCACAGTTTTTAAATCACCTTCTTTCTTTCCTCCCATGTGCAGGTGAATAATTTTAATGCATTTTTATTGGGAGAGTCTCTAATTTGCATTCTGTGTTTGAGCAAGACTCAGGAACATAGCATCATTCCTCAAACACGTTACCTTCTCTGTGAAATGTTATTTATCTGAGCCTGTTCTTCCTGAAAAATATTTTTAGATCTTTAAATTTTTTATTAAAAACAAAAATTGCAGCATAGGGCTCGTTTACAGGGTCACATACTTACTTTTAAGAACGCTGTATAATTATTCATATATTTTTACTATTACTTGAAAAAATAAAGGAGAATATGATGACAAGGAGCATAGTCATACGGTCATTTGGGGATATTGCTGCCTTCTCACAAAGACTTACTGACCTCAAGATGTCAACATACTGTAAAAATAGCTTATATGCTATCCCCTAGTCAAGTCTTTCCATTTGTTTTGAGAACTCTGTTATATTTCTTTTCTGAAATACTTAAAAAAGCATGTTAAATACAGAACTTCTATTCAGAAACATAATTTAGCACAATCACACTAAATAGCGTACGAACAGAAAAAGGTTTATCTCTAAAGAATGAGATACTCTGTTTAACCTTTGTTGAATAGCAAATACCACTGAATAAATTTGTAAAAAATTATGAGAATACATTATTTTCTTGATAAGTCAGATCAATTACATGAGAAAATTTCAGATCCAGTTGCTATCAGTGAAGCAGAACATATTGAAGAAATTAAATAGAAACTTGTTTAATTTTGCATTTTTAATCCTTTTGATTTAGATCTTCTTTCAGAGTTT
The DNA here is from genome assembly GCA_003342815.1 of Eudromia elegans. NCBI lineage: Eukaryota > Metazoa > Chordata > Aves > Tinamiformes > Tinamidae > Eudromia > Eudromia elegans. Next base: position 3,086,390 of record PTEX01000003.1, on the reverse strand, counting down.
CACTTTGTTACTGTTACTATTTGGTACAATTCGCTTCCCCTTGTTTGTGAAATACAACGAATTACTCTTGCAGAAGTATTTTAGCTTAGGTTTAAACTTAACAAATTGTTAAGTCATTTCTGAGGAAACAGAAAAGTAGGGCCTCTAGTACTGACTATTGTAATGAGATGTATTAGCCATAAAAGAGTAAAATATATTTGCAAAAATCTCTGCAAGGTAAGGCAGGGACTTAGTTCATGGTTAGGGCAGAGCATTGGTTTCTTAGAAGTTTTTATCTTTTGTTAGATTAAAATAAAAATTAAATTCATTAGATTAAAATAAAAGTACTTCAGTATAACAAAGGAGAAAAATGTTTAACTGAAAAGGAAAATTAAGGCAATTGGCAAATTTTGATAGGAAACTTTGACATTCAAAAATTCTGCTTTTTCAGTATTTATTCAGTGTCATCTTATGTAAAATATAGTAATTGCTGTATTTAATTTAGTATATGTAATCACTTTATAAAATTAGTTCTCACATGTTAATGATGTTCTTCAATATCTGAAAAGCAGTGAAGATTCTGCTTAAACTCCTTAAAGCCTCTGTGCCTGTGCTTGCAGCTGAAGCCTGTGTGACTAAACCTCACCTGGCAAAGCGAGCTCTGCGCTCGGTCACTGCTCCCCGTGCTTCAAATCAGTGCACCTAGGACAGGCATCCGTGTAACGGCTCCCCTGTCACGCACCTGGCAAGAAATACAGCATTGACCTAATAAGCAATTATTACAGTATCTCTTTCTTTAAAATATTACGCATCACATGAGAACATGAGGGAACTGGAAATTCCACATAAAGACCCTGCAGTGTAGGTGCAGAAAGGGCAATGAAGACAAAGTAATCGAGAAGCTGTTTGGAGATTGCTTAGGATACGTTTTGCAGACCTGGGAATTGATCCCAGGTCATTGACATGATAAAACTTTCATGTTTTTTCCCCAGCTATTACTAATTTTAAACAAACAAAATTCATAGTTTGCGGAACTGGTGACGTTTTATAAAACATTTGTATGACTGCCACTTATGCAGTATGGTTTTTTAAAAAAGAAATGTCGTATAAAAGTGAGAACAAAAGTATAATAAAATTACTAGCTAAACACATTTATCACTATCTTGTCTCATAAAATGTGGAAAGGCTCTCACTAAAAAAGAAAGCGAATCATCAGTATGTTACAGTAAATCAGGGAATTGCCGGAGAGGAAAAAAACAAAAGCTCTTTATTTTTATTTTAAGCAAAAAATAAATCAAAATAAATCAAATTTACTGTAGAAAATGAATCTTGGCAAACTATAGCAAATACTGGATACCTGATAAATGCGTGTTCTTCGAGAATTGTCTGACTGATGGAGTCAGTCAGCTGTCAAAGATCTGAAAATGTCACTTATATATTTAAGAAGTCATAGAACAGTTGATATATTTTAATTAACAGATTTTCATTTTTTTTTTTTTAAATCAGTGCTGAGGAGGAATTAAAAATAAGGATGTGTGAATGCTGTCAGCCAGGAATTAAGTGGAATCAGTAACCTTATTTACGTATCTTTTATATTCTTGCCTATAGAAGAAATGGTTGAGTTCTGGTTCTGTTGAATGCAATGTTTAGTTTTACTTATACTTCACCTTAAGAAATACTCAGAGATTAGTAAACAAAGTACTGTACACGGATGGGAACATTGCCTATGCCAAGGAAAAGTCTGCCAAGTTTGGCGCTGCTTTTTCCTTCCTACCTACTAATAAATGAAGTTTGAAGTAAATGTGCTTTAAACAGTATTGCTTTTGATGTTTAGACACGTTAAGTAGTTTCCTTAAAATCAATCTGCAAACAAATTCAGGTGTGTAATGTTTTGTTTGATTTTTAATGTGAAGCAATCAGAATTACAACTCCAAAACAAGTGTTTATAAGACAGACAGTTCCAGTATAGTATCTGAATGATCATATAAATGTGCATGGAGCTGAAGAAGAGGTAGATGATGACAATAAGGGGGATTTTATAGTTGTAAAATTGTGATGTATTTACTACACTGTTCAGCACTCTGTGGTTTCTATACATTGAACTATACATGCACTCAGGATTCTCTCTGGACATTTTTTCTGATCCCTGAAATATAACCGAGGTTAATTTACTGTGGGGATCACAGAGAAAAGCAAAGATCATGGGTAGTAATTAGAAACATGTCATTAGAGTTGACTTCGCATTTGATTTTTTTCCATCTTTTACAATTAATACTTTGTATTTCTTGGCTGGCTGAACTTGGAAAAAATATGGTTTGCTAACTACTTTTAAATATCTAATCTGAAACATTTCCAAAGTATTTTTAAGTTACTTTGGCCAAGCTGAGTTCTTCAGTCAGTAATAGCTTCAAAATAAACCACAGAATTTTTCTTCTTTCTGAGGATGAGGCGCACAAGCTTTTTGATATAATCTCCTGACTGCATACACTTATTGCTGGTGCCACTTGTGTAAGAAACAATAAAAAAGTTGCTAAAACAATATGATTTTAAAAAGTTCAGATCCTACTTTTTTTTTTTTTTAATTTCAGGAATTTTGTAATTTTTTTGAACAGTTAATTGCAGTTAACAGTTAATTTGTGCTATTTCTGTGATGTGATTTCTGCACAGGACACGCTGCTAACAGTGTGCCACCCCAAGCAGCAAATAAAGGCCATGACTCTCCATCTCTTTTTTTAAAAAACACTAGTTCAGCCTCCTTAGTGCTCTGCTAGGGTCCCTTGTGGTATGCATGGGTACCTACCTGCCCATGCCCATCTTCTGTCCCGCTACTCAAGACTGCCTTTGTGGTTTCGACCTGCAGCTCTTTCTACCACCGTGACTGCAGGCCTGAAGCTGTGAAAAATAAACCCTCATGCCAAACGACCTTTGAGTTTTGGTACAGGAGAGGGAGCCTCTCTCTGTTCTCCCAAATGAATGTTCTTGCAAAGGTCTTCATGCAAAAAGGCGATGAGTATTTTGGGCCTGCCTGGGCTTCGTGAACGCTCCTCACTGCTGCTCTATCCGAGACTGTGTGCAGCCACCTTCGTGTTCCTCTGAAACGGGGCAGCTCATGGGCCATCTTCCATGGCCTCAAAGTTCATCTGCTGGCCATGGACTCCCCTTCATCGAAATGGGACTGAAAGGCCTGACTTCCTCAGCAGAACGTCTGATAAACAGAGTAATGAAGACTTTCTTTTTGGGAAAAAAAATCTTAAATAATTGTTAGACTCCTGTACATCTACAGAGCATTTTAAAACTGCTTAAGAAGTCTATATTTTGTGTGAAATGAGAGTTCACTGCCTCTTTTTCCTCACTGCTGTTGAGCATTCTTCAGGTTTTGGTTTGCAGTCTCCTGTCGACCCAAATTGTCTCTTGGGCACAAGTGGGATGTGAGATTCTTGAGGTGCGTGGTTTGCTCTTGCACACAGCTGGTTGCCTTCATCTGTCACTGATAGAGCTGGCTAAGATGTCACACGACTTTGTGCTACCTTTCCAAAAACTTAGCCAAAACATTCTATCTTGCTTCTGTCCCGCTTTGTCAAATTACCCATTTTTCCCCATCTATTGGCAATCCAAAGGAAAGAGTCTGTACTGAAGTTGCAGCCCTTTTGTTATGCTGCTGGACACTGCCAGTTGCCTCACTGGTTATCCCTGATCATGGTCAGGGAGGACCTACAGGTACTACTCCCGGGTAGCTTTTTTTTCTAAGTGTAGGAAATGAAATGCTCAGTGTAGGTTTATAGTAATTAGTTTTGTGTCATAGTGTTCTAATCTCTACATGTCGCACTTGCGCTTCGGGCTTGGCCTTCTCCACCGCCTCAGATGTCCTCTATCTTCTCTCCCTGCCCTCCAAGGCACTATAGTTTTCCCTAGTTTATTCCATATTAGGTTGTCAACATAAGCCTCTGGTGGCCTTGCCCCAGCACGTCTTGTCAGAGGCATTTGGTTGCAGTGGCTTCACAATCCCAGAGGATTCCAGTGTTTAAGAACTGAAAAAAAATGCTGTTTTAGATTTCAAGGTTTAGAATGGAGTTGATAGTTGAAGGATATTTCTGAGAGTTTGAGAATAATTTAATGGAGATTGGCAGTATGTGCCTTGGGTTTAGGATAAGACCTTTACTGAATTTGCAAAAAAAGAGTATGATCTATAACCATTCTCTTTTTTTTTTTTTTATAATGTGTAGGTGATGCCTTTCCTTGGACAATCAGTCTGCATAATTTCAGTATATATACTCTCCTTGGACAACAGATGACACTAAATTTAGTGGATCCAATGGGCTGTACTTCTACTTTAGCTGTTACTTCACAGAAACTGCTTGCTTCAGGGCCAGAATCCAGACACTCATTTGTCGTCTGCCTTCATGTCGACCTTGAGTCCCTTGAAATAAAATGCTCGAACCCCCAGGTTGGTACATTTAATTGATTTATGAAAGGAAATTAAAAATAACTTGATTTAAGTACGATTGTTCTGCATTTTGTTGAAGGGGTTCTCTTCTATTAAACATCTTAATTTTTTTTTAACTGGGCCATCAAGATCAAGGTACTTAGATTAAGATTTGCTTTGAAGCTCTCTCAAGTTTTGTAATTTAAACTCTTCTCAAAATGTAATAGCTACAGTATAAATGGTTCTTTTGGGTGATGGAATGAAATGAATTGCAGATGTACTTTTAAGTGCTATAGTACTGTTCTGCTGTTGCTGTGGATTTGTGTATTGGAATGGCTTAATGCAATTTTTTATCATATTCTCACAGAGCTAACATTTCTTCAAATATAAAATGTATTTAGGCATACGGTGGTAAGTAAAGAAGGATGCTTATAAATAGAAGTTGTCATCTCATATACATTTATTAAAAGGCAGGAAGGTTGCTAGATATTGTAAGAGTGAACCTTGTGTTTTTCTGAGTTGGATCAAGTTAGCTTCGGTCCAGCATGTTAGGTCTTATTTGCATTAATTTGAGTAAAATGTTTACTATAACTTAAATAGTACTTTTGTGACAACTGCAGCGGGTTTGCAGTTACAGATCTCCTTAGATCTGAATAAGAGGTTCATATGCTCTGCTCAAAAGCATTAGGCATATGATAAGATTCTTCAGAGGACTTGATGAACCAGTTAGATGACTTATTTCATAATTCAATAGAAAAAAAAGATAGGAACACAAAATATTATATGTCCTACCTCATAAACAAAGCATCAAGTCTTGTAAAGATGTACAGACCTATGGTCTAACTCTGAGAATGCAGAAGCTGAGGTGGTGCAAGTTTGCTTGCTGACCTTGAGTATACTCATTACACACATATTTCTCGATCACGTCCTGTTTGTTGTACAGTGAAATATCAGACCAATTTTTTTCTTTTAAAGGATACTCATATACACTGTGATGTGCACAACAGAGTAACTATGAAATTTGATTCTTTAGAATGGCAGACTGTATTTTGTCTGTAGGTGACAGCTTTAAATAGGATGATACTTAGTAAAATTGCGTGATGGTAACAAAGGTGAGGTATGGTACTATCAAACTGTTATGACTGAGTATGAATTGATGTCCTGATGGTTCTGCCCTGTAAGTTCAATAAATACTTCCAGTATGCAAAATTGTCAGAATTTCATCTTTTATTGTATTTTCTCAATTTTGTGGTAACTTTATTTTTAAAATACAAAATACTGTACTGTATCGATTTTACTTTTTTACTGTAAAGCACATACTTTGCCAAGCGGGCAGTGAGATCTTACTGAGTTATGTGTGGTTTTGTTAAGGAGGAAATGGAAGCAGTGTTGAGAGATGGAGGCTTTTTGTAACAAGTCATGGCAGTTTTGTTCATACTTTGTTATGTATTTTTTTTAATAGAGAATACTAAAAATAAGAAATAAATAAAATAAATAAATAAATGTTACTGTTATGTTAAAAAATAATTCTAAAAAAAAAGACCTCTAACTTACATTAACAATTCTGATATATTCAGGAATGGCTCTAGAGAACATTAAGACTACTTACCTGAAAAAATGTAACCAGCATGATAAATAGAAATCCTTTCATTTTAATAATTAATAACCATCAAAATGCAATGAAATGTCTCGCTTTCATTTTTAGGAGATGTTGCTGGGTTTTTTCTTTCTTTATTTTGTAATTTGTAAAAGCGTAAAAATAATTTTTGTGATTTTTTTTTTTTTTCTGCTCTTTAACATGTCTCCATGAAAATCATCTCCCTCTAGGTAACTGTGTGCTTTTCCTTAGTGATCCTTTTCCTTGTTTTGTGTCTGATTTTAGACAAGGGTAGACTATTAGGTTAGTACTGTTTGTTCATCTGGTTACTGGAGTGCTTCAAAGAGAGAGGGATATTGCTATCTGAAAGAGCAGCTCTTTCAGAGTGGCTGCAAAGATTCCAACTTGAAGAATTAAAATAAAAGCATGAATAATTATTAACTTTAATGACTGTGACTGTTGTTATCACATTTAGATCCAAATTCTAAATTCTAAAAGCAGGGGATTATTAAGTGATAAACCTCTGTAGCTTGTGTACAAGCATGCATGTAAACTTTGAAGTTGCGTTATTTCTTCATTCATGTTACTTTGTGCTTTTATGAGCCCTGGCATAATTAATTTTATGGAATCCTTGCTTCCTAAGGACAAGTGTAGTTTAAATTAGCAGTTAGTCTCTTGACCAATAAATATTTTGATGGAAGGGAGGTTGCAAGCATCTATGATCTGGATATGTGCCTGTATCCCATTAATTTTCTAGGGTTTGCCAGAAGAGTGTCAGCACCAATTAATGTTAACCTACTCAATCAATCAGATGGATATTATTAGTTGCTTTTCCTGAGTTACATCGAGGAAAGTCAGGAAAACCTGGAACTTTTGTAATTAATAATTTAAAGACTATCACGGCACTACAGACACAAGCCCTTTCTAAGTGTAACTAAAATAAGCTTTTGCTGTAAGTGAAACAACTGGCAGTAAAGTTTGTCTGTAGGTGATTCCATGCATGAAGACAAAAAAATACTGAATTCATCTTCTTTAAGAAAAAAAAAAAATCTGTCAAAAGAGTATATGACCTGCTCAGTGTAAGCCTTGAAACTTCAAAAGAAAATCCAAGATGAATTAAGAAGGGTTTTATAAAATTCCAGCACTTCACCTCTTTAGAAAGGACTGTAGCATGTTCTTTGAGACTTCATCACACATTCTCACGCACAAAATTAAGTACTGTTTTATATCAAATGTAGATTGACAACAGTGTTTTTCTGCATCTGTTCTGCCCACATAAGAAGCCAGCTTCAGAGAGTAGATGTGTCCTGAGGCTTAAAGTTCTTATAAATATGAGAATTTCCATTTTTTATAATGGCAAGTTGGGTATGGTATCCAGCTGTGGATCTGCTTATATATTGTTTGCAGTTTTCCCTGAGCTTGTTTTATACAGTATATGGCAATATGTTGTCCTACAAATTCCATGATTAATGCTTATTTACAAAAGCTTGTGTAAATATCTTAGAACTGAGTCAAACAATGTGCAAGTTAAACAGTATGTTTTCTGAATATTGGTATGACATTTCCCAGGAGATTATTGAGTTTGATAGTGGATATTCTTTCTACTACTTAGAGCAGTTACATATGCTGCGTGAGATCACTATTTTATTACTACTAAAACTGAGTATTTTTTTACATTCTTAATATTTTATAATGTTTATTTTTATATATTGTCCTTTTTCTAGGATTTTAATAGAAAGGGTAGTATCCATACATATGAAATATACCAGAAATTAGATTTTTTTTTTTATTGTTAAAATGTGTTAGTAATAAGTTTTACAAGACCAGGTTATTGGTTATATTTTTATGAACTACATAATATATGTTTAGAGAAACACATATTTCTGACCAAAATAACTAGAGCATAACTTGTTAATTAATTTAATTACAATGCAGTTACTTTTCAGAACATTATAAACTACGAGACTCACAGTTCTGCTGAATTTTAAGTCTGAGTGGAGAACTTTGATTTGGACAATTTTCCTTCACCTTGTTATGGAAAAAAAATCACCTTAAAAACTGCATTTCTTTCAGGTGCAGCTTCTGTATGAACTGGCAGAGATTGCAAGTAAAGTTTGGAAGAAAATTCAGAAGAAAGGAATTCTTTCTCAGTCTTCTGTCTATACTGAACCCGTGACGGGAGCTGTTCCTCCCAGCTCGCCAGTTAAAAGCAGTGTTGGTACAGCCCCACCAGACACCAGCACGTGCAGCCCATCTGCTGACGTTGGCACCACCACCGAGGTAGGTGTTCTTAAGACATGTGTTGTGTGACTACTGACCCGCGTGTGATGTGTACGTGAGTAAGGGTCAAAAGGATTGAGAAAGAGTAGCAGTGTCCCTATGCAATGCAGTTTTGCAGCTGAACACTTAATAATGGACATTTCATCACTTGTTTTAGGGGAAGAGAGGAAGGAGTAAAAGCAAATGAGTGCAATATTGCTCCTATTTTATTGTTTGTCTGGCCCATTTCTCTTGGAGACAAATTAATGTTAACTCCTGTAAGCTAATTATAGCTAGTGTTTGTAAGTCCAGAAGAATACATAGTATTTTTCATGTCCAGAACTAAAAGAAAGTGGTAACTGGTGGTTTTGAAGTGTCTGTGGCATTTTGTGCTGCTTGTGGCTTGTGAGTCATCCGAAGCAGCTTTGGTGGCCAGGCAGTCATGGGGAGGCAGTCCGTGGGATGCCCATGCTGTGCTGTGTGTAGTCTTTATTGGCAAGCTGGGAGACATGGAGGGCGAGCAGAGGTCCTGAGGCCAGTGCAGTGGGTCACCCAGTGACACAGTCACCCCAGGTCTATCCTGTTATCGTCATGTTCCATCTTGGAGACACTTCTGTAGCTCTAAGCCTTCACCTCTGCCAGCTCTCCAGTGCCTTAGGAATCTTTTGCAACTCAGTTGCACAAGGATTTCAGCTTCCAGAATGAGAAAGATTAGCTGCTTGGTTTTTATGGATTTCTGTTTTGGTAATTTGCACCACTCAGTAACTGTGTGGAGCAAGCTGGTAGTATCAGCAGGAAAGCAATGGCCCCATCTCTGGGTGTTGTTAGCTAGGTGGCACCAGGTAACTGATGTAGTAGGACGTGTGGCCACAGGACACTGCACAGCTAGATAACAGGATCCCAAGATGGTTGAGGTCGGATGGGATCTTTGGAGATCATCTAGTCCAGCACCTAGAGCACGGGGCACAGGATCCAGGTGGATTTGAAGATCTCCAGAGAAGGAGACTCCACAACCTCTCTGGGCAGCCTGTGCCAGGGCTCTGTCACCCTTACGATGGATAGACCTCAGCTTTCTTAATGTCTCTGTCAACCATCCTGGTTAGATTAATTAGATTATTTAGGTGACCTTCCGAGTGCTCCAGGACAGATTAGGTACATAACTGAAGATAAATAATACCAGCAAGAAGATGGTAAGGCCCCCAAATTAGTGGTTTTTTTTTTCATGTGCTTGCATCAAATTCCTTTTTTATTAAGATCAGAAACCATCAGCTTTGTAAGTAACAATTTGGTTTTGACTCTCTATATAGACAGCAGCACTTAGAGTACATGCTGTACTTACAGCCTTACTTGAAAATGATTCAGTAATTGTTTTAATCCATATGTTACCAAGATTATTTTGGCAATGCAGAGCTCATTAAATTTGGTGGGTTAGCCAGCAAAGGACAATACTAGAATTTGTGTCGGGCATTTTCCTCTCTGAAGCTAAGATCATCATTTCAATCTTGTTACAATAGAAAGTTAATATATTAAAACACCTGGTATTAATATTGGATTTTTTTCACAATAGGGAACATAAAATTGATGCAACTAATATTTGAAAATTGCCTTTCAAAGAAATATGTGATTTTGCAGGATAGTACAAATTTTTGAAAAATTGACCGCCCTTTTGGCAATATTGTTATTTAAATGTGAAAATGCAAAAGAGGTGCAAACAGAAAAAAGTACTTGCAGAAAGCCATGGTTCGTCTTGCTGGAAGAGCAAGGAGGTGAACCTACCCAACACCTCATTGCTGTCAGCCCAAGGTGCTCTGCCTTGGCTGGAACAGGAAGGCAAGGAGGCAGGAGAGTCAGCGTGGGGAAGTTGTAGGTCTGTAAATAGTGCAGCAGGCTGAGTCGGGGTTCGTTGCTGTTATGGCAGTGGGGAGATGGCAGAACATGGCTACAACATGGCAGAACACGAGACTGCAGAGTTCTTTGTTAACTATTGAAACTAAGAATTAGAAGATGAGAATTGATACTGTTTTTCAGGAAGAGACTGAGAGACAGATTCAAGTAGCAGGCAATATGTTTTGTTCATCAGTAAGGAAAATCATGTTCTGTTTCTGGTTAAGAAGGTGTGCATATTAGGAAGATTAAATTTTAAACAATATGTAGGGTATGTGACTGCTTTAGATAACAATAAGGAAAAGAAAGGGAAAGTTTTTGAAGTACAGTGGTTATAAAAAGATAGGAAAGAATCTTTGTCGTGGGAAGTCACGGCAAAGTTTAGATTCCTGTAATAAGGATAGTTACAAAAATGCTGAATTTTGAGGTTACTGTCGTTTCTCTGAGAGTCCTTGCTTGTTCTTAGGCCCCACCTTTAATATCGGTCTGGTAATTTGTTGAGACAACAAATTTAGTGAGACTGTAGGGGCTCATGGGGGCTCCATCTAAATGACTTGACTGTTAGGAGATGTGTCATCAAAGAACCATCTTAGCCACACACTTTCTCATATTTAAAGGCTAAGAGGAAAACAAGATTATCTCTTCTCTAGCAACTAAATCTGTGTCAAGCTACCGGTTGGAATGAGATGAATTAAGATGATGATCAAGTTAATGTGGTTGTGTTGATATAAACAAAGTAAGCTGTTCCAAGCAGGTTATTAATAAACTGTAGGAAAAATTATATTAAGCTTTCTATCATATTTTAAATCTTTCCACTGATCCGTTTGTCTGACATTTTCTTTTAAATCTTTTGCTCAGTGATAGTCATATATATAAAAAACTAATAAATCTCATGCTGATTTGAGGCTGTGCTGTGAACTTGTGCAGGTTGCAGCGCGGGAAGCAGCTGTGAGTTTTGCTTCTGAGACCATGCACAGTCCTGAGCTCTGTGTGCTGGCAAAGGAGGTTGTCGTACTCTTGGGGTGGCAAAGGGAGGAGGAAAAACATCCTTGGCCAACCAGTGAGAAACAGTGAAAGGAATCATATTTTCTTCTCACATTTCTAGTGTACTATTTGAGACAATACAAATTAAATCATTTGTAACATAATGGTTGGCAGTATCTCCAAAACACATTTTCTGCGGTTCGTGGCTGTCTTTGAAATTATTGAACATATTTCCCAGTATCAAAGTCCCTGCTAGGTTCCCATTAGAGCAGTGGGGTTGCTGTCCTGTCTTTTAAGGTAAGGACTGTGGAGAACTTAGTAGTACAGGCATTGAAATGCTAGCGAGGAAACATTCTCCCTTCTTCTTAACCAGCGAAAGTTGCTTTTCCTCTGAGAGTAATTAATCACTTAGTTTCCCTGTTTCCTCTTGCTGACTTAATTACAATCATCCTATCCAAAGAAAAAAAAATGCCATGGTTTGTGTGATCACAAAATCCTATTTCTCCTTTAATTGTAGGGAGTAGGATTTGAAGATGAGAGAGAGTCTGTCTTCTATCTCCAACTGCCACTTTTATTTTACTGAAACCTTGGAGTCTAAACAGACTTTATTTGAATAAAAGTAACTTCCGTAGCGTATTTGGTACGCACAGTTTCTCCTTGTAGATGCTGGGGTGCACCTGAGAGGCACCTACTCTGAGAGGAAACGCTGTGCAGCTGCCGAAACGTAGGCAGAGAGAAGCGGGCCTTGCAGACGAGAGACGCACGCAGAGTTTTTGATGAGTTTGGCTCCTGCGAAGTGCAGCAGCTACTTCTACCCGTCAAGTTGCCTAATGGGCTGCAGATGTCAGTTACACTATAGGCTTTCCAGCAAGGCTAAGTTTTCCTTCTGGGTCTGGTGCAAAGATACAGTCCTCTACAGTTCATCCAAATATGGATCACTGGAATCATGTCTCTTAAACACAAGGCTTTTCATCTATAGAGCCTGTTTCTGGTTGCAAGAGCTCCTATGGTGAAATCAGTGCTAGTTTTTTGATTGCCTTCTGCCAGTTGAGGGCTGAGTATTTTTCAGGGTACCTTCTGAGGAAATTGTTTTCATTTCAAAAAGTGGAAAGGATGTAGGTGGGTGCTCAGAGGCAGCCAGTGCCCTCCGGCTCCTGCACCACAGTCTTCTTCAAGCATTCCTGAGGCTCACGTTGGAAGTCTGGGAGTGCTGGGGAGAGATGAGTGGTGTTTGCGGAGGCCAAAGTTATCTTTAATACCTCATGGAAACCAACGCTTTCAGGGGGCTCTCAGGGAAGTTAAATGACTGCGGGGAAGGGACAGGTGGTTTTCTTTTTGTGAATGGCAGAGGGGAGAGAGGAAAGGTGGAGGCAGCTTTGGGAAGATAGCTGAGACGTTTCGAGCAACATTTCACCTTTTACCTTAAGTTTGCTTTATCCCTTTCTGTGGTTTTGCTCCTGGTTTGAACTGAACTACCCTCTGCCCTCTGTCAGCGTCTGAATTCCATCTTGGGAGCAATAAAAACTCACACGGCAGCCTTAGAGCAGACGCTCAATGGCTGGGAGAGCTAGTGCCAATGAAGGTTTCCTTCATACTGTCATGATACTCACAGGTCTGCAAAGATAAATGCTTTCAAGTACGCTTTCAAAAAATGGAAAAGCATTTTTACTTTCATCTTTTTAAATATGGTATACTTTATTTCTTTGTACTTTCTAAAATGCAAACATCCCTAGTTCTTGGTCTGATCTTTAGAAATTTCAAGGTAGTTAATATTAGTATAATGCTGATCAATGAAGTCAGTGGGAGCAAAGCTAAATCCATTTTGATTTGAAAAATACCACCCTATATTTGTAAATTATAACTTATTTTTAGACTGCTGCAATGCTAATGTTTTTAGTGCAAGACAGGGAGTAGGTAACATACAGAAATGGAATGCATCAGCCGTAATTTCAGCATGCAGCTATGTCAATTTAGCAGACTACCAGGAACAAAGTGTTTAGAGTAATTAAACTGTAGTACGTATTTCTACAGGTTTGACGTAGAGAGGTTTCCCAAGCCTTTGAGAAATCTAGTTTGTGTTTTGTTTATCAGAGTTTGTGTTTAGTTTATATGTTTCTACAGTTTTTACATTTGAAATTTTAAAGTCTGTCAAACAAAAAATACCTCTCTGCAATAGGTACACTTTTTTTTTTTTTTCCCTTCAGAGATATTGCCATTAATGTGCTATTCCATTCTGTGGGAGACAAGTGATTATTTTTAAAGCTTCTTTCAAGTGCAGCAGCCTTATTATAAATGAATAGGAAGAAAGCAAACTCTCAGAGCTGTTTGTATTAAAAAGCAAAAGAAGTAATTTGTTTATATGATCTGCAGATGATTTATGTTTTAAGCTGCGTGTAATTCTTTTCATGCTGACAAGCTGATAGCGAGCTCCGCAGTCGTATGCAGATAAAGCTACCTAGCTTCCTGAATTTCAGTCTGGGTGGCAGTCAGCTGGGGGAACTTGAGTGAGAGGCTTAAGTAGTGGGGGGTTGGAAACAGTTAATCATTTTTACCACCCCGGCTTTGGAACAGCGAGAGCAAAGGTAGTATAGCCTACAACAGGCCACTTGTTACTGTTTACTTAAGTGCAAACACTGGTAGAAGTGTTTAGTCCTTGGGGAAGCGCTGTGATTGAGCAAGAAGGCAGGAGTTATTTTGATAAGGCATAGCAGTAGTGTGGCCAAACTGTGATCATCCCGGAGCTTTAGGCAGGCCTTGGATGAAGGCCTCGTGTGTTTGGTTCTTCCTGATGAACAAAGATAAATTCTGCTAAGAAAATAAACTCGGTATATTGGTCAATTTGCAACAATTGGTGAAAGAATTAAATTGTATATTTTAGGACTTGGCATGAGAAGTTGTGGGAAAATAGTTCAGTGTTTCTGTCTCTGGCTTGATTTTTCTGTAGATCTGGAAACAGAGCAGAAAATTAATATATAAACATATTTAACAATACCACGCTGGGTGCTGAAAATCCAAACTGAAAATTGAAACTGCATGAGAAACAAGAACACAGGCTCTCTTTTCACTTTGGTTTCATAGTTATTCAGTGCAAAAATTTTCTAAGGATTTGAGCTTATTTAAAAAGAAAATGACTTCAGCTACTGCAAACCATCATTTTTTTTGCTCCTTGTGACTCTGCCCAGTGGTTCTGGATGCTGTACGACTACCAGAAGGCAAAGGAGAAATGCAATCCCTTCAATTCCCACCTCCCACAGGACATCACTAGAGCAATTCCTGCGTTTGGAAGAGCACATGTACAGCTGTGGCCACGGAGAAAGGGCCAATCCAGCTGTTTACACATGTTAGATCTGTGGAACAGTTTAGAGGGTATGTTCAATGTGAACTGCCAAGCTAAGGGACAGGAGGGATCAGCAATGTCCACCTGGGACCTGGTGACCAGCAGGTGGGAATGACCGTGGACAACTCCTTCCATGCAGCCAAGAGCATCTCTGTGAGGCTCAGCTTAATGCGGGAGCCCTGGTATTAGTGACCTGCATGTGAAATTACAGCGCTCAGGAGTGTGTGTTGAGCGAGACCATGGCCAGGTCTTGCAGATAGAAGTGCCCAAATCCTACCAATAGCCAGGCCAGGCACCCAACACCCAACCTACTCTGCCACAAAATCAGCCCTGGGTTGTGCTGACCAGGTCCAGATGTTCACATGTCTTTTATTTCTGGTCATGTCCACCTGGCACCTGGAAATTCAAGTCTTGCTTTTCTACCTGCTACCAGGAATATATATGTGTTTAGGTCTTATTGGTGTGTCAAACGAAATTTTCTGCCACATCTTAAAAAATTATTTCTGTGGATTTTAATTAAGCTACTTGACATTCTGCAGGGATTAAAGTGTGAGAAAGATCTGCAAATCACACATATATAAGCATAAACATAACTGGACCCGAGCCAGAGCAAGCTGAGCTCCTGTAGTAGTAAAGGAAACTGCAAACACTTTGGCTTCTCTTTCTTGCCTGTGCATTTTTTGGTTATTGCATATCAGATGTACTGCCTCTTCCAAAGCATTATGTATTTGAGAAAGAGGAAGCGGTTTCTGATGATACATCTGGGTCTGTACCTGTAACTGTGTTTTTTGGTAAACTTTATGGGTTTAATAGACTTGGAAGTTGGTAGAGGCCACATGCTCTGAAATTCAGTGTTTGCTGCTTTAAAATTTGATTGCACATTCCTGAGTTACTTCACTTTTTATATGGCGCTGGGTTTATGCCTGATAAATGCAGTTCTTCAAGGATCTCACAAATGCTGTTGCATATAGCCCTGTGCCAAAGTTATTAACAGGCTGATTCTCTGAAAAGCATAGGAGATCATTTTATATTCTCAGAAAAATAAGCTTAAAGAAAAGTGTGGGAAAATGGTTGCCTCGGTTTTCTACAGCACAAAGTTATCTATATCCTCAAACCACTAAACAAAAACAGCTTTTATGGAATGAAAAAAAAAAACCCTAACAAAATGCTTGAAACATAATGCTTGAACCCACTAAATTATGCAAATAAAAGATCCAAATTATAAAATGCAAATTTACCATGGTGGCGGTATGTATTTTCTGTTAAGTATACCACTTTAATTTACTATTGTTTTCTGCTTTTTTAAACTATTCTGAAATGTAGAGATCTGCCAAAATTTTAGAACAAAATTGCTTTTCATACAAAAAGCATTTTGGAGCGTGTCCAGTGGGAGAGTGAGGGTGTGTATGGGGACGGGGGGAGGAGATCATCTCTCACCCCCATCCCTCCTGCACAGGCTGTGAGTTACGTTTTGGCAAATTAAGCATGCCGACACCACAAAAGGAACTTCAGAAATGTTCCAGCTCTAAAAACAGAAGGGAAAAGGCTTTTTATAAACCGAATGGAGAGGAGCAAATCAATCTACAGAACGTCAACATTGGCTTGAACTTTGATTTGAACTGAAAATAAACACATTTTCAGGTTTAAGTATTGTTTCTCCTTTTCCTTGACCTTTAATTGGCCTCGTTTTCTCGATACTCTGTGAAATGCATCTCAGGGTCTCAGCAGTGACAGCTTGTCCTTGGCTGGCTGCTTCCTTGGAGTTGCTGTGCTTGAGGGATCCCCGCGTTCCAAGTACCTCTGACTCCCACGTCTCTTGAGCGTTCAAGGCTTGGTGAGAAGAGTCATTGCAGACACAATGAAAGTCCAGGCACAGATGAAACATGATGTTTTAGAGGATCATTCAGAGTTTAATTATGGAGGTGTGAGAGGTTATTGGAAGGCAGTATCAAGACCATTTGGATGAGTTACAGGAAAGAAATGACAACGTTGGGATTTACAGAAGGCAGAAATCAAAGGGCTCCAGATGGAAGTCACCAGTGCCCTTGTTGGTCATGAAATATGATGAAGCATCCGGAAGGTTTCATTAAAGAGGTAGATGGGATTCTTGTAGTGCTATGTTCATTCCCGCTCTAGAAGTAAATGTCTTTGCTCCTGCTTTCTGTGGCTGTACAAGTAAGCAAAGCAGGCACCTGGGGACACAGGCTACTGTTGGAAGAGAGTGGGTAGGAATAGGCAGAGGATAGTAAAATGTTTGAAATGCTGCTGCCTTTCTGGCATGTGCTCATGTCCTAATCCTGGAGACTGCCATTTCAGGAGAAGCGATAAGGTGGTGATTGGTGCTGAAGAAGAAGCTGCTCTCCCTCCATGCATCCAGCTGCCAGGACAGTGCCAGGTCTGACATTCCCCAGGCTTCTTGCCCAGCTTTTATCTCTTCTCCAGTTCCAAATTCCAAGGACAGGAGTGGGCATTTTGAAGAAGCAAAACCGAGTTTTGCCTGCAGTGCTGGAAAGCCTGAAGGTGTCTGCCTGTACACCGCGGAGTCTGTGCTGCCCCGTGGGACGTCGTGGTGGTGCTGAAGAGAGCACCATCCCTGTGAAGATGTTAGGGAACGTCTTGCAGAGACAAGGTGGCAAATGGTGCTTAGTGGTAGGAGTCTCAGGACAATTTGTGAAAGGTCTGGCAAGAGGCAGAAATCTTTGGAGAGGAAGCAAGCAGGGACTGTAGGTCAGGTTGGCAGAAAGGAGTATTTATGCATTTATCTTTCTACCTTTTCTTCTCATGTGTGCTCACTGCTCCTTCCAGTGCACATGCGGATAAGTGCACATCCAAGCAAGCATTCTGTCTCTCTTTCTTATGAATTTTGTTCATATTCTTTGGAGTGTGTCCAGCTGCTTCTGGCCTATTCATATATTCCTTTGATTTTGGTGGCTCTTTTCCTATGCAGCAGTGTTTGTCTTGTCCTAGTTTCTGGCCTACTTGTGCCTGTTGCTGCCTTTGTAAACCCCCAGGATCCTAGAACAGACTGTCATTTTCAGCCTTATCTTCTAACCCAACCACCTCCTCACAGTTTGGGTCTATCACTATTGTGTGACTTCCTTGCCCTATTCTTTTTAGCTCCCTTGAAGCTGAGCTGCTTGTTTTCCCTCTGTGTTGAAATTCCCTGTTGTCTGTCTGTCTGTCTGTTACACTCTGTGATCTGGGTTGCTACTTGACATTCACTCATTTAATGAATAATAACTGTTTTTCTGTTTATTGGTGCAGACATTCATAGACACATAATTCCATATCCGTGGCTCCTTGACACATTATGACCTATATTTAAGGAGGTGTTCCCAATTACAACAGCACTTGCCTTTGATACACTCATGAAACACTTCTCATGGAGAATATCTTCTTCATGATGATCTCTTTTGTGAAAAAGTAATTTTTAATTTGCTGTATTTACCAACTGCTGATTATTAATAATGATAGCGCAAGGCTGTAATCCTCGAGATATAAGATCTTGATAATTTTTAGAATAGCTTTGCTTCAAGGAAGTGTCAAGTATTTTATATGTGATTTTTTTTTACACATGTTGAAGTTCATTTTTATATCCAGCAAAAATGATACTTAAATTTGTACAATGCTTGAAATAAATAGTTATATACTATGTTATAAAACTACCACTGATTTTTTCATAAAGCATAATTGATGGTAGCTAGGGTAGGATATATTTTTTCCTTTTGAATTGCACAGCTCTACCATGGAATAAACAGACAAATCTCTCCATGAATAATCAGTAAGAAGATTTCTCTTACTTAAGCTATGACCTGATGTTTTTTTCCTTTAATTTGCTTGTAAAGTGAGATAAGGAGTTTGAAATGTGTCTATTTTCCACTAAGAAACCTGCATATTAGTTGCAGCTAGTTTTTTGCAGCTCTCTGGAGTCCAGCATAATCTTATAAATGACAGTCACCTATGGCTCCCCCAGGAGTCTGTTCAGAGCTGTAAGCAGTAGTGCTTGTACATGCCCTTGATTGATTCAAACCCACCATCACTATGTTTACTTGAAGGATAACTGAATCATAATTTTCAGGTCAGCAACTCGTATTATGTCTGTTAAACTGCTCCAAGTAATACATTCACGTTCATATTATTTCCCTGCAAAATATGTTAACTGCACAGTGTCTGCCGTGTCAGAATGAACGTCTGGAGGGATAAGTTCCCCCATGCTGGATGTTTGACAACATAGATGGCTGCTTATCAATCTTAATAAGTACCACTGAGTTTTTCAAGGGTAAAGGTTAATGCACATAAATAAAATAAAATATCTTTGCTGTTTCTTTATACTTGTGTTCTAAGTTTTGCTGAAAAAAATCACTGACTGCTAATGTGAGTGACATAGAGCAGAAAACTTGAAGCAGAAACTGTGGTTCAGTGTTTTTTGTTGAAAAATAAAGTGGGGAATGTAACAGTATTCTTCATTATGTAATAAATTCTAAAAGTACAATGACAGCAACACTGTTTTGTGAGTATCAAATAGCGCAGAGAGATAATGGACTGTCTGCAAAATTTTTGTAAGATCTTTTACCCGCCTTTTTGCTGTATCTTACTGTTAAAATGGTGATGAGGCAACATGCGGATACATGATAGAAATCCTTTAATTATAGACTTGAGTTGCACAAAATTTTTGCACAAAGTTATTCTTTTGTGATGTTCCCAAACAGTTACAATTAAGAAGATGAATTTAAAAAAAAAAAAAAAAAGATTTTATACGATGGAAGTCGTGTGGCCATATTGAGATCTTCCCTATTTGGTGTCTCCTACAACCCTTTCTTCCACTGCTGCTGAGATATGCACAGGTCTCCTTGTCCCCATCCCCATTTGTGGTCAGAATATCCCACTTTTTTCTCCAGTAGTGTTTCGTTAGAAGCGATAGCGAAGAGAGTTCCAAAGTGGAACTACGTGATGGAACTGTACTATGTTGTCTTGACTAAAGTCCATCATCTTTACCCCAAAAAGGACAATATGTTTTCTTTTCTTTTATTTTTCTCCCTAACATTAAAAAAGGCTTGATTTGAAAGTATCAGTGAGTGCATTTGTATTTATACATACATATGTGTGTGTGTGTGTGTGTATAAACATGTATATTTGGATTCTGCCTCAGTCTAGTCAGAAGAAATGAGTAGTAGTGAAAAGCAAGACTGTTTTCTCAGCTGGTACTTTTGTTTCACAGGGTGACTCTCTCCAGGGTGGTGACGATTCTCCGTTCTCAGACTCAGTTACATTGGAACAAACTACAAGTAATATTGGAGTCTCCAGCGGACGTGTCAGCCTGTGGATGCAGTGGATGTTGCCAAAAATTACTATAAAGTTATTTGCTCCTGATCCTAGAAATAATGGCACAGGTATTCAGCATAATTTTTCCATTTTAAATTCTATGCCTTATTTTAAGGCAGAATATTGGCTATTCAGAGCATTTATTGATAGTATTAAGATAGTGTAATACAAAAATGTGCATGGGATCTATGTTTTAGCCTACCACAATAAGCTCTAGTTAATGCCGATAGTTAGAATTTGGTATTGTTCTTTGGCAGACTCTTTCTCCACCATGTGGAATAATGATTATGTTAAACTGGAAATGTGGTTGTGTGTGGTTAAAGCTAATTTGCAAAGAAACTTGAACCTTTGATATGAAAATAATTAAAGAAAGAAATCTAAAGTGTTAGAGTAGCTAAAGAGTGTTAGAGTAACTGTCTTGGCCAATCTTTTTATTCTTTATAGGAATTTTTTAATCTTTGTAGGAATTTTAGTCTTAAAACCCCGTAAATCAGTGTCTCACATTATACACACTCATATGAAAAGGTTTGGATTATAGCTATTTTTTTATTTTTACCAGTTCCTGTCTGTGACAGTTAAACCAACATGTGCTGTATAAAAGAAAAAAAGAAAGAAAGAAAAAAAAATTAGAAAAAGCATAATTCTATTTACAAAAGGTGGGGCAGATATTGTACACATTTGCAGGTTTTACACTGATAATTTATCATTTTGGTTTTCTTTGAATGTTACAGAAGTTTGTGTTGTCAGTGAATTAGAAGATCTGAGCGCCTCAGTGGATGTGCAGGACGTGTACACCAAAATCAAATGTAAAATAGAAAGCTTCAATATTGATCATTACAGAAACAGGTAATTCCAAGGAGCTGTACTGCTTTCTTTCCTGGCTGGAAGAAATTAGTAGTAGTTGGTCCTTAATTCTTAGCTTAAATTTAAAGTAATTGTTGAATTTAAGTGAAATAGGATGGATTTAAATTTTTTAGGTAATAAGTACTGGAATTGCAGTTTCGCAATATCAATTCTGATTCCAAAGAAACACATGAAAGTATTTCATGTAAAGAGAACAAATTTTTTTTTTTTTGCATTATTGCTCTTTTAGTTTGTCAGAAAAAAAAGTCATTTGTTTAGCAGAAATTTTGAGGGGGACTATCTTAAGTACTGTTTCATAATACCCTTAACTCTAGCAAGTAGATAATGTCTATTTTTTTAAGGTGCCATACTCTCCAATAGTAAAAAAAAAAAAAAAAAAAAGGCATCTAACAGTAGAGCAGTTTCTTTTGCTGTATTTCAGCGACACAGTAACGCGGCTACCTGAGCTGCGTGTCAGTGTCTGTGTCTGTGTAGCCCAGCAAAGTGTTGTGCGGAAATGCCTGATTAAAATTTCAGTGATTGAACTCTACCAGCATGCCAACAATCTGGGCTAGGCAGATAGTCATACTGTTCCTTCTGTGTCTTAAGAAGTTAAAGGGAATGCTGGATTGTTGTTTGTCATTACAATTCATCAGATTCTGTTTAAGAAAAACAGAAATTAAGAGAAAATGTGATAGCTGAGAAAGAGAGAGAAAGTTTTTTAAAAGAAGTTTTAGAATATTCTGTCAACGCTGAAGATGACTAAAATGTTTGGACGCTCAAAACATGTTCACTTAGGAACCTGTGCTTGTAAAGTTTTATTCAACATTTATTACTATTCCCTTGACCTTTCTAAATTGCCAGCAGTTCTAAGATTTTTTTTTCCCAATCAGCAGTCTAAAACAAAAAAGTAGCATTTCTTTTGTCAGATTTATAAGTACAGTTGTTGTTTGAAAATGTTGTGATATTGGATAATTGAACTTTGTAACTTATTTTTAAGGTCTTAAAAATCAAATCATGATGTTTTAAAAATCAATGGAATCCCAATCGCTAGTTGATGTTAACGGGCTGCTTTCTTCACAGATTCAGTGTAAAACTTCAGAGACAGTGCTTCATTCCCAATGCTCCCTCGAAAATACTGTTAGTTTATTTGCTAAAATGTTTAAATATATGTGTATGTGTGTTTATATACATATACATACACCTACATATATATCCATATATTTATGTATATATGCGTATACACACTTGTGTCTGTGTGTTTATATGTAGGTGTATGCATGTGTCTGTAAACACACACACAAATTGCTATTCCACTTGACAAAACTGTCATTTGCTTTTGCATTTCTTAATCTCTTCAGAGCACAGTTCTCTTGGTTTGCATTTTTGTGGGCTAGAGCAAAAAGTAGAGAACAGATGAGGTGCATGTTCTGTCTTCCAGGCCAGGGGGAGGCTGGCAGTCAGGACATTTTGAAGGAATATTGCTGCAATGCAAAGAAAAGCTTTTGGTGAGATTTCTGTAGTAAACTAAGATGCCTAACTGAATAACTCTTCTTAAGCAATGTTTTTTTCGTTATTCTTGGAAATGTATCAAGGAATGATTACAAGAATTACAGTACAAAGCAACACTTTAATTCTTCCTAACTCACCTTTTCCTGAGGAAGTCCTGTGTTTTTGTAATGTATTTGAGTATAGCTTTTCTTTCGCAGTTTCTTGATTCTTGTAATCATTCTTCCCATTCTAAAAAATTCAGGGGAAAGTCTGTTTTGCTATATGGATGATTTAATTCCACATGGCTTGACCTCTTGCTGGGTTGTTCTTCCACATAAATAAAAATTTTACAAAATTTCACCTTTTTTATCAATTTTTGACTTAAACTGATTGCATTTTGGCATTTTAGAAGAAGGTACGGCATAGGCTTTATGTCATGCAGTTATATATAACTGTAAAAAATTAATGGAATTATATTTTTTTTACTTATGGCAATTTCTTTAGTTTTTTGTTTTGTTTTGTCTTTCCTCTTCTATGCTTCATTCATCACCTCAAGCCTCGGAGAAGACTCTTGGTCTCTGGGGCAATACGGAGGTGTTTTCCTTTCCTGCACTGACAAGCTGAACAGACGTACCTTGTTGGTTCGACCCATGAGCAAGCAGGACCCTTTCAGTAATATCTCTGGCTTCTTTCCCTCTGTAAGAATCTTTTTTAAATTGTTGCTACAGCACTTCCACTAAGAAACATCATTTAGAGTAAAAAAGAAGAAAAAAAAACCCCTCAACCTTTCATTTCTGGTTATATAGAGTCTGTACTGAATGTCTTGATTGCATTGACTGAATAATATTGTATTACTCGTGTTTTCCCCTCATTACCTTAAATAATAATTACCAGTTCTTTATGGCTGGGGAAACAGGGTTGATGGTTCACAACCTGATGCATAACAGTATCCACTGAAGTCAAGAAACTTTTGTTCATATGAAAACTGGGGACAAATAGCACTGGGCACCAAATATGGAAGAGTAACTGCGTTTAATGCATGAACATTTTGTTTGTGTAATTCTAATGTCTACCCAGGGATTTAATTCGTTTATATTACTGAGGTAGACCTTAATGAAACCTTTTACAATTACTTTACATAATTTTGATAGTGCAGCAATTAACAAATTCATGTTTTTACCTTTTGTTCAGAATTCTTGCATCATTACTTCAGAATATCTAATTGTGAGATATTTAACTTAATTTTTTCCTTGCCCTTTTTGTGTGGAAAATGGATTATTTATTATGTCATTAGGCCCTTCACAAACAAGAGCAACGGTGTAGAATCTTTTTGTGTTAGTGGAAGTTCTGTATATTGTGATTTATTATCATAATGAATTTTGACTAGGAAATACTTTCTGTTATTCCAGTGGCTTTGTTTCTTATAAGCAGAATATCTAACCTACTAATTATTTTAATTCACTTAATCAAAAAACTTTAATTTGTTCACCATTTAAGTTTTGTGTTCTATTTAAAAAAGAGATGTTCTATTAATGAAGTTTAAATTACTTTAAAATCAAATTTCAAGATAGTACAGGAAGCATGTTTGCAAAGTATCATTTTTATTTGTGCTTAAGTGATTAAAGAAAAATATTTGAACAATCATAAAGTGATCTTATTAAGATGTTTCCTAGACTATGAAAATAGTCTCTTCCTAGACATTGTTCTTTGTAATATTTTTTGCTCACAAATGATATAACACTGACTTTCAAAGATAAAGTGAGAACTGTAATATATATCTTTGGGGAACCAAGCATCTAAGTATCATGTGCATCTAGGAAATCTTTCTTGGAAACTGTGAAAAAAATGTATTCTTTAAATATTCAGGGAGAAAAACTATCTCAATTCTTAGAGTAATTGGTTAAATATGAGTGTATTTTACACCCATATTTGTATGGAGTGAAGTTATCTCTGCAACAGAGGTCTACCTGTTGATTGCACTCACAGAAAGGAGTGTAAAAGGGAATAAGATGTATTTCTATAATGTCCAAAGCGAAGAAGAACTCAAAACATATAATTGTGAGTATAAAAAGCTATTAGACAATGTTTGTTGAATTAAAACATTTTTTTTGTTTGGTTTTAGGGTTAAAATAACACTAATGTACCGTACTGCATTCTAAGTGAAGGACATAGAATGTAAATGATGAAAAAAAAGATTGTTCAAATATTTATAGTTTTAGCTGACATAGGGTGGCAAAATGGCAAAATCTTGGGATGAACTATCTAGTAAAAAAAATAGATTTTCTTGTATTCAGAAATAGTTAAAAAATGTTAGAAAATATATTGCCCTAAGCATCCTAATCAGAGAGAATATGGCAATCGATGGATGTTATATGTGTACAACATTTTGTTTGTTTATCAGTTTAATTTTTGCTTTTTTTCTTTGAAACAGACAACTGCAAAGCTTCTGGATGGCTCACACCAGCAACATGGATTCCTTTCTCTCACTTACACAAAGGCTGTGACAAAAAACGTCCGGCACAAACTGATCTCAAGAAATGAACGTAGAACATTCCATAAGCTGTTGGAAGGTCACACTGATGGCTCTCCTCACTTTCTTCATGAGATCCTTCTCTCTGCTCAGGCTTTTGATGTGGTCCTCTGTTTTCCTTTGCTTAATGCAATTGCAAGCATTTTCCAAGCCCGGTTGCCAAAGAGCCAAAAGGAGAAAAGAAAATCACCAGGCCAGCCTATGAGGACTCACACACTCACCTCCCGCAACTTGCCTCTAATTTATATCAACACTGGTGTAATTAGAGTCTTTTTTCCCAAAAATGAGGAAAAGCGTCATAACGCAGAAGGTACTGTGTACTGTATTTGAGATAGAGATTTGCTCTTTGGTTGTAGACAAATACCCTTTAGGAATATCTCTAACCTTAAGATACTGATACTTAGCTCAGAAATCTAGGTGAAAATAATTTTAGATTTTCATTTGATCTCTGCTTTGCCACCACCTACACAGTTTGTATTTAAAATGTGAATATAAAAGCAAATAGTCAAGAACTGTGGAAAGAGAATTTAAACCTAAATCTGTGGCTATGGCAGTGCTAGTTCTTGTGTTAGTTAATACTGCTAGTACCAGTTCAGTCTTCGACAGACTCCTGCTGCATCCGTGGAGTGCAAGAAAGGCCTAGGTCCTGTGGTAACTGGCACCAACAAAATCATGCACTAGTGAGGCAGGTGGATAGTCTATCTCATTTTATTCATCTCTCCCAAACTGGACCATCTGGTTGGTGCCCAGCAAGATATATATGTTTGTATTTGTGTAGTGATTCTTAGATGTCAGACTGAACTCACTGAAAAAAATCTATATTTTTTACTTCAAAAAAATTTTTCCCTTTGTTGCAAAAACTATATTTAAAACCTACTGTGATGTTTGTATATAAATAAATGCTCAGGGTAAATTACAGCTAATAACAACTATAGGGAATGCGATCATTTCCATTACCATTACAATTCTTATAGAGATAGAAATTTTTTTTTTTTATTTTATGATATATTTACTAAAGTTCTGTAGGTGTGGGGAATTTTGCCACTATCTACAATAATACAGAATCTAATGATAATGGTGTAGGTTTTAAAATTTTCTCTTAACCTATATCCAAGAAGTGCCGATAGCGAGAATGTATTTGGATCACTTCTTTGCTAGCATCTTCTACAGTTTTCAAAATGGAAAAGGAAAAACAGTGAGACAAAATTTGACTGACTGTGTTGGTAAGGAAGAATTATGATTCTAGTTGGAATGGAGTTGTGGGGCATGTTGTCAAGGGAATCTTTTCTAAAGAGTATGTTTTTGTAGCTCTCTAACTATACACTGCCTTAAAATGAAATCAGACAAAAATGCATTGTCCGGTTATGATCCATCATTTGAATGGGTGAGTGCAAAGAACAGAATTGCCATGGTTAGGCATAAATGTAGGTAGAAAAAACATGTATGTTTTTAAGGAATGATTGTAAGGATAAGCTTTATGAATTAATAAGAAAGTCTACTAACCTCTTCCACAGGAAGATTCTGAAATGTCATCTAAATGAGTAACGTTCCTCTCTTGTTTCTTCCTTTACTTGAATTTTCCCAAGCTCTCATGTGTTTCTCAATGTGAAGTAAGCCTCTTGCTTCTACGGTTTATTGATCTCAGGCCCCATGCACTGTAGAAGCAATAATGAGTAAGAATGGAGTATGATCCGTGTTACTTTGCTGGTGTGCTACATCAGAAAACTTTTTTTTATCAAGGATACCGCATGCTCCTTAGACCTCATTCATCTTCTCTTGATTCAGAGGGTGTTTTTTTTTTTTTTTTAATAAGTAGGAGTTGTGTGTTTCAAGATGTGATCACTGTGTTGTAAGTAAAAAAATAAAGCAAATACTACTCTGCAGAGAGGGACCTGGGCGTCATAGTGAACGATAAGTTGACCATGAGGCAGCAGTGCGCTCATGACCAAGACAGCCATTGGCATCTGGGGCTGCATGAGGAGGAGCATTGCCGGCAGGTCGAGGGAGGGGATCCTGCCCCTCAGCCCTGGTGAGGCAACATCTGGAGTATTGTGGGCCGATCTGGGCACCCCAGTACATGTGGAGCTGCTAGAGAGTCCAGTGCAGGGTTACAAGGATGATCAGGGGCCTGGGACATCTGCCTTGTGAGGAAAGGCTGAGAGAGCTGGGCCTGTTGAGCTGTACTTGAGAGGAGTGAGTGAGGAGGATGGGGCCGGCCTCTTTTCAGTTGTGGCCTCCAGTAGGACTAGAGGAAACAGTCACAAACTGGCACACCAGAAGTTCCACAGGAACTTAAGGAAAAACTTCTTAACAGTGCGGGTGACAGAGCCCTGGAACAAGAGAGGTTGTGGAGTCTCCTTCTCTGGAGATCTTCAAGACACAGTTGGATGCAATCCTGTGCCATGTGCTCTAGGTGACCCTGCGTGTGCAGGGGGGTTGGACTAGATGATCTCTAGAGGTCCCTTCCAACCTTACAGATTCTATGATCCTGTGATAACCTCGCTTCTCCTTTAGTTATTTGCTGGCTGCTTTTCATATCTTTTATTTTGTGCTAGCTACCAAAACTATCTTTCACTTGAAAGCATGGATAATTTAGATTAATGCACAGACTTTTAGAACCAGGCAAATCTACACTTGCAGTCCAGAAGGAAGCTTGCACAAATGAGCTGTAATATGCAAACACCATGAAATAATCAAAATCATATTTTGTTTTGCTTGCAATTTTACACACATACAGGCACCCACATGCCATTTTAAAACCTTTTAGCTTCATGGATTTTACAGCAGTACCACATTAACATTTCTTTTTGTGGTGGATTTTGAGGACAACAGTCAATCCTAGACAGAAAGCAGAGTAGAAGAAATGCTACTTTAACTCAGAGTTTGATTTGTTAATATAACAAGTATTGTTTCAAGCCCTGGCCAACAGCTTACACTTATTCAATAAAGGCAACTAAATATGCAGAAGCAATATACAAGTTGCAAAAAGAAATGCTGCATAACAGCTACTATAAATAGAAAAATGTAAATTGCATTAAAAAGCTGATAGGAAATGGTAAGGACAGGGAAAACTCGCATCTGGCTGATTTGAGGATAATAGGGTTTTTTTTTTTTTTTAATATACATTAGGAGCAAAATATCAGGAATCACTCTCAAGGACAGGATAAATTTGTTGATAGTGAGAAAGAAAAGGCAGCATGCTCAATAAACTTATATCCTGCATTTGTAAACATGATATGTTCTTGTCATACGAGAATGACTCTCTACTTTGAAGTCTGTCACACCATATGGAATCTAACATCCTCTTTGCTTACTATTAAGGCGTTTCAAATCAGTCAAACTCAAGGAACTTGATTATTTTTAGCACACCCTGGAATAGAAGGTTTTAGAGAGCTGAAGGTGTATCTATTAAAAAGGGGAAGTTTGATGTTCAAGTAAAATCAAGACAGATTGCTTTTTTCATATCCCTTGCACAACATAAAGAAAAAGTCCACTACAGGATTCAGTTAATAAAGAATTACTTCATATTTATTCCACCATAGTCCAACATTGTTTTTATGAGCCCTGCTAAACTCACCTGAAGACACATTCTGTCTCATAAGTACAAATTCTAGTTGATAAAAATTTTTGCAAAATTTCATATGCTTAGAGTTTTGCAGGAAGTTTGACATTGCATTTCATGGCATTCTAACTTAAAAATGTCCCCATGCAATATAAGTGGAAGAGTTAAATGAATTTAAAATTGCTGAAAAAAAGTCCAAAAACGTGGTTGCCTGTGGAGACTTAATAAATGCCAATTTAATTTAATAATCTGAAAGTATAAAACCATTGCTGCTGAAGAACTTCCTACAGGAAAATAACATTGAGGGCTGCATATCCATGCATCAGTGCTTACATCACTCCTTGTAGAAAATATACTGAAGATATTCTAAATGTGAAGTTATATGTCAAAGAAAAGGCTAAGCAGACTAACTCTTCAGGACTGGACACTTTTCTAGAAAGTAGTGCAAGAGCTGTTGTTTTTTCATGTAAAATATGAAAATACTGAAATACATACAAAATAAAGGAGATAGTGGTACTTCTGCCTATAGCAAGTGGTGAGGTATCATACGTACCCATTTGCTTTATGTTATAAAAATGAGTGTTGGCCCAACTTGAGAGGCTGCTGAAAAGAGCCACAACTAGTAATTAAGAACTGGAAAAGCAGCCTTGTGAGAAGTATTAAAGGGGCTGCAATGTGTTTATCTCTACAAAAAGACGGGATGATTGGTTAAAAACAACTGAGGTTGTGAGGAACTTGATTACAGTAGGTAGTAGGTGTTTCCTAGATTGTATTTATACTGTGTAATGTAGACTTTCTTTTTCCTCTGAGGTGTCTATTTTTTTAAGAAAACAACTATGGCAGTTTATTACATTATACACATATTTTGAAAAGCTAATGAGAGAATGCATGGATTAATGAATGAAGATATGCATTCATCAACCCCACTCAAGACTCATATCATCCCTCATTTGGAATCAGTACTGAAGTATAAAAACATTAATGCCTATAATTCTTTCTATTTTAAACTTAAAACCTAATTTCTTAACCTGCGTGAAACTGCCCACAGAAGAACCATGCCCACCTTTGGAAAGTTTCTTGTGGTTTCTGAAGTGTCAGAGAAACAAATTAAAATTCTTAACATAAAATGTATTAACAACCACTACTATTTTCCACCTAAACAATTAGAATGTGAACTGCATTTAATATCTTTACTCCTTTTTCTTCTTTTTTTGTGTGAGCATCAAGGGAAAAATCCAGCTTGCCAAGTGCCAGGAAATCTAATACTTAGTGTAGTGCCGCATTTAATTTTTATTTTAAAAATTCAAAGCATGGTTGCTGGTTAGTCAAAAGTAGGATTTAGTAGTCAGTCTAACTTTTCTACCTTAGTTCTGGTAACCAAACCAGCTGCATATGATCTCTCTCTGCTTGGAGGACAGAGGAACTTGACTTCTGTTTTTAAAGTAGATGAAGTTTCTTTAAGCAAATGCCTTGTATTTTCCTCTAGTTATTGTGCTCTAACTTGTGATACTCTTCTGTTATTGTACTGTTGCCATACAATTGTTTCGAAATATTTTATTCAAATTTCTGTGAATTCTGTGGCTACTTTTTTTTTAATTATTATTATTATTATAGCTGTGGAACATGATGTCTGATTCAACAAGAATTGAACTGATCTGGAGAAGCCAAGAAGGCTCATAGGGAGCTCACTAGTTTTTCTCACATTGAGCATTTCTTTACTCAGTAAAAATATTTCGGCCTCCTTTTGCTACTCCCATAGTCTTCATGCTTTGTACAGGGTCTTGCTGGACTCCTTGCACGTGAGAGTCGTGGGAAGGCTTAGAGCCGTTCCCGAAATGTATCATCCGGAGGCCAAAGCGAACTGTTCCAGTTGGGACGGGGAGCTGCGTGAGCGTGCATCTCACATTCTCCGTTGCTTCCTCATTATTTGGAGGTCTCTTGAGCAGAAGCCTATCAAAATACTGTGTGAATATGTCTGTGGCTGCTGGAAAAGAGACTCAATAGAGTTTCCCAAAAGGAAAATTCACAAAGTTTGTTTACTACAAGAAACGCAGTGCACTTTTTTTCTGGAAAGAAATTTGGATTTCTACCAGATATAATTATTGTTTTCAAAACTAAGAATCTACACATGTGGCTGAAATTTAAACAGGGTAAAGAGGGAAGTTGAGGGTTTTTTTTTTTTTTCCCCCTCTTAGAATATTTTTGCTGTTGCTGTGGAATTGGCTATATTTTTTTACCCCCACTATAAAAAGTATTATGTATATTATATATGTGACAGTTTTCAAATCTCCTTCCTTTAGCCTTAAGCTTTGAACTTCTCTGTGAGTTGCAGCCCCTAGCAGATGCTACTGTAACGGTCACATTATAATATAGTGCAATTTTTTTTTACCTTTTAAAAGGACTTAGGCCTTTGTCAAAAAAGAAAAAAAAAAAAAAAGGCAGGATTTAAAATACTTAACATGTAGAGAAAAAGAAATAAAAACACAGAAGAGAAAGTAGGAAATCAGACCAAGATTTAGTTGTGTGATTAAAATATGTGATGAAGATAAATGAGAATAGTTTTGTCCGTTATATATAACAACACCACTTAATTTCATGAGGTTTTTTTTGCATTTGTTGTTGTTCTTGAGCAGAAATGAATTGTAACAGACATTCTTTTTCAGATTTTTTTAGGAAACAGTCTTTCTATGGCTTTGCTAAATGCAATTGCCTTTTAATCAAACACATGTTTTCCCTTCTCTTCACTACAGCTAATCCAGCAATTAAAGAAGACACTTTGGTTCTCAAGATTGGATCCGTCTCTATGGCTCCCCAGGCTGACAACCCTCTTAGTAGAGCTGTGCTCAGAAAGGACATTTATCAGTAAGTGCTGGGGGAGCTTTGGGGTTTTTTATATACATTCTCAGAAAAATTCATTTTGGGAAAAGTTAATTGATCAATAAAACAGGGGTACATGCAGCCTGTAAAAATACTTTTCACATACAATCTTTTGATATTCAAAACCAGGTTTTTCTGATTTTCTTCACTTGTGGGCTTTCAAATCCATTTAGACAAATCAAGTTCTTCTGTGAAGTGCTGATGAATAACAGAATTTAAATGTCAAGTCATTACGAAGTTAAAGCTCACAGATGAGAACATTTTAGGAGGCTTTCTTTTTACTCAGCTATTACCAAGTTCACCTAAAAGAAAAGGGATTTTTTTTGTGACTACCAAAGTGCTCAGTAGCCATATAGTATGAAGGAGATAGATCTTAATAATATAAATGGTAAACATATATTCGAGCTGTAGCATTCTTGATGTCATTTAGATCAAAGCTGTAAAAGAAAGCAAACTTCTGAGGAACTCTTTCCCAGTAAACACATTTTCTGTGAAAATGTCATGCTCTGGATTGTGTCACTAAGTATGTGCAAACCACACTAATCATAGAGAGGCAGCAAAACTGGTGAACATATGTAATCAACATGATAAAAGTAATATATGATCCTTAGTAGAGTTGGCACTGTTGCCAGACATGAAAGTAGGGTTGCAAATAATACCAAGTGAGAAAAGTCACAGAAATACAGACGAACAAGTGTCTTGTACTTCCCGTTGGTCTGTTTGTCAGATGTGGCAATATTTTTAAGTACTTCGTAGTGCTCTTCAACAGAAATTACAAACATCAAAATCTTTTCCCAGCAGTAAAACATTTACTGCCTAGAAAATGACAGAAAATTTTACTTTTTGTCAAGACTAGGAATTTTAAGGAGACTGTGAAATATCTCCAGTTTTTCTTCTGATAACTTAGAAGTTTGAAGAGAGTCTTTTTATTCATATTTCCATTTGGAAATCTTTAATTGCATTTTCTTGTATGTTTAGTAACAGTAATCTATCTTTAAGAAAAATTTTAAAAAAAAAAGAGAGATTGAGGAACGTGAATCTCTTGTCATATTATGGAGCTTTCATGGAAGAAATCTTGCATCTGGGCAACAGCAGCAACTGCTTTGGATGGCAAGGGTGAACCGATTCTCTACATGCTCATAGATAAGAGAGATCTTCCCAATATTTGTGCTGGCTCCTTCTGCTTCTGCTCTCCTCTTTGAGGAGGCTTCCATCTGGTTTCTGCTTTGCAAGTTTCAAAACCAAATGTAACTTCCAGTCGTCTTCTCACAGCAACCAAAAATCTGTCAAAAAAATCACCTATCATAAAGTAAAATCTGCAAGCTCTAGCTTCAATAATGTTTCCATCACCTAAGGGGAACTGTGTAATGTTCCTTGTATACATGTTACAAATCAGTGAGCAGTGGGAATGATATGATTTCCAGTAAAATCAAGGAAGAAATGCCAGTTTACATTTCTGAGTCTGATATCTTCACATCTGTGACTTCATCTTAAATGCTCAAATTTTGTGCTTCTCAAACCAAAAGTCACTGGCTTGCTTAAAGATTTTGCTGTCCTTTTGTATTAGTGCTCTTCTTTTGTTATAGATATAGGAGTTCTGGATTAGGTTTGTGTATGGTGGGCTTCACCGTTTTATACTCTTAGCATAAAGTATAAAGAAATCAGCTGCCAAGTGGGTAAAGTGAAAAAAAGCACTGAGACACAGACATCATCTTCAGCTTCACAATATCGTGCTGTGTTTATGTAAAGATTTTTGACAGAAATGCCTGCCATTTTCAGTGTGTTCCTCTAACAGCTTCTGTGAGCATTGTTCTCATTTCTCAGCAGCTGTCAAAGTCTTATCTTTGTTCCTTTAATCATCCAATTATTCTGGCTTCAGTGTTTTAAAAAACATCGGAGCAGAGTGTCAAGTTACTTTGCCGAATTTTATGAGACAATATTGCAGTCAGTGGTGGGTGGTCTTTTGGTTTGGGGAAGAGGATTGCTGTTTTCATCTGTTTAAGCAAAGCTCAACACTTTCTAGCAATGTAAATTAATTAAAATGAAGCAGTGGAGTTCATTTCAGTGTTTTTTGTTTTTTTTCTTTGGAAAGTAAGATACAAAGATTTTGTATTTTTAGGGTAGGGCACACATATTCATATTCAAGGCAAAAAAAAAAGGCAGTGAAATGTTCTTATTACATGGGCCAGATATGAGTGTACCAGGTTTGTTAGCTGTGCAATATTTACCCATTTTAACCTACTATGGTAGAAGAAACTAGATGGCAAAAATGCATAACTGGAGAATTCTAGTGCTCATAAGGAGTACTTAAAAATCAAGTAACTAAATGAACAAACCTTCGCAATGTGTAACCCGTGCGTTTTGGTGAAGGGTTTGTTAGGACATATCAACAGAGGTGCAAGTAGCACAATACCA
Organism: Eudromia elegans; assembly: GCA_003342815.1. NCBI lineage: Eukaryota > Metazoa > Chordata > Aves > Tinamiformes > Tinamidae > Eudromia > Eudromia elegans. Next base: position 3,052,887 of record PTEX01000003.1, on the reverse strand, counting down.
GCTTGAGAGACTCACAAAAAGTAAAAAAATACAGCAGCCTGTTGATTACTGAAGAATTAACTGCCACAGCATTCTAATAATCCCAACATGTCATCTTCTCTCTTTTTCCAACCTCTCCTCTAATTTACTACTGCTGCTTTTAATAGAATACAAGAAAATAAATCATTGTCTGAACCACTGTCTTTACAGTGTTTCTGGAGTGGGGATACAAGCTTAATTTGTGGTGTCACTTTGGTTTAAACAGTCTTCTGTTTAGGTCTGAGCTACAACCACATGTAATTAATGTCACTTTGGTAGAGTTTCATGAGAAAGAAAGAAGAATTTTTGCTTCCCATTTAGAAACTCTTCTTTTAGGAAAGGCTGAGAAATTTCTTCCTGGTTAATGGCTAAATAGAATTTCCAAATGGCTTTTGAGAGCGGCCCATAAATTTATGAAAAATACTGAATGTGTTCATTTATCATTAACTGAATGCTAGTGCCTGAAAGATAGGTCTGGAATGGCTGCAGGTCTTAGTAAATAAAAGTGCGGACTGCTTTTGGCCCGTGAGCAGACGTGGCTCCATCTATGTCGTAGGAAAAAATGGCTTACTTGCTTGACTTGGAGAGAGAACTAAATTGAGAATGGAAAGTTGGAAAAATAACGTGCCCCAAAAGATTGGGCACAAATATTTTTTCAGGTGAATTTTGAAAGTTGGAAAGAAATTTATTGACGCAGTAACTTCAGTTTTTTACCATGTGAAAAATAGTCTAAAAATAACTATTTCCTCCAGCACAAAATTGTCTTGTTTATTTAAAAACCCATAAATGCACACAGTAAATGAAGATGCACATACCATAAAGCAAAGTACAGGTCTCCTAAGAGAAGCACCGTTAAATTTTTTTTTTTCTTAGCTGTGAGAGACAATTTCTGCTTTTTAATGTGCTTGCTCCTAAATCCTAGGAACTTGTTGTAATGATTTCTCATGAATTTCTGATCCTTAATCCCCGGCTAACATTTGTTTCCAGCAGGGAGGATCAGAGTCATACGCTCCTGTTAAGGGACTGTCAGTTCTGTGGAGCGGAACCTTTGGAGGTTTTGGGAGGGCTGGGGACAGGCCAGGGGAGTCAAAGAAGGGAGATTTGGGACACATTGCACAAGAAGCAGCTGCCCAGCCTGGCTGGCAAGAGAGGGAAGCGCAGGCCATGACAGCGGAGCAGAGTCAGGTAATCAGCATAAACCAGGGGCCTGCCCAGTGGAGGAGGAGAGGACGGCACTTGTGTAGGTTTTAACCATCTGATCGTGCTGAATTTGGGGTCAAAAGGCTGCTGTGTGGAGATGCTCACAGCAGCAGACCACAGAAGAACAGCATGACGAGTTCATGCCTTAGGTTCTGTCTTTGCGCTGTTAATTCTCACCGGGAGCTTTAGAAATGGCCACTTTTGACCACATTTAACAGAACAGAGGAAGTTCATATAGCTCTTGTGAAGAAATGTGCCTAGATAGAGAAATCTTGTTAATGCTCTTCCTGAATGGAAGTCAGCCTGTTATTTTATGTCAGAGAAATCACATAGAAAGGAAATATTGTAATTGCTTTAATTCCAGTAAAAACAAGTGTCTCACTGCATACCAGGGAGTGCCTTTCTCAGTCTTTTGCATTCTCTTATTTGGATTCTCCACTGTCCAGTAAGATAAAAATTCCTTTTGAAATATTTTGTTTCATAAAACTGTCTCATGTATGGATATATTTGGTACCTAATTCGAGCAATATGCTTCTGCTACAGTGGGAGTGTATGGAAATTAAGAATTTAAACTATATGCTGGCTGCACAGAGACGTCCAAGAGTTGTAGTGCTTGTACCAGGGCTCATTTACTTTGAAGAACATCACTAAATATCCCTTCTCAGACACAACACCATTATTCCACCTTTTATTTTGAGGCGCATCTCAAAAAGCTCACACATATAATTTTATATGGGACCTGCTTAAAGCAGCTGTTTGCGTTCTTTTTCCAATGTTCTTAATTTCAAAGTATGTAAAATTGTAGAGGTTACGTTCTATAGAAAAACTCAGTATTTCAAGAAGAAGTATTTCCTTTAAAGTGTAGAAGCTATGAAACTGGGTCACACTAACGTCATTCCCAGCTCTTTCTTTCTATATTACAGGGATTAAAAAAAAAAAAAAAAAAGGAAAATTGAATGTTTTAAACTTCTTCCTATAATTTATTTCCTAACTCAGTAGAATTTCAATTCAGGATGATATTATTTCTCAACATACTTTTTTTTATGAGACTTCTCTCCATGCTTAATTTGGAAATGAAGTGTTACATTTTTGTAATTTTTAATACTTTTAATCATTTAATAAACCTCAGTTTTATTAGTTTTGAATTGGGTTTTAAACTAAAATATTTGTATTAAATATTAAGTTATAAATATTATCCTCTGCCACCATGCTTGAATTTTGCTTTTCTTAGCATGAGGACCTCAAGAAAGACGTCTTTGTCCTCCATGAGCATCCCGAGTCTGTCTCTGGAATCTCTCTTGGAAGTTAAGCACTGTCTTGCCCAACATGTGTCTCTTCTATCTCCAGTAGAGAGGCCATAAAGTCTACCTAGAATTTTTCCCCCAGTAAAATATTCATATATATGGATAGCATTACATGGAAACACTATTCCTAATTAACACTGGCACGCTTGAGGCTATTGCAGCAGTTATTAATTTAAAGCCCTCAGTGGAAACTAATTGCAAAACAACAGCTGGAACTGCCCACTTAATTGCAGAAATGAAGCTTGGTAGCTGTCTAATTCCAAAAACTATTCAAAGCCATCCTTTTATTTGGAACTGAACTCTCAAAATGTTCAGCTTTAACTATCAATCTTATTTTCACTTGAAATCTTTTAATTGTGAATTATACTGCAATAAGCAATAATATGTGACTAATTTTCCTAAGTATGTATATATTAAATACGTTTATGTTCCTTTATACTGTGGATGGCCGTGAGAAAATAAGTTTCAGAAGGAAAGCATCTCTGCAGCTTCACTCTTCTCTCTAATTTGATCGGCTGTGTGATCAGTACACATTCCCACTTCACGTTTTCTCTTTCTCTCAGCAGTATTGAATTTATTTTTTCTGACTTTCCTGGTTCTTTTTAATTTCTCCCCGTTCTCCCATGTTTCTGCTCGGTAGCGACACAGCTGCAGCACAGGGAGCATCTCAGCCTCTGCATCTCGTACTGCCACATTTAGTCTCCTCTTCAAGCCCAGCATAGGATGGTTGGAGCATTTGGGTGTCGCGCGTTCCCACCAGCATCCCTGGCATCAACCTGGGCATCCTTGAGGACTAAATTTGGGGTAGGATGTCAGGCTGCCTTAGAACTAGCGCGTGTGCCTTGCTCTGTAAGGGGTTTTTGCGTCGTGGCTCATCTCACCTGCTGTGCACTCTGCTCCTGAGAGCTGCCCTGGGAGCCTGGGCACGGAGCCACCTTTTTATTTCTGCCTCAAATGCCATTTCTTTTCACACAGTTATTTAGTATTTGTTGTGCAGTATATATATAGGCTTGGTATATAAAATTCATGCAATCTCAGTTTTGAAATCTGTATTTTTTGTGGTGATTGAGTGAGAGAGAGATGGTGATTTACTTTGTATATACTGGCTTGATAACCTTTCATCATCATTTTTTTCCATATCTTGACCAAAAAGTAGTTCTGCCATGAGGAAGCCAATTACAGCAAAGCCAATCAACACGAAATTAAGCAACTATTTGAATCATGGTTGGCTTTAGTCCATTCAAACAGTCCGTTATATTGCACTTGCGCTTTGCCTACTAAAATGCAGAGCCTTTTCAACTGCTGCATTTTCAACTCAAGCATTTTGAGGGGCATGGGGCCATTATTTGCCAGTTGGGTCGTTCCCCAAAACCGCCTATCCCTTGGCTGATCCTTGGGCCTGGCCAAAGGGCCAGGTCGCTGCAGCCTGGCCCCAGGTCGGCTCTGTGGGTCCCACGCTGGCAGTGCCCAGCAGCGTGGATGCAGCACGCTTGGAGGTGTGATGACATCCTGGGGTCCAACACGTGTAGATCCCAGGGCGCTGCTCGCGGGCTGGTGCTCAGCACCTTGAACGCAATGAAAAATTGTGCAGCCATAAAATGGGGAAACAAGGGGAAACCTGAAAACTGGAGTTCTTTTTTAATGTGAATTGTGTTGTATGTTTTATGTTATAAAGCAATGATATTGAAGTTTTTACCTTTTTTTTTTTTTTTCCTTCTTTCAAGGGTACCTCCTTTAATCTTCTTCCCTAAAGAAGCAGTCTCTGTAGTGGTTTGCCTGTTACTGTAAGATGCTGTGGAGTCTTTTTTGCTCGTGTATATATGGGTTTTGTTACACAGGCTTTTTTTCTTTTTAACATGAGAGAAAATACCTCATTGACCCGTAGGAATTAATGAGTTTTAAGAGTTCAATTTTAGTTAAGTTCATTTACTTTCCAAAAAGTCTTCACTGCTTCTCCCTGGGTTTCCATTGCTTACTCTTGAAACATGTGATTGAATGTCCATTTCAAAGCTACTTTTTGGTCTCATAATGAAAACAAACATGTAGAGGTCTTGGCTGCAGTAAATAATTTACTCTAAAATGATTCAGAAAAGCTTTTAAAAACTTGCAATTTTCTTCCTGTTTGTGAGTAAACATAATTTCCATCAGGTTTGGTTTCAACAAATGCTTTTTGTTGAATAATTTCCAGTAATATATAAAGCAGGTTTTGGGGTAGTATTTTTAATTATAACTGGATCTCAAGTTAAATATAATGTGAGTTCTGTGCTTCTGGTACTGGAAAAACCATATCCCATTTGTAATGAGACATTTGTTAACTTCTGTATACAGAATTGTGGTTCATTCCAGAAATATTTGTGGATTCTCTGATGTCCCTCACAAGGTTTTATCTATGACAAATTCATACCACAGTTCTTAAACTGTTTTTTCAAAAACTGTCTGTTGGAGTCCATGTTTCCCATTTAAATTTTTAAGCATTCCTATTCAGGTTTTATCTATTTAAGAAAAAATATTGTCAGAAGTATAGAGAATAATTGCCTATTATATATATTCTATTCTATTCTATTCTATTCTATTCTATTCTATTCTATTCTATTCTATTCTATTCTATTCTATATATTCAATAGAATATAATAGAATTCTATATTCTATATAATTCTACAATAGAATTCTATATATTCTATATTATATTCTATACATTCTAATATATTATATATATTCTATTCTATTATATAGAGAATAATTACCAATTAGTTCAGGGAAGATGTTTGAACATGCTACTCTATTGGATATTATTCCAGACTATTGTGGCAAAATTAAATCCTTCTTTCCCTTTGGCTGATGTTCTCAAACTCTACTGAAGTGAGTGAAATTCCTGGCTCCTACTATTTCTCCAAGACATCCGAGTGCTCAAGCACCTTATGTAAGAAGTCCTGCTCCTGATATTACTTCAAATATTTGGGCTCATACTCTGTGCACTACTTTATCTCCCTCTGTTACTACCTAACCTGATTTTGCTTCGAGTGAATATAGATAAAAAGTAATATGCAATAAGTTTGTTGCATTTCAGAGGCTATGCAGTGTTTTTCTTGAAAATATTAATTCAGTCCCTTTATGTTGAAGTCTGGTTCGCGTATATACGGATTTTAGTAGTGGTAGCACATTAAGATAAATGCAGTGTTCTTCAGACTTCTCAAAAGCTGTTTCTTCGTGCTCTTTGCTGGTTGTTTCTTCCTGTGGGAGGGCAGTGACTGACACTGATTTGTTGATGGCTAGCACAGGTACAGACTGAGACTGGTGAAATGGGGATACTCAGGCATCGTCATTAACCTCATTGTCAATGACTGTACATCACAGATTGTCCCTTTTCCTGGCATGGCAGTCTGGATTCTCTGGTGACAAAAAATAAACTGGGGTGGAAGTGATGCACGAACCGGATAGGAATCCTGTCCTTGCAGGATAGGAATAGAATAGATTTTAATGTCTCCTGCTAAACTACTAGTGAGTAGCAGTATTTGGTTTTTGTATGTGATAATTTTTCAAGGAACAGGCAAAAACTGCAGATTAGTAAATCCAGTTGCAAAGAAAACCTGAACCTTTTCTGTCTCACAGTTTAAGGCGGTGCATATGTGTGTATATAAACATTTATTGAACAGAATTTCAAAGGACCGCAGTGCTCTGCTATGCACTGTTGCACTCTCTCTTTCTAAGCTTTATTCTTCAGACAATATGCAATAAATAATTTCCATGTTCTTGGCATAATAAACAAATGTCTGATGTATTATGTAACTGTAAGTGTTATAAAAGTTGCCCTCTAAAAATAATTTTTAAAAGCTACAGATTGCACTCGGCTGCATTGTAGGCTATTTAAAAATCAAGCAAATATATTTACTAAACTGGTCTCAAAATAAATACAGATGACAGAATTTGCCATTTCCCAAATGGACAGTGTAACAAGCCGTGTATTAATTTGTGTGTATCTGCGTATCAGTTTGTATGTATTTTCCTGCTCCTTGCCTTTTTTAGAGAGAAAGTAAAGCACTGAGTTTTCTACTCAAGCACCTCTGCTAATGCTTTGGGTGCCTCCCTGAGCCTGCTGAGCTCCCTGCCGGTGGCACCTGTAGTCGTCATGGTCAGTGTCCTGAGGACAGACAGATGTGTAGCCCTAGTAGAGGAGGATTCCTCCTGCCTGGCACTGCCCTCTAAGTGGAGCTTGCCTAAAACCCCTCTTGAGAAACACCTCAGGCAAGCTTTGCGTGCATGCTGCATGATAGGCTTCCACTGATTTAATGTGAAGGCTTTATATTTAATGTTGACGTTTACAAAAGCAGTGGCTTTTTCTGTGGCTTCCTATGGCAGGATGTAGATTTCTAAGAATACGTCGTCTCCTGCTGCCAAAAGCTACCTCAACCGCACTTAAAATGAATGAGGATCCGGCCATGTCCCGAAGCTTCTGTCTATGGCTCTTTTGTGTTTTAGTATATTTTACACTTTCATGTTAAAGATGATCTTTCAAGACAGTTTCCCAATGGATTTCATTTGTTCACTTTTTCATCTTTTGGTTCATATTCTACGTGTACCCATGTAAAGCACCCATGTAATTACCACTTTTGAGTTAGGTTGTCTGAGTGCAAGTAAAAGGTTATTTGCTAGAACTTAGCAGCATTGCGGTTTAAGATATAGCAGCAATATTGTTTTAAAAAAAAAAACTATCACTTTGCTTTTCATCGCAGAGCGCAGGACAATTACAGTATTAACTTTAATCTCAAATAACTTTCTAAATTAAAGTTGCAGTATGTATATTTAATAAGATGGAGGAATTAGTGGTTTTACAGTTGATGCTAAGTATTCTTAGCACTCAAAACCTGTGGTTTGTATTCACAGCTTGTTTACAGATTTTAAAGCAAGAATCTATATATCAGGATTTCATTTATAAACAGAGCTTTCAAGTACATTTCTCTTGAAGCATAGCTGCATCCTTCCACATCTTTTGAATGTTTCAAACAAAGATTTAAAAAAAAAGTTACACCCCCCCAAAAAATATCTCTCAATGGCTTTAGTCTCTTGTTCCTTGTGGAAAACCTTGCTGGACTTTATGAAAGTTTACACCCCTTGTCAAAAGTAGTTAACTCTTGAAAATACTGTCTAGCGGTAGTAAGTCAAGGAGAATATGATTGACTTTAAATATGATTCAGTTAGTAGTGCTAAAAGAAAGAGCAGAAACTACCTTGTAATGAGGAGATGAGGTGACTACTAATGACGTGCTCAAAAAGTTTAGCTTAAGTCCCTAAAAAAACAGTGATTGAGATGCCTTAAAAAGGTACATCATAATTGCCAAAATATAGAGCATTTTCCTCTGCTCCAGTCCTCTCTCAGAGCCGCAACACCCTGGAAGAGGTCCATCTAGCTCACAAACTAGTTTGATCGAGAGAGGGTTGATCAGAATGATCAAGAGAAGAAAAAAAATATTAGGAAGGGTGGAAGTTTTTGGAAGTGTTTTCTCTAGTTCTAAAACAGCTGACAAGAAAACAAAAATCCAATAAGGATTTTTGGAAGGGAATTTGGAGACTATTCAGTACATTATGCTCAAGAATAATTTTCTTTAAAAAAAAAAAAGAGAGAGAAATTATCAGGTGAAGTGTTTCTTGGTCTGGATTTTTCCAACATCATCTTGGTTGTTCCAGTCCTAATATTTTATGAAAAGAAGAGATGAGAAAAACTGATCTGAACAGAATTAAAAATAGGCATGGCTACCTTTTCACCAAGCAAACTGGAAATACTGTTAACATGCAGTTGATACTAAATTTCCACTAGAAATAATTAGAAATTGAAGTGGAAAACCACTTTTATGTAATGCTGAAGCCTCAGCTGTTTGTCAGCCTCTGCCTGTGTTGCAAAGGCTTCCACTAAAAGTGGCAGCTCTTGCTCTTTGGATATTCCTAGTGGTTTTGCATTGTCACTTCTCTGAACTTAAGATTTATTCCTTCTGTATTCCATAACTGAGGTGACCACTGAAGAAAAGAAGTCATATTGGATTTAAAGCACAACGAAAACATTTGGACTTATAGGTACATATACTCAACATTTAAGAACATCAATTTCAGGGGGAATAACAGATCTTTGAGAAAAAAGAACTGAAAAGAAGAGGAGTATAACCAGTTCCATTCACTCTATGTCTAGATGCAATTTTTGTGCAGAGACACAGCGTATCGAGAGAGGAGACTCTGGCAATTATCAAAAAATAAACAAATGTGTGTATTTATCAATATCTTGAGAAAACAGTTAATTTGTGTCTCAAGTTAGGAGAAGAACAGGAAAAGAGTAACTGTAAAAATCTGTTTTGCCATGGAAAAAAAAATAGTATACCAACATTCAGGCAAATCTGAATTTCTCAAATAGGCTAATTATCTTTTCAACGGGAACTTTATTAACTTCTCAACTGGAGAATCAAACAGTGACTAGCTCCTTTATTACTATGTTCAAATAAGTTTTACTTCCTTTTATGAAATTGTTTTGACATCTGTTAGTTTTCCGCATTTAGCTACAAACAGATCATTTCAACAGCTTGAGTTTGCCCCTGTGTTCATGATTAAATGGGCTTTTTTCTCCAGACAGTTCTGGTACGTTCCAGAAGCAACTTGACCCATACTTATGATATTAAATCTAAATAATAAGATCATCTGCTGAAAACTTAACTACATGATTTCAGAATGTAAAAAATGAGGACAACTCAGAACCCTGTGAGCATCCAGTTTCAACAGGCAAGGGCTGATTGGCTGTAGAGTCAACACCTGTGTCTTGTGTTGCTCTGATTGAACCTGAATATTTTGTTCTCTTCAAATAGTTCCAGAATATTTTAAGTAAAATGAATTCCTACATTTCTGCTAAGCTCCAAAATCCCTAGTGAGAGTCAAGAGCACGCTGTGGGTAAGTTAAAGAGATTTAAGACGAGTATTCAATAAAGAAGTAGCATGCTTTAATCATGTTGCTATAGACTTAAAAAAGAATTGAAAATTTTTAATGACTGTCATAGAATGCCATTTTTGTTTAAGCAGGGAATGATTTACGTGGGATATCAGATTTGTATAGATGGCTGTAAGAGTTTCTTCTACAGACTAATTAATTAGCAGAAGCTAGAAACTAGACTGCTTCTGTAGGCAGAGCATAATCTTTTAACTCACTTCTATAGACATAAATCTCTGGAGAAACATAAGAGGTGCATTATTCAATATATCTTTTAATCCCATATGATTATCAATATTTTTTCCCTTTTACAGGCCAAAAACCACTGAGAATGTATAGAGAAAAATAATTGTATTCTTCCTCCCTTCCAATATATACTTAAAAGTAAACTTGCCTCAGTATATTTTCTTAGTTTTTTTTAATGATTTTTATTCATTTTGGAATTCCTTTTAACAATAATTTAACTGGGTTTTTTTTTTTTTACAACCCCAGATACTGTTTTTAGCATGAAAGAGACTGTATTTGATATTTTTTATGACTGGGTGTTCTGTGAGGACAGATTCCCAGTGACAGTTAAATGGAAAAAGTACTCCAAGGATTGTAGGAAAGAATTAGTAAAGGAGGTAAGTTTTAAGAAAGGCAAAAGTATTTTGTCTCTGTCAGCACAGAATGGCATACAAGCATTAAGTATGGCTATTCCTGGTTTCAAACTTTGTTAATGATGTATTTCACAATTTCATATTCAGTGTTTTAAAAATTGTTGCAGCTTACTGTTATGCAGGAAGCTTCCTACAAAAGCAAAAGAATACCAAGATACAAGTGGCATCCTTTGCCTTTAATGTAATCAGCACAAAAGGTGAAAGTAAGGTATGACTTGGAAAGCCAGGCAGTTAAATGTGGGTGCTTTAAGCATTTTTTGAGCTGGTTTCTTGTTGTATATTATGTGCTTTAAACATCACCTATTACAATATGCGCATGCTGAAAGTAGGTATAGATATGTAGATAGATAGATAGCTACAGATATATATTGTTTAATATAAAGGAAGAAATCACTGTTTATTTTTCCCACCTCAAGGTCCTACAGAACTTTTTATAGAACAGACTGATGTCCAAGTATGTGCTTGATAAACTGACACAACAGTGAAAAGAAATCCTGTCCCATGTCAGCTTATCAAACACACTGTGGACAGTGTGTCTCTTGTAGTGTGCCATTAGACCAGGTTTTGCCCTTCCTTTTAACCAATTCCATGCGCAGAATGTGAGGACTGCGTTCAGTGAAACTCAACCTCAGTAATTGCAGGTGAGTTTGTAGAACACCTGAAAAGGCTGAGGTATTGTGCCACTGAACTAGATAAATGAGCAACTAAGAGTAAAATACAGACTGAAAGCAACAGCAAAACCACAAGATTATTTATCTTTGTAATAAACTAAGTGCATATTAAATACTTGAAAAAACAAAATTTAGAGTTCTTCTTATTGTAAAACAGTATTAAGTTTTGGGATAAAGTCATTTCCACCATGTAACAAAAGTTTTTGAATTACATGGTGATTTGGCTTCTTTTGCTAAAATTTCCCCCTTCACCTTCCATTCCACCTATGTAAACTCTTCAAGCTCTGTCCTCACTGACTGTATTTAGAGAAACTCTGTTCCACTTGTTTTTTTCTAGAAACATTTGGCATCCAAAAATACCATACAGACCTTCCTTTGGAATTGTGCATACTTATCATTTATACAGTCTGTCAAATGTATATTTATACTATGCTCCCTGAATTTTGGTGAATGCTTCAAAAATACAACGAGATTCCTCAAACTGTCTAAACTTTAAACAGTATAAAAATGAAAAACTGATCTTTAAAAGTTCAGACTTGCTCAGGCTGTTATTTTTGCTGAGGAATTTAAACAATAAAGTTACAAAAGTCATTAAAACAGATGACATCTTAATGCACATCTGCAAAGTTCAGCTTTGCTTCATTTTATGCCTTTTTTTGACAAGCTGAAATTATTTTGTAGTTTACCATACTGTACCTTATCATGCTTGGATCATTCATGCCGTGTTCCAGATACAGCTCTAGAAGATAACTGCAGTGTAAAAGTGCTTCAGCTTGTAAGCAGGGAATTTTTGCACCAGGTCTTTTGGAACAAGGGGCTACTTTTAAATGTCTGGTCACCTCACAGGATATGTAAAGCATTTCCTGCCCGTAGGACTGGAGGAAGGAAGCACAAGGCCAAAATGTTTGATGTGTGATCTGCTGTCATTCCGTTCATGTGTTCAGTAGCTTTTATATGATTGTGGCACTACAACCACTTCTGACCTTGGTGTGGTCCAGTTGGCTAAAATCTGACCTTCCTAAATGGATAACAAATGAAATTATTGTGACGCCCAACTGACACCACCACTATAATTAATGGGCGGGGGAGTTGCCTCTGGATAGCTGCCATACTAGGTCACCAAATAGCAGGAATTAAGTAGTTGCATAAACGCTAAGTGTCTTGAAAAAAAAATGCCAGTAAATAAATATTCATGCATATATAACAATGTTATTTGCTTGCATTCTGATAGCACTCTATCATAAAGATCTCAAAAGCTTTTAAATGGAATTAATTATATTCACATCATCCTTTTGGCATTGTGCCCATAATGAGTGCACTGATGGATGAAGAGGAGAAGTTTATTGTGTAGAGTCACATAATAAACAATTTCAGAGAGAGAAGGAATGAAAATAAATACATATAACAATTGAGAGATGGTAGTTGATAGAACTAGAGAAGGAAAGGACACAGATTAGCTAACTGGAAGTAATCACTGGCAATTTTACAAGCTTTCATCTCTGAGGAAGTGAGGTTTTTGTCTAGGTGTTTCCTATGTTTAAGAAAAAGCTTACAAAGTAAATGTACAGGAAGATTTGCCTTCTGCAGCTTGGCAAGAGAAAGCTGCGTTGAAAAATAGTAGCCAAAACCAGCACATTTTGGTAATTTTTTTGGAAAGTGTTATATAACTTTATTACCACTACGTTGTTATTTTTTATGGAAGGCAGAGCTGCTGCTGCACAGCCAGGCAGGCCTGGCAGCGGAGCGAGGGCTGCGTTTGTTTCTCTGAGCGGGGCTGTGCCATGCACTTGTGCTCCAAGTGTGGCTGGTTTACAGCTCGCTTGGAAGTGTTTGGGAGAAGCCGCGGTAGGTAGATCAGTGTGATAGCTTTGCCTAAGATGTTGAATATCTTCCCCAGCGATTGTTTTTCGGTGTTTTCAGGGAAACAGTATATTCCTAGTAGCAGATTTTGCACTGTGCTTGTGTCTGCTTGAATTACCTTGAAGCAGCAGTAAATCAAATTCCTTTTCAAAGCTGAATTTTCTAAACATGTGCACTCCCTATTCCTTATGTTTGCCAGGCTCTGGCACGGCAGGGACAGGAACACACACAGTGACACTCCACCAAGCCATAATCCTGTCCTGCTGAAAGATCCTTTCTGGATGAGGTTGGGTCTGGCTGCTCTGTTCTACAGAGCCAAGTGTCCCCTGGCTTTTTTATCGAACACTCTGACATTCATGTTTGAATGATGTTTTTGTATACACTAATCCATCATCAAATCATCAGTTCTCTGAAGGTTTGAAATTACCCAGTTTCATAATTTTTGCAATATGCTTCTTCCTGAGTTACCTAGAGATATTTACAGTCATTTGGCGGCTCATCCTCTTCTCTAGTATTTTATGCTTAAACCTTTTAGTGTCTTGGCCATCTGTAGGTTTAAAGAATGTGAAAGGAACCAAAAAACTCGAGAGGCGTAAATCAGGCTTTTAAGAATTATTAGATTAAAACAGGAAGGTTACTTGCTTATACTTGAACTTTTGCTTAACTTTATTGTTTGAAACTGTAGAGCACAATCACATGTGAACTTTCTGTTTATGTTCTAGTGACAGGCAGAGATGGGGAAAAGTGCCATTTGCTGCTGGCAGAACATGGCAGCCTGCCCCACTGACCAGGCTTCTGGCATCCCAGCAGTGTTAAACCACAGAGTAGGCTCCCTGTGGAAAGGAAGGGCAGAAAAGAAAAGAACAGCTAGGGTTACCCTTTGGAGACAATACGGAGCTCACGCTGCATGGCAGAATGTGTGCCTGGGGTCCTACACAAACTTAGGAACATGTCAGTACTTTCCCACCTGAAGGTCTCTCCTCCTACCTTCTCACAGTCAGAGAACTTTCCTATCTGCCGCTTTTGTTTCATTTCCACAGCAGTGCCCTTCTTTCTTCTCCCTCCTATTCACTGCTGTGCTCTCACTTATTTTCTCCTTCTCATTATTCCTTGGCTGTTTCTCACAAATAAATATTTTAATGCTTCCAAACTTAAACTAATCCAGGTCTTCCACCCTGAACCCTGAACTGTTGTGCTCTAGCATTTCTATTATGCAAGATCCAAAAGTATGAATACTTAGACATAGCTTAGCCTTGTGACTCTTTTCAGAAAGTTGGGAAGTTTATTCCTACCTAGGGTTTTACTGCCAGAAATTCCACATATGGAAAGGCCAATACAATCATTGTGGATTCTCTGTGGTTACCACATTTTTCTGTCCGCCCTTTTGAACATCTGAGGCATCTGTGGCTCCAAGTGGAACTGTGATCCCATTGCTTCCCTATCTAATTACCTTAACTTAAGGAAAAATTTCTTAACAGTGAGGGTGCCAGAGCCCTGGAACAGGTTGCCAAGAGAGGCTGTGGTGTCTCCTCTGGAGATCTTCAAGACTCACTGGGACACAATCCTGTGCCCTGTGATCTAGGTGACCCTGCATGTGGGGAGGCAATTGGACTAGAGGATCTCTAAAAGTCCCTTCCAACCTTAAGGATTCTATGGTTCTGTCTGGTATAACAGATGCATCTGTTATATCTGTCACCTTGTTAAGGAGAATAAGGTAGGGAATTATCCTGAACTGGAATTAGAATAGGAATGGATCTTTTCCCATCAGAGCAAACCCTTTAATGATTGAGGTTTGGACAGGCAGATTTGTTTGTCATCTTTATATCTGGGAAGAGGTTTAGAGGGGGAAATCAACACATACACGGATCTGGTGCTAACAAAAATTAAGAGTGTATACAGACCGTAAGTATTTCTTGATCATTACATAATATGTCTTCCTTAAATGCTTTCTTGACTTGTTAAGCTTTGGAGGTCTCAGATGAGCTACAAGTGGATGAATTTAACTGCTGTACAATGGGTCTCAGAATTATGCCTATTCAGCAGCCTATAGTACTGATTCAACATGAACTGTTTCTTCTATAAACATACAGAAAGCCTCACCTAGACTAAATCAATTTGAAAACAGAAGCATTAAAGCTATGTTTCCTGTTACATGCTTATGGTCGTCTTTGGTTGCTTATGGTCTTACTGGATTATTGACCAACTGTTGCAGTCTATACCACCTGCTGAAAGGTTCAAGTGGGATAGTGAAGTTGTTTTCAGAAGGACGAAGCAATAAAATTCCTAACTTCTACAGTACCCTTTTGCTGGTAAAACAGTTTTTATGCTAGGGGTAACTTCTACAGTACCCTTTTGCTGGTAAAACAGTTTTTATGCTAGGGGTAAAGAAGTCATGAGTCTTGGCTTACGCTTTTTCCTGATTTTATTTGCTGGAAGTGTTGGCTGTTCCAGAATGCAAAAGGTTGCAAGGTTCATATATACCATATATGTTTAAGATTAGGGTAGTTCTGTTGCTTTAACTTATTCTCATCCACTCAGGGAGTGTATCAAATAAGATGTGGGGCTCAAGTAAAGGCCTGTATGTGTATACTTTATTTGGAAAAAGACTGTTTTAATCCTTATATAAAACTGTCAGGATTTATTTTTTGCTAATGAGCTTAATCAAAATGTCAGTAAGCATTAATAATTAATTCTGGTATTTTTAATATATGTATAAAATACCTGTTTTTCTGAATGGTACTCTAGAAACATAATTTGTTTTCTTAGATTTCAGAGATTTACCTCTCAGTGAGCAGAGGAAAAGTTTGGTATAATATACAGGAGACTGCTCATAGCAGATACAGAATGCAAGTGCAATTTTTATATCAATATAAAAGTGTTAGGTTGTCATATCCCAAAGGAGCTCGAACATTACCCAGTCTTTGAGATTTTACAAAATGAAATGGGTCAAATTAAGCAGAGGCCTCATCAAATCTTACCTCAGCAGTGGAATACACTGGCTAACCTCATAGTGCTGTTCTTAATGTAGCTCATTTGTGTCTGAGCAGTAGCTCTGTGTGTTTGCTGCACCTAAATGTGTGTGCCAAAGAGTGATTTCATTTTGGGTTAAATGAGTAAATTTAGTTATTATGTGAGAGGAGTAAAACCACTGCCCCAGTGAGGAGTTTCGGGATGACAAATACAGACGCGCCTTGCAGGAATGTAAGGCTAGGTGCAACTTACTGCAACTTCTTAAACTGCTCATGAGAGAGTGAATGAATTAAATGCGAATGAACTACGGTGAACTTTAGCCTGAAGTGAGGAGAAAAGATTGCATTAAATAGGTGAAAAAATTACCATGTTCTACATATTTGATATACTTAAGCAGATTTCATAAAATGTTATTTGTTCCATTAGTTTGAATAATAGATACCAGATAGATATTCCAATATCTTCATTATACAGTTGATAGATTCTCAAGTGACACCCAACATGTTGATGAAATAATGCCTAGAAAGAATAATAAAATACCCAGTTGTTGTGGATAGACCCTGCTGTGGAGAGACCCTGTCTCTCTGCAGAAAGTTGACCAACAGTCCTGAGTTTTAGCAAACCACATTTAATTTTGAAATTCTGCTATTAACTTAAGGGGCTTTCACTGCATTTTCCTGCTAAGCCTTTAAGTAACTTGTGAGGCTGCTGAGCGCTGCCATCACACTGCCTCAGCATCCATGTGCTGATCAAAACCGCTTACTTTCCTGCTGTCTGCATGACTCTGTGGATTGCTCTGATTGTTTAATGGACTAATTAGTGATGTGAACAGCTGAAAATTATCTCACGTTGCGTTTGTGCATAGTGCTGGTGTGCAGCACTGTGTCTCTGCAGCAGGTGCATGAGATGGACTGCCGTCCTCTCCCACCAGCTCGGGTGGATCAGGCTCAATTCGGAAGTGTTTCTGTTCTCATGTCTCATTGAAATACACAGGAACAAGACATCTGGGCCTAAAATACTGCTTGTACATAATCAGGAATGGCGAAATTGATACCTCAGTTTTCTCTGTGACAGAATTCACTTACTAAGCAAAGTGCCTGTCAGATTTGCCTTTCTTTGCTCTTGGCACTGGGCAGTGCTGTAGCTGACCGTACTGTGAAATACAGTTTTGTTCTAAATCACATTTATTTCTTTTTTTGGTCACAACAGAAGAGCACTGAATTTAGGGATACTTCGAGACCCTGGATCAGAGGTTGAAGACAGACAATATCAAATAGACCTCCAGTCCATAAACATTGGTACAGCTCACTGGAATCAGCTGAAACCAGAGAAAGAAAATGCAAAAGGAGGGGCGCTAACGGAGAATGAAAGAAACTCTCAGAACCCAGCACTTGAGTGGAACATGGCCAGTAGGTATGAACCTTTTTTAACATATTCTCTTATAGAACTGAACACAGCAAACACTACAGCTATCATTTGCAGTATATCTGCCTTAAATAATCCTGTATTACTTTTACATTGCAAGCACATTTCTGTAGAGTTTTGGATTACGCTTTTGAAATGCGTATTACTATTGTTGTTACACTGTAATTGCTGTAGTTATTATGTGTCTCTGCTTCCATTATAAACTGTTCTCTGAGTGGCTTGCTGAATGTCAATAAAAATAACTCCAGGGTTGAGACTTGACATTCATCTTCTCAGTCTACCAGCAATGGGAGGTTTGGGGTTGGTTTGCTTTGCTTTGCCTTGCTTTTGTTTTGTTTTGTTTTTAACTTCCTTTGTTTGTATTTTTACAAAGTTTGAATAAAACCAGCTTAGACATTTCTAACTTAGAGGAGGATTAAGTAGAACATTTTTTATTGGTTCTGAACTGGTTTCTGCACTTCTATAACTAAAAACAGATGAATTTTTAAAATGATACATCTCAACCAAATCTTCCTTATTGTATCCTGCAAGATGCACACACCAAAAATCCTCCTAGTTAAACAGAACTGAAATAAAAAGCATGCATACATTTGCTTTGTACTTAAAATCTTAAATTATAAAACTAATTTTTATTAATTTGAGAAATTTTTATTCCAATTTTAGATGCATCTTTATACTCTAAAAATTCACGCAGGTGTTTTAAAACTTAGTTTTTATCAACTGTACAGCAGTCAAAGTGTTCTCTTTAAGACTGATGTGGAATAAGGCTTGATGCCCAAAAGCAAGCACGTTCTGGGGATTTAGAAGCAGATCTGCTAGAGGAAGTCTATTTGACTTTTTTTTTTTTTTTACTATTTTAACTTCTTTTAATTTAAGTCCTTTGTATTTAACTTATGCAAAAACTGTCCAATTTATATGGAACCGTGTGCACAATTTTATGCGTCTCTGGATAAAGATTCTTAGCCAAATAAGGAGACAGGTTCCTATACGTTATACACAAAAGCAGCAGGAACCAGAAGAAAAAGAAAAAATGAATTATTGATGATTCCTTTTTCAAAACCAGGGGCACCTTTTCCTCACCTGAGGAATCTTGAGGGATTTTCCTCACAGTGCAGCCTGTAGTAAAAGAAGCCTTATGACAGTGGCCTGCAGATTGTGGTGCATAAGTGATGAATTGATGATGATTGATTATCATCGTGTGGCAAAGCAGGAAGGAGTGACTGGAGTGAAAGGAGAAGTTCAGTTAAATCCCGTGGTAGTATCTGCCCTTCATTTGTAAGATCCCCTGGTTCTCTCCCATCATCTAACATTTATTTGTTTGTTTGTCCATTTATTTAATTTACTAGTACAATTCCATGAAGAGTTTTTATTGCTCTTGAAAAAATGTTTGTAACCGAGTTGGGTCTAGATGCTGGGGAAGCTGCCCTTGAAGTTCTGTCTCTCCTGCCAACGGAGGGCCCCTGGCACTTCTTGAAAGATGAGATGACATTAATCTCCACGGGAGTTTTGGCCAGTTTGCAAGTTAAGCTCGCACTAGAAAACCAGCACTGAGGAACTGGCTTTTCTTTCCCTTTCAGTTGGCAACTGGAATCAGTGTCATCAACAGGCTTTGGGCTGTGCTTTATGGTTATAGATTTTGAGAGGAAATTTGGTGAGATTCCTGAAAAGCTATTGAGAATTAAGAATAG
Organism: Eudromia elegans; assembly: GCA_003342815.1. NCBI lineage: Eukaryota > Metazoa > Chordata > Aves > Tinamiformes > Tinamidae > Eudromia > Eudromia elegans. The sequence continues at coordinate 3,034,132 of PTEX01000003.1, read as the reverse complement.
GAGAAGCAACTGTTACAAGAAATCAGAGGTTGTATTTCCTGTTTTTTCCTGCAGAGTTCCAATATAACTTTTATTAGGATATATTTGTCTAATAAATGTGTTTGTTTTGATATTGCTTTTGAGTGAATATTCTGTTTGCTTTTTAATTTAGATCAGGAGTAATAAACCCTCATTACACAATACTGTATTTTAATTCTAGACAGAATGCCAGGTGAAAGCCAGTATGAGTGTTTTCTTGTCAGTGTGGCTTACTGTTTGATCCTTTTCACTGTGATGCGTTCTCGTGTGCCCTAGCATTTGATCCCTTTCACTTTAGTGCATTTCCAGGATGCTGGCGGTTTTGCTTTCGAGTTGGCCGTCGGCTTTGCTGCACGTGGGTCGTTCTGAGACCCATGGAAGTGACGTGTGGGGGCGCAGAGGAGGCCGTGGCGCCGTCTGCCCCCGTTGCAGCATGCCCCAGAGGGGCGGCTGCACGGTGGGTGCCGTTCTCGCCGCTTCGTGCTTGCAGGGTGACGTTTATCCCGAGAGTTACTGAAACTACCACGGAAGCTTTGTTCTTTGACCTGCTTGTGATACTGTTTTCTTTTTTAATTCTCAAAGTTTCGTTAATATGTTTAACCTGGAACATAATGAAAGATTTTTATTGAGTTATTTTAGGGTTAGGTTCATTGTTTGGTTTGAATATACTTCTGTTTGTTTTTACTTATCATTTAGACCCAGTGTTATGGTTTATTAGGTTAACTGGGCTATAAGACTTTTTTTTTTTCCAGATCCATTTCTGTCTTTTTCACTGAGTTTTTTAAAGGCTTAGTTGATGTGTGATGCAGTTTAGAGTCCACATCAACTATATCTGTGTATTTCACACAGAGTAGTTTGAAAGAGTAAAAAATATATCTTCGGCAAACATACCAGTCTTTCATTTTCCATTCCTATTTCTAAAAGTATTACTGTAACTTTTTTTCTGAAATAAATAATTATAATCATTTTAAAATAGATTATATTGTAATATAGTCCTCTGGGTTGAAACCTGTTCTTGATTTAAAAATTTGAATCAAAATCAAATAGTTCTAAATATAAAGTGTATGCATATAATAAAAATAAACATTTGAGAGCTTTTGACATAATTTATCATTTATATGCTTTAAAGTTTATACAAAAAGCTAATCCTTCAAATTTTCCCACCCTTTTTTTGGGGAATTCAATGTTTCTAGTATCTGGCATCTCACGGTAGTGATTTTTTTCTAACTTTTGCATCTTATTTTGGAATAAATGAATAAATAAAGAAAGAACTCCTTCTTTGAGACTAGCCGTGATGAGCATTTCAAGCTGTTTGGTGCAAATCCGTCACGAGTAGTTTGCAATTCAGAGGCGCTAGTGCAAGACCCGCGCGCGGTGCCGCTGCAGGTCACTGCGAGAGGAATGGGGGAGCTGGAGCTCGAAGGTGGGGTAGGTGCCCTCTCTCCCAAATAACAGCATGGGATTTGGACAGCATCGGGGATCATAACTCTTCCCATTATGAAATGTTTATTCTTCACTGTAGAAGTTATAAAAAGCTCCCTAATGGTGTAATATATAAAAAGAAAACTGGAAACAGTCAGACAGTTCTAATAAGGTTATGTACAAATGAAACCTGTCCACATTTATACCCTTTACCAAACAGCATGTGGGGAACTGGGAGTACTTAACCAAAAGAAGTTTTCTTGATTGAAAACTGCTTTTTCAGCTTGCAGATCGCCTCCTCCCTCTCCCTCCTCTCAATGGAAAAAACAACAGCCCTGAAGGAAATAAAGAAATATATCCTCTCCGGAGGCCTCGCCCCCGTCCCTGTGCAGCCCTTCTGCAGCTCCCAGCAGCAACTTCTGCTTCCTGCAGTCTGAATAAACTCTGTTTAAAAAAAGAAAAATAATTGAGGTTAAAAGCATTACTCCTCTGTGTGGTAATGAATTGAGTGTGGCAATATACTGCATTACAGTTTTGTCCTTGGCGTGCCACCATCTGGAACAGCTCTCTGTGACTCTCATTGAGTATGTCAGGAAGCCAATGATCTGTTGTACAAAACGGAGCAAAATCCTGCTCTTGCTTTGCAGGGATCTTCCGAAAGGTTCCCTGCAGTCTTTTCATTGAGCAGTTTTAATTTTCATGCTTTTCTCAGCAGTTGAAGCGCAGCTTGCACATATATGAATACATGTGTAGGGAAGGAGGGGCATTCCCTGTGAATGGATTGGAGTAAAATAAAATACATGTGCTTTCAGATGTGTGTTTCATTCGTTGTATTTATGGTACCTTCAGTCATGCTTGTATTCATACTGTACAAAAGTCTCATGCCAATAAACTAGAAGTTATTTTTTTATTATTCCACAGCAAAGAAATGTTGCAAAGCATTGTTAATAAGTTGAAAATGAATTTTACTGAGGCATAATTGTTCAACAATAGTCATTTTGCATGACCAGATGCTGTAAATTTGTCCGTTGTTTTAATTTGGGTAGTTAGATCTCCAAATGGCTTTATGCTCCGTTGCTCTCCCATGATGTAAGTTTGCAAGACCTCAGCGCGGTCAAAGGCTATGAGTGGCTCTGCCCATGGCAAGGTCGGGGACCAGGGCACAGTGAGGCTGGTTTCCCAGCTTTCATGAGTAGCTGCGTGTCCCAGGTGGATGGATCAGGGCACTCTTGCTAGAGAGGTCTCTGGTCAGCCCGTTATTTCACACAATGCCCGTGGTTCCACGTGCCTCCCATGGGTGAGCAGCACACGGCCGCATGTGGCCACCCCAAGGCACTACAGGCCTGCCCCTTACGTGAGCTCTTGGTTGCCAGTTGTGCATTGCCTGTGTGCAAGCTTCTTTCTGACCTATATTTCATTTAATTTAAAAAAAATTCAAAGTGTACATTTTGTAAGGTGTCGTAACAAAAACTTGGTAATTGAGATTAAGGAAAATGTTGATTAAGTTTCATATTGATGTTTCCCATCAAGGTTTCCCATCAAGGAACCTTGAAAGAGATTCAGCTTTTTCTGGACAGGTTTGTGGGTTTGCTTGTTTTGGCTTTTTTTTTTTTCCAGATGGGAAGGCTGACATCCTAGTCCTCTAGGTGCATTTTCATGGTTATCCAATCTCACACATCATGACACCTCCTTAATTAGTGCAGCATCATCTCCTTGGCAGCCTTTTTTCCTCATATAAATTCAAAGTCCTTCTGAGTGGATGTAATCAAATGCCAAGGATTTGATTTGATGTAATCCAACGTTACTATTTTATTTACAAAATCTCTATTCTTCAATTTGTTGTTGTTATTGTTGTTTTATTTCCCATTCTCTCTCCTCCCCGCAGCATTTTCAGACATATTAATCCTTAGATAGGCCTTCGCTTTTAAAGTACGTCCAGGCTTCGATGCCTGTCCGTTTCCTCGTAGGTGTCTTTCATTCTCTGTGAGCTCTGCGCTCCTGGTACATGGAGCCTTTCCCTGCCGGTTAGCAGGCGGCACGTTGGATTTTCGGAGAAGCCCTCTCTCTCGGTCGCTCTCAGGTTATCCTACATGTTTTAAAGGCATTTCCGGTGAATGTTCTCAGTTATTGCCATGTCTTCTTCCAAAGCCTTCCAAAGAATTCATTTTTATTATGCTTTAATGCAAAAACTCCTAAGACAGCTTTGAGGTTGCCACTGTACTGCTATCACTATTTGCATTGCTGTTAGGCGTTCCCTTTTACTTCCCTGTCTGCTGGTCTGCTTTTCCCTATAGTTAAATTACATTTTTTGTGGACAGAGAATGTTTTTGTGCTATGGTTTTACAGCGCCCAGCGTTGTGGTTCAGTGCTCTGAATGCAGCATTCACGGTACCATTCAGATACAGCCCAAATTCTGCACTGAGTAAAAGGCTCCTGCAAGCCTTATCACAACTGCTTTACTGCCCTGTTGCTTTGTGGTAGCATATGGTCTTTCAAATGTGCTCGACTTTTAAAGTGTAGATGATCAACTGCTTTAACATCTCTAAACGTACTGGCTTTTCCTTTTTTTTAGAGACAAATATATAACAGATGCATAAATGAACCATGGAATGAATGTGCTGCAGACATAGAGCCATCATTACGGTCTTCACAATCAAGTTTTTTCATAAGCTCATGTGGCGTACACCTGTGTTAAGTTAACGGTGCACTTAGGTGCAGTGTGGAAGATTTAATAATTCAAAGTGGAATTTGTTGCTTTGTTCCTTTTGTGTGCGTTCTCATATCCTCTCCTCTCATTATTTACTGGGCTCTGTTTGCCTTCTGTTTGTACTTACAGTGACTTTGCTAATACTTAATTTGCCTGAACTTCACATTCGCCAGCTAGAAATGCGGAAACTAGTAAGGAGGGTAGAACAGGGGTGCCAAAAAAGGATGACTTTAAAAAAGAAGAAAAATAAGAAAAGCAATCAATGTATGTCACCAAGAAATCCTTTAAAATGCAGTGTGCTGGACCAAAACAATATTTGAAAATTAAGAAATGGGAATATTTAGGAGCTGAAGAATAATTTGAATGAAGGACAAGTTGTTTTCTATTCATGAAATGACTTGGGTTTGTAGTTTGGTTTCATATGTGAAAATGGTGCTTACTAGATTCTTGTCACCCCAAGTGGATGTTATCTGACATATGGCTGTGTGCTCTCTCGCAGAATTGTTCTGCTACTTAATGCTTTCATTTTCCGCAAAAACAAAGGCGTTTCTTTCTATTCCTATTGTAAAGGGGAAATAGAATCGGGGGGAAAAAAAAGCCATCTGGTTTATATTTAATGCTAAGGTGATGGCAGGGAGAGAAGCATTTCCAGAACTAGCAAAATCTAAGACCAGTTTCTCAATTAAGGACGTTAACCAATAGCCAATCTGCTTTCTAATTTTGGTGTCTAATTATACTAATCTTGCTTCTGAAACCATTACTGCAGACCAGCAGAGCCACAGCTGGCCAAACATCAGAATTTTTTCTGTCCGATGGCTATTTTCTCACAGTCACTGGTTGAATTGTCCTTAGGAACAATACCCAGCCTCCCTGGCAATAATTTTGGAGCAAAAATTTGTTACACCTGTGCTCGGTGGACACCCGCTCTGTGCTCTGTAGCATCAGCTGGTTAACCCGTGTGTAAAGCTGAAGTTGTCCTAAATACACTTAAAAACCTTCAGGCCTACCCACATCTGTTCCCTTATAATTTGCCATTCTTCCTGCATGTTATGAAGACACTTTGGCTAATTGGTGGTAAGGTGTGAAGCATCAGTACCAGTGTAATCTAGGTAGTGAACTGCCCTCTGTGGATTTTGGTCCTACTAAAAGTGTCTGAGCTAGAGCAACCATCATGATATTTAATTTCTTTTCTGCCTGACTCTTGGCCTATAAACCATCAGCACACAAGATTGTGTGCTTTTAAATTGAATCTTTTTCAAAAATGTTAACAATATCTGAATGTGTGTGTTGATCTCTGTCCTTATTTGAGAGATGAACTCACGCAATCAGGAGATTTGAGCATGGAGAGGCACCTGGTCGTGTCATTTTGTGACACTTACAGGGGTAGCCAAAGCAGAGGGCGAGGAGGCCTTACGTGACTGCAGAGCCCGTGTCTGGCTCGCGTCCCCAGGGCCAAGGTCACTGGAGAGAGTGAGACGAAGGCTGATACGTGTGCGTGTAACTGCCCTGTAGATCCCTCGCTGTATTTCTGGACGGGTGTGTGCCTTTTCCCTGGCCATTGTGGCCCAGTCTTCTCTCTTGTTGGAGGTGTTTGCATAATTTGTTTGTAATTTTAACTGTTATTGCTTCAAAAACATTTATTCCGATAAGAAAGCTGGTGTTTTCTTAGAGCTTACCTAAGACCAATAACTTTTTGATTGAGTTTACAGTTGACTGTGTAGGACACAGGAATTTAGCTTGCCTATAAAGGATGATAGGTAGATACAATTATCAAAAATCTCTCTTTAAGGAAGGGGTCTCCCAGAAATCTAAACTGTATCCTCTTTTGGAGTCTAAGCACCATCTTGATCTCATTAATTTATTTTTTTTTCCTGATCAGGTGTACGCAGATGGGAATCTGTGGCAATAGTTTATTTGACCTGACCCACAAGAGCCTGGCTAGTTGGAATGTATTGTCATAAGCTATTAGTGGTCCATACATAACAGGGTTACTAAGCCTCTGGGCTTAGTATTTGTGATTTTTTTTTTTAAAAAAGCACATATACAGCTGAAAAATAAAAATAAAAAATCAAGTTTGGTGAAAATGTTCTTGGCAAGCAAACCTCGATTTTAGACAAAAAGACTCTATCAGAAACATGTAGAGAAGCAGTGGAAGAAAGCTAACAGCTCTCCCTTTCGGGGGCAGTTTTAAGATCTTTGAACAACAGTTGTAAAGAATACAATATGTGATCGCTAGGATTAGCTAGTTATGGAGGATTGACTTGTTAAATTTTTCATGTCTTTGATTTTGTCTTAGTTATGCTATTGTGAGCAGCAATTGTATTTTAGCTCCCACGAGGCTTTAACGCCCAAATTCAAATATTAGAGACAACAGTTATTTATAAAGAATATCCATTAACACTTTTGAAAAATACTGATTTTAAAGCTTGTATCTTTATTCAAGTGATTCTTTATAGTTTAGGTAAGCAACAGAAAAACAAGGCCAATTGTAACAACTATCTGGAAGGGTATAACTTGAAAATTCAATATATTTAGATATGTTTTGGTCATTAAACAAAGGCTCATCCTTCCTTCAGAACTAGAACTAATACGATTTATAATGATTATATTTTTTTTTTTTTTTTTTTTGAGATAGAAACCAAAAAGTCAAACTGATGTTGAAGCTTTATTGTGCTATCTGCTGTATGTATGGAAGAATATGGGAAGTTTTGATCCCTGAACAATTTATAATGTGATTTAATCTATTTTTTTTTTCTGCAGCATAAGGCGGCATCAGGAAAGAAGAGCAATTTTAACTCCAATTTTAACAGATTTCACAGTCCGAATAACTGCAGCTCCTGCAATTATTTTCACAAAAATTGATGCTCCAGAGAATTTGCACCCCGAGGTTAGTACAAAATGTGAACAGAAATAGCGGAACTTTTAATATATGGATAACCATAATATTTTCTAATCCAGAAATCTTCAACTATAAAAAAAAAAAAAAAAAAAAACCTCAATCAATACCTGAAATGTGCTTCCTGTGACAGAGGAGACTCTTGTATAGCAGTTGATATTAAAGGCAGCATGTCCAGAGGTGGATAGCCTGTCTGCAGTCCAGAAAAGGGGAATCCTTTAATGGCTTCCAGCAGTATTTTGCAAGGTTGCTGATGGAAAGGTGGTAAGAAGAGGTGCTATGATAGGGTGTTACAAAACATTGTGTTCACAAGCTCTTCACAAAGCAACCTGGGAATGTGATCTACTTGCTACCTGTGAGAAGCAAGTTGGGTTGCAGACTTCTAGCCAGATATTCAGGCTCACGGATGACCTGAAAACACTGTGTGTCCTTGGCCAGCAGTCTGGGTACTTCAAGGTATTTCGTATTTAACAATCGTGTTTGCCAGTCTGCACTCAGCTTGTTCATGGTTAATGTGTCTAGCTCGTTACACGCAAAAGACTGGCTCACTTTTTGGAATTGTTTCATAGATGGGAATTTAAACACGGTTATATAGGGGAGATGCCAGTCAGCGTTTGTAAGCTTGCAGGGTTTATTCCTTATAACAACTACCTCTTTGAATGAGCAGAACTGAGATAGAAATAAAAATTATATTTATGCTTTCTGAAATAGGTGCACATTGTTGGAAGATAGGACATAATAAATATGTAAGGAAAACTGACAACTTTATTTTGTATAAATGGCCATCATAAGGTGCAGATGGACATGTTTTTAATGTAAAAAAAGAACTAGCTTTAGGAGTGGCTAGGATGCATGGAAATGATTCAGTTAAAAAATCTCTGAACAAACAGTAGTTTTAACATTAATTAAAATTAATTAGTTGAGAATTAAAATCTGTTTGCTGCTTAAATTCTTGTTATCCATTCCCTATATGATGTTCACTGATGAAAGAAGAAGCCTATTTTAGATTACCAAGAACCTGAATGCACATAGTTTTCGTGAGAAGGGGCACTACTTCTACCTATTAAGAAAGCCTTCTGGATTGGTTCTGTTTTTCATCTCTTTATTGCTTGCCAGCAGTGGTCAAGAGCTTTTTTTGTGCTAGATAACACCAATAAAACAGATTATCCAGCTAGCTCTGCCAAGGTATTAACGATGGTTTACAGGCAAACAGAAATCAATTAGGTTGGTTATCAGTGAGCTCTAGCACATGATTTCATTATAAATCAAGTAGAGTTTATATTCCAAAAAAAGTGCATCCTTTTTTGGAAGGGAAGGAGACTTGCACTCTCTGCCAAGAAAATAAAAAAACAAAGTCTGACAGTCCACTATTTGATACTACCAAGAGACAGAAACAAGACCTCACACATGAAATACTTTACTTACAGAAGTTGACTTAATGGTTACATGCACTAATGAAAGCAAAGGAAAGCAAAGAATAAGCCACAGCCTCATTTAGAAGTCTGATACACCACTGTCTCCTAAAAAGCAATAATTAAGGTTTTATACTTATCTTGAAGCATTGACTAGAGCAGAAAATCAAAATATGGTTATACAAAGACTGCAAATTATTTACCTAGTAGCTGCTGTCTAGTATTTTCTCTTGTTTTCTCTACAGGAGATTTTAGTGTGTGGTCATTCTTTAGAGGTAAATGCAACAACAAATCTGGATTTCTTCCTCAGTGTGGCTCAAGTGCAACTTCTTCAACAGCTAGTAGAAGCCAACATGGTTGGACTGGAACCTTCCAGTAGCACTGCTGAGGTAGGTTGTTTTCCCTGCTTTACGATCAATTTTCCTTTAAAACACTGTAGCTGTGATGTAGCTGTCAGTATTGGCATCATCTGCAGTGATAAGAGTAAATTGCATATATGTGTTATTATTACGTGCTTAATTAGATTGTCAGTGTATTCTGAGGTTCTAACAATAGGAAGAGTGTTATTTTAGTAAAAAATGTTTTTCAGTAAATGGGCTGAAGTGATTCTGCAACATAATATGCATGGGAAATATTAGGTGATGAAAATAATTATGTAAAAAGGAAATCAATTTAGAGCTATTTTTTGACAGGAGAGGGACTTGTGTTTAATTTCAGCTTTTATTGAAGGTTGGTCGTCTTCTCATGAGTTTACATGTCCTTACACTAGACTGTGCATGTCATTTCAGCCAGTGAAATACAAAATGTTCTCTATGCTTGGTAATGAACACTTACATTGTCTGAATACTTGACTAGTCTGTCCTGAGTCAAATCACCAGGATTCAAGCCACGTCTGTATCTTTTGTGCTTCGTCATTAAGAGTGATGATGATAAACATATAAGGTATTTCATCTTTTGAACTGTTAATTTCTCCTTTTTTCTGCAGTCTTTTAGCATTCTGCAATCACCTCTTAGATTTGTGTTCTTGTTTATTTCTTAGACTTGGTACATCAGTTTGCATGAAAAGTCAGCTACTAATTGTGACCAAATTTTGAGTCTAAATTGTTAGTTTTTTAGGCTGATAAAAAAAAGAGGAGGGAGGAGGAGAAAAGAGCTTTGCCCTATGCAAAAAGTGTATATCTCATCCTCTAAACCACGGATCTAGTCAGACTGACAGTGTTTTTTAAAGACAGTTAACACTAAAGTGAGACAAGGTTCCATGCTGCACCCATTGGCAAATAATAAAAGGAGTCAGGGAGAGAATTAGAGAGAGAGAGACATAGTCAACTCTTTCTTTTTCAAAAACCTTTTTAAGGGAGAGCTGGAGAAGCAACCTCTTTGTTGCCTGCCTGAATATAGGCTCAGCTTGCATTGGGGCTGGCCGGAAGTGGGAAATGCACTAGAGCAGCCAAGGCTACTTCTGTTGCTCCCTTCCCACACAGTCAGAACCCCAGAGTTCAAGATTCTGGGGTTCTGGGTCAGAACCCCATGTTCTGTTCGTCTGGGCATCACACCATCCTCCTCTTCTTCATCCCTTCCCAAGAACATGGGGAGAGAAAGGGCTTTGTTTCATGACCATGCTGAAACATAAAAGATGTGAAGAAATGCAGTATATCTTTATTGCATACTTTGCAGACACAGGGCCTCTTTTGGATAGATGTTGGATAAGCATTACAAATAAATAAATGCACATGGGAATATCTTCAATAAATAATTTGCAGAGTGCTGTTTTCCCATTGTCAGTGGAGTGGAAGTCACAAGAGTTGAAAGGATGCCCAGAATTTAAATTTTGAGTTGGTGCTGTGCAGACATACTGCACCACTAATGTGGACTTCACAATCTTGACAGCAATTTAATAGAGTCTTTCAGAAAGTATCTTATTGACAATATCCTGAGATACCTGTTTTTTTCTTCCTTAATATCTCCTGTCTATTCAAGAGGTCTTATGTAACAAATAATAGGAATATTTCCTATTTATATTAGTGTTTTCCTTCTTTTAATTAGTTGTAAAGCTATATCTTCATTCACTCTATTGAAAATATAAATTTGGTAATTAATTTTGTTACTCTTTTTTTTTTTTTTTCCCTAATCTTCTGCAGTCCAATAAGCTTAATGAAGCTGCCTGCCCTCAAGCAGATACATATTTATTATTATCTTCATGTTGCTTCTTTAGACAATAGAAAAAAATGAAATAAACTGACCGTATGCTGCTATTTTCGTTTCACAGAATCATAGAATGGCTAGGGTTGGAAGGGACCTGTAGAGGTCATCTAGTCCAACCCCCCTGCACACGCAGGGTCCCCTAGAGCATGTGGCACAGGGTAGTGTCCAGGCGGGTTTTGAAGATCTCCAGAGAAGGAGACTCCACCACCTCTCTGGGCAGCCTGTGCCAGGGCTCTGTCACCCTCACTGTTAAGAAATTCTTCCTCAAGTTCCTGTGGAACTTTTGGTGCCTCAATTTGTGGCCGTTTCCTCTAGTTCTGTCACTGACCACCACTGAGAAGAGGCCAGCCCCCTCCTCCTCACTCCCTTTCTTGAGATATTTATATACATTAATCAGGTCCCCTCTCAGCCTTCTCTTCTCCAGGCTGAAGAGGCCCAGCTCCCTCAGCCTTTCCTCATAGGGCAGATGTTCCAGGCCCCTAATCATCTTTGTGGCCCTGCGCTGGACTCTCTCTAGCAGCTCCACGTCCCTCCTGCACTGGGGAGCCCAGAACTGCACACAGTACTCGAGGTGCGGCCTCACCAGGGCTGAGTAGAGGGGCAGAATCACCTCCCTCGACCTGCTGGAAATGCTCTTCTTAATGCACCCCAGGATCCCATTGGCCTTCTTGGCCACGAGGGCACACTGCTGCCTCATGGTCAACTTGTAGTCCACCATGACGCCCAGGTCCCTCTCTACAGAGCTGCTCTCCAGAAGGTTGGTCCCCAACCTGCACTGGTGTCTGGGGTTATTCCTGCCCAGGTGCAGGACCCTACACTTGCCCTTGTTGAACTTCATGAGGTTACTTGCCGCCCAGTTGTCCAGTCTGTCCAGGTCCCTCTGGATGGCAGCGCAGCCCTCAGGGCTTCAGCTATTCCTCCCAGTTTGGTATCATCAGCAAACTTGCTGAGGGAGCACTCCATCCCTTCATCCAGGTCGTTAATGAATAAATTGAACAGGACCGGACCAAGGACTGACTCCTGGGGGACACCACTATCCACAGGCCTCCAGCTGGACTCGGCACCACTGATCACTACACTCTGGGCCCTGTTATTCAGCCAGTTCCTAATCCACCTCACTGTCCACTCATCTATGCCACTCTTCTGGAGCTTGCGCAGGAGGATGCTGTGAGGGACGGTGTCAAAAGCCTTACTGAAGTCCAGATAGATGACATCCACCGCTCTGCCCTCATCTATCCATCTAGTCACCCCATCGTAGAAGGCTATCAGGTTAGTCAAGCATGATCTCCCCTTGGTGAACCCATGCTGGCTACTCCTGAGCACCTTCTTCTCCTCTCCAACGACTTCCCCCAATTTGCTGTCACTTGTGGGCTTTTTTAGGGAGTATTCTGTCCTACTGGCAAGATTAAAACATCCAGTGCCATCAAACCTTGAGAAATAACACTTATAATCAGAGGTTAGCTAGACTTAGTACCATTGACTGTTACTTCCACTCTGATTTTGGTGGTCCGGGATGTTTTCCAGCCATCCTGTAGTGTTCCTGTTCAGTTCATACATACCTATTTGCATTGTAGGATGTTATATAAGACTATGTCAAAAACTTTGCTTAGGTCAAAGCAAATGACAGCTGTTGCTCTTACAGAGCAATCATCTGATCATAAAAACATCTCAGCATGGAAGCGATCAAGATGGTCAGGCCTGATTTACCTTTGATGAATCTTCATTGTTATTCCAAGACACTTTCCACAGTCTGGAAATGGCTTTTGTGAAAACAAATGCCATCCTTTTCTCAGGGAGCACAAGGAGGCTGGCTAGCTGGTAGTTCCCTGGATCCTTTTCCTTACTCTTTTTGAAGATGGGCATTGAGGGTCACAGTATTCCGGTCATCCAAGACCTCCTTAATGGCGATTCCTTATTCAGCAAGGTGAGAACTTGTTTGTCAGCTGCATGGGCTGACACTTCTTCCAGCAAAGAGTTCTTTGAAGCTAACTGAAAGTTCACGGAAAAACAATGAAAATATTCTGGATTCTGCTACTGATTATAGAAAAAAAGTAGAAAAAGAAATTACAGTCAAATGCATACAACTTAGATAAGAGATGACAAGGTAGAAGTTTTGGAGCTGTGAATCCATAATTTGAGAAATGTAAATACCAAGGCAGAAGCAGAATAATGAGTGAAAGGAAACAGATTACTCAAGATTAAATGTTAAAGAAAAGATCTCCTATGGCACAAAAGTTTTACCAAGAAACATAACAAAAAACTGAATATCTCATTGCTTTTTCATGTCAAAATAGGACGATCTGCTGTAATTTTAGTCTAGTTGGTTTAGTTCTAATGTTACAATCTGTAATTGCTCATAATAATCCCTGTCAATTTCTAGTTCCCGCGATTCTGAGTTCAGCAAATTCCATTCATCTGTCCTGGAGTTCAAAGAATAAGCCATAGTTAGTTAAAAATGCAAAAGTTACTGGCCCATTCTCTAAAGCTGAAAAATCATTAAGCATTTCAATCCTTTTTTAATGGATAAAGGGGAGCTTCACCATATTAAAGCTGCATGGGGCATGTGGATTTAGCAACAGTAATTAGTTTTGTTATTCATGAATATCAAGTAGTCATCATATTAAGCCTACTTTAAAAACTGCCGTATATAAAGAATAACACATGTCCATTTTTGAAACCAGTGTTTTCAAGCAAGTTAAATATTTATACTTTTTAACAAAATAAAAAACATGTTTTAAGGGGGCAGGGATGAACCACATCATTAAGGAAGTTGGAAATGGGGGTACTCTTTGATCTGTGCATGTATTCTGCCCAGTATCCCACAGGAGAAAAAAAAAAGATAGGTCATAAAACATTCTTCTCCTGGTCTCTGGACTTGATCTCCTACAGTCTTATTATTTCTTTCTAAGCCTGTATATAAGTGTCTTAACTTCCAGTAATCTTGACACAGTCTTGATACCCGTGTGCACTTCTCCAGTCTCTTCACTACACACTTTTGTTCTGTTGTATAAAATAGACAAAAACAATAAGGATAAATGTGGTTTTCTGCTTTCTGAAACTGTTGGAAGGTTTGTTCCATTTCTTACACAGGAAGGAAAAATAATCAGAATACCAGGTACTGTATAGTTTGTGTAGCACAGATCCGTATGAGGGTGTATTGATAACCACCAACCATGAGACTGGCCATGAATTCTTACTTTTGATTTCTTATTTTTCAATCAATTTTATATATCAATGTGAGGACCTTCCTTGTCCTCTGGCAACTTAGCTGATTGGACACTTGCACTGGATTGAGCTCTTGCTGTCAGCTCAGATTCTCAGTAAAACTGTCTGCAGAACAAACCTTTTTTTCTTAGTTTTCCAAAGCAACAATCTTACAACATGCTCCTTATGTACAGCCTGTCAGGCCTGATGAGAAAACCTGTTGAAAAACAGGGTTGGTTTGAGATCCAACTTCATGCTTTATCAAGTCTATTTTATGCTGGGCAGAGCAGTGTGAGATTATGGAGAGGTAATTACTGTCATGTCAGAACTTAGATTTACTAACAAAAGGGGAGCCTGCAGGTCATGTGTTTGTTTATTTTGTCTCTGAGGCCTCAACCATGTACAGACCTTAGGTTAACAGCAGGTTTTGGAAAGCCTCTTCCTTGGGTTGCACCTGTCTGATACTCGTGCCCAGAGAATTTTTTTCATATATTTAAATATCTTAAATATTGAATTTGTACAGTTGCAAAGAAAACAGCCCTTTAATGGCTTATACAATATGAGTTTAAGAGCTTCTTTGTAAACCTGAAATAGCTTTTATGTAAGCAAGTTTATCACCTTTAAAAAAAAAGGCCAACTCAGTGACAGGATAATATCCCTCATCTACTGTGGTCTTTGTTGAATTTTTTTGCTGTTACCATCTAATTAATGTTTCATTTGTCTTTTTTTCATGTATAAATGAGCGTATACCTAGGAAGGAGAAGGAAAAGTAGATTTTCAGGGGATTGGATCGAATCAGATTGAAAGCAGGTGGCTGTCCACATTTTATCAAAATTTTGGCACATCACTTATTAAGAAAACCTATGCCACTGAAATTAATTCACACCCAACAGATGTATAGTACCATAAAGGGATATCACCTACTTGACACCAATGAATGGAAGGAAAACATGTTTCTTTTGATGTTTTGCATTAGCTGCGTGGATATTTCACATGTGTCTCACATGTTGAAAATAGAAGTTATTTTCTTATATAAATTTTACAGAAATACAAGTTCATCCCTGTTGTTCAGCAGATATATATAATATTTTATAGAGCAATATAGGTGTCTCCAAGAGTATGTGCATTTAGCAATGCACCGTGCGTTGAAAAGCAAAGGCATTTTTTTAAGTCAATTTTTAAAATCTCATGAAATAAGTAATAAGTATATAAACAAATCAATAATTAAATTTGTAGTATATGTACTAGTAATCAAAATCCAGCAATAATTTAATGAAATACTTGCAACTTTTTAAAAATATCAAGAGTATAATAAATGACATTTTGAGTTTCTGCTTTTAGTCTCTGGCTACGGGTGTGTATAAGAATATCATGGAAAAGTTCAGATACCATATTATAGTATTTATAGTTGGTTATGAAAAACTTTTCTGGCATATAAAACGCAGTGGAGAAGTGTTATGGTAGAAGATTTTAATTAGTCTAAGCATGAATATGAACTATTTAAATGGTAGTCATGTACTAACTCTGTTGGAGAAATAAGAGTTGAAATTTTGAGATGCTGAATTTCCAAAATATCTTAATGGGACTTTATAGGTAGAATTATTTCTAATGTTAAGGATTTTTATAATTCAGTATAACTTACTGGTTTGACTACTAAAGTTTTCCAAGTATCAGGAGTTGTTCTTAACTGTTTTTTAAAGTTTATCATGGCAGGTTGTAAAAATGTTGGATAATAGCAGGTACCTGATTAGTAAGAAAACAATAATTAATTCAGCAATTTCAGTTGATCCACTTGCGCTCAATTTTTTTCAAGCATGAATTCATTGAAAATACTGTTTCATCCATCACTGTGTGTCTGAATTGTGTTTAATAAGGAGTTATCTAGTCCTTGTTCATGGGCTTTGTTGTAAACACCAAATAGGCTTTGTTGGATTGGTATTGATGCTAGATCTCTTCAATTTTAATCAATATTTAAGGCAAAACTAGTCACCATAATTTTTGAATATAAGCAAATTATGAGATTTGGCAAAATTTGAGAACAGATAAATCACCAAAATGAAATTAAAAGTATAATTGGAAAATAGAGAGAGGAATATTTACATCAGTACATTTTCAGGAAAGTAAACATATACTTAGCTTGAATGAGAAAAATAGACAAGCATTAATACTGAAAGAAATGGCATTAATACTGCATTGGGCAAATATAGAGGATGTCCTTTAGAAAGTTGTCCTGACAAGGAAACAATATCTGCAAGTGTTTGTAGTCTTTCTGTCACAAGCTTTTTGTGATAACTCCAAGTTTTATAGGATCGTGGGTTCTAATGACAGTGGAGACTGGAATTAACTCAGATCACAAGCCTTCTATCAGTTCATTTTAGGATTAGAGAGATTTAAATGAAAATTGCCTACTTTTCCAAAAATATCAATTCAGCCATTCATAATTTATTCCAATAATTATTTATTTTTGTTAAAAACATGCATATTCTTTCTTGTTTAAACATGACAAATGGCTTTAGTAGTTGAGTAGCTGTTAATAATACCTAAGTACTTCAAAATAAGTAGCAGTCTGTATTTTCTCTTTTCTTTTGTCTAGAAGAGATATTTGTTTGGAATAGCAAACTATTTTAAAGCTGGAAGTATAAAGAGAAAATACACTGGATATATACTGGCTTTGATTCTCATTGGAAAAATGTTATTCCATGTATATGGGGGGAGAAGAATGTGTTTTGGAAAAAAACAGCATTTTAAGCTGTGAAAAAAACTTTACTCTTTTCCAAATATTTGACTAGATCAAACCCGAAGTATTGTTTAGCAACTATAAACATCATTAATCTTAGTTAGAAAGCTTGATTTCAATGGAAGTTCTTAACAAATAGAAGGATTAAATAGTTGTTCCCTGTCTCAAAAATAAAATAGGTTGTGGTTCTAAGTTTTATGCTTTGGTTAAATAAATGTAGACAGTCATCCAAATAGCAACTCCTTGTTTAAATTGTAAAGGTGTGATTTCCAAATGCACTCTATTTAGTGGTTTATAGGGCAATGTTGTAAAGATTAGTGTAGACAAAATAATAAAGAAGTGATGATTTATGTTTAAATCAGATTTTTTTTTTTTAAAGCTTTTTAATATTCTGCAAAGTTTCATTCCAGGTCTCCAGTGCTGTGTTTTTACTTATTATAAGCCCTGGCTTTATACTCTTTTATAAATTCATCTTTGATGTACAGTAGACCTATTGTACTGACTTCTTCGTAAAGTATCGTCTGTTATTACAAAGAATATCACTTTGATCTGCTTGACAGTTTTAAAGTGTGGACACATCTGTGGTGTTTGATAAATTACCAGAGGGGCAAAGAATGTTGCTGCCTTTTCATAATTATTCACTTTTTTAGAATTAATATATGCCAAATTCTTACAAGACGAAGAAGATATAATACCTACACATGGAGAACAGAACCAGAAGTGCTAAGAAAATAAATATATGAATGAGATGTAGGTAACGAATTGTAGGCATTCATTGATACACCTAAGATTATAGGGGCAGGGTTAATAAAAGGCCTATATTTCCTCATTCTTAAAAGAATTTTTAATATTCTGATAAAGGTATTTCAAGTATAAATAGCAACTAGTTTTACTGCTATCGATGATAGAGCAGGGGAGTTCTCAAGGAGTTGATTTCTTGGTCTGGCAAATCCATTTCCTGGTGTCCATCACTTACCACCTGGAGATTTTTGGCCAGAGAGAATATATTGGTCCTACTAGCACTCAGAAGTGGAAAATACAAGAACTCCTCTTTGAAAAGTAATGAAATACCAACCAACACTCATATTGGTCTGCTGCTGTCCAGATAGACACGAGTGGATAACATTTATTACTGTAAGTTGGTAGATTTTGTGATCCCAAATCAAGTATGGTTATTGAGATTTTTACAGACTTTTTTTTGCACAAATTACCCTTTCCAAAATGTTCAAGGTAAGGAAAAAAAAATCTAGATGACTAATCTTTTTGCTTATATTTACCTTAAAAAATGTTCCTCTCAAATATCTACATTGGAGATGATTATGTATATTTTTTATTATTTTCCCTGAGGCACATAACAGATATTTTTCAAAGCCTTCTTCATCTTCACAATATCTCTGTGAGGATTATAACTCACAGAGTGTGTAACTCACAGTGTCTCCAGTAGGGAAATGAGTTACGCTAACACAAGAAAGATGCTTACTTTTAAACTACAAGGAATGTTAAACATCTAGAGTCTTTCATGGAGCATGTGGTCCAAAGTCTTCACGCATGCTTTATCTGCCAGCATATCTCCCCCTGTGCCCTACGTGCCTGGATCTCAGGTTGCATTGCCCTGTTGGTTTATTTCTGTTCCATTTCTGTTTCTCCAAATGCATATTTCAGTGGGCTACAAGTATGTGCCTAACTCATAGAAATTGAAATTCAGAGAGATAGCTAATAATAATAAGCTTTTTCTTCATAGAATCTCAGGAAAAAAAGATTCTTCCTTTCCATCCATTATTCTTTTCATATTCACAAGTTCCTGATTGCAGCGATGAATGCAGCTGTCAGCAATTGGCTGCTGCAAATACTGCAATGTGTGAGAAAAAGTACAAAATCAAAAATCAAAAAATTATCCCTATTTTGGATCTCTGAGATCCTCTAAGATCCTCTCCTTTCCTCTTTTCTGGCAATCCATTATTTCTCCCATAAGGCCATCCCCAATGTCTGAAAAGTTAGAAAGACAACACACCACCTTCCTAAATAATGATACTCATACTAGGAAGAAAGCAAAAGTTCTGCAGTTTGGTCTTTTGCCACAATTAATTTGAGGGTTAACCTTGTAAAGATTGGGTATTTCATAACAAGTTGGATATTGCTTAAAATGTGGAATATAAAATATAGCTCATAGCTGCTCAGGAAGCCAAACAAAAGTAGCAGGCATTTCAGTGAGTGAATAGAGCACTCTCAGTAGTTAGAGCAAGCTAGTCATTAACTGAGAGGTCTCTGCAGGGGAGGTCATAAACAACTCAAATATGGCACCCTATGCCTTTCTAGCCTGGTTGAATCAAATTCTGTCCAGAACCAACGCATCAGAGCTCAGGAAGTCTGGAAGAGCGTTCTGAGGAGTGTTTCTTCATGCTTGCATTAGTCTTTATGCTTTCCTTTCCCTAAGAGTCCACTTACGGCTGTGGTCAGAGACAGAAAGAGTCACAAAGTACCTTCGGTCTTACCCAGTGGGGCTGTTTTTACATTCTCTTGTAGTAACTTTCTATTTACAGCACTCTTGTCAGCTTTTTGTTGCTGTAACTCTACAGTTACATAGAAAAAGAATGTGACCAGTAGGAGGTATGTACAGAATGGCAATTACAATTGCATCACACATAAAATGTGAAAGAATGATAGCTAATGGAGTTTATAGCATTCAGCCTTGCCTATGGTAGTTAATGGAGCAAGCTGTTCTTACTGAAGTTTAATGAAACTTTAGTCAAGTCTATCCATGTACTACTTCTGTGGAGAAAGAAATCAAATAATACTTTTTTTGTTGTTGAAAACAAACATAACTTTGTTTTCTATTTGTATTCTGTTTGAAAATAATAACCATCAGAAAACTGGTAAAACAAGTTCCAGATAATACTACTTAAGAAGCCAGACAGCCAAAGAGTGAAGTGGCAGATGCACATGTTGCACAGATGTTGTGCTGACTGGTTAGTATCCTTATGGAAAGCTTGTGTAATTGGAGGTATTTTTAGTATATCGAAACTTTGAGAAGTTGGCACCCTCATTTACAAGTTTCTTTTGAAGCTGCTGTTTATCTTATGACTTCAGGAATCAAAAGGCAAAAGGTAATCAGTACTGGAGATCCTAAACAATCTCCTTAACTCTATTTTGTGTAGCTCAGAAAGATATGGATATGACTTCATATTCAAAAGTGTGTGACACATGAAAAAGGTAATGTGTGAAGATAACTTCCTGAGGGGATAATAGACTCTTTATACTTTTGAAATATGCTTTGCAATGACTAGAACTAAAACAAACATAGAATGACAACTGAGATGTCTGGGGAACAGTGGATAATTATGATGAGAACTTCTCAGAGACTGACTTTTCTTTCCCAAAATTTGCGCAATTATTGGTCAGATCTTGCACACCTGCTTGGTTTTGCTCCATGTTCATTTCAGTGCAGTGTACAGTCCCATATCACTGGCACATTGGGCTTTGAGACACTTCATCTTGGTTTAGCACTGTGATAACTAGCAAATCATGAATTTATTGCAGCTCATTAATATATTTTGCCTATTAATAAAATTGTTAGCAAAGATCTCATTCCCTGGGATGTGTGGACTGGATTTTTGCATGATTTATTTCAAAATATTGGTACTCAGTAAGCTTTTTCTCTTGTCATGATTTTAACCTTAAAAGCATGAAATAATGTAAAACTTGTAGTTAGGTTACAAAGTGTAAAGTTTAACATAACAGCCCTAAGAAATAAGATGAAGAAAAAGTAACAAAATGTGGATTATATAGATTTGAAGCCACTTGATGGAAGTTCTCAAGTAGTTGGATAGGAGTTAGCTTAAATTTAGGCTTGATGAATCTCACTATGTTTATATTGTGGCTTAGGGAATAATGGAATCTTCCCAGAGAACTGTTTTCTCAGCTGAGGAGAATTGTAGAAAGTTGTAGCTCCTAAGCACACACCACAACCTCAACTAACTCTCCAAAGTAGCTGTAATTTATGTCACTAGTATAAGACATGTCTTATGCTCCCATTCCCATATGGTGAGTCCACTTTATCTGCTCTAAAACCACATTATGGCCTCTGTACTCTAAATGAATTTGTAACAGAGGAGTATAGTATCACTTTCATAATCTCATAGCTCACAAAGTTTTGATAAGGAGGAATGGTATTTCCTATCAGTGATGCTCAGATCCTACAAAAAAAAGGAAAATAAAGAACCAGGGAATTGAAGAAAATCTGTTTTATTCTAAATATATGTAATCTTTAGCTTCTGTGGTAGAATTACTAGAAGAAAATTAATGTTATATGTTCCAGATTGATTCTTGCAACCCAAATATACTACGTTCTGTAAATATAAAACTGAAATGAGCAAAAAAGAGGTTTTCTCGTCTCTATTTGAGATATGAGGATAACATTTTTATTTCACAGAGCATATCTGTTTAATAGGGATTTTAACCAGTGTTATTCAGAAAGATAATAAAATTATGAAATAAAATAGGAATTAAGCTTACAAAATTAAAAGTTCATAATATAGTAATTACAACCTTGAAATTGTAGAGTCAAAGTGTTTTTCTGCTAAGAGGAAACCATTTTTTTTCTGCCAGTTTTTGATATCCACAACTACTTAAATTAAAGTCGGGCGTAGCAAGATTTGACATAAAATATGGAAGTTTCCCCCCCAGACAATCGAAATAAAATTGTGAAAATTTGTGTGTTCAGATTTTCAAATCATAGTCCTTCAACTTCAAAATCTAGTTGTATTAATAAGGAAAGGAAAAGTATGAGCTGAATGCTCAATCCTTCAGAATGCTGTAGCATTTCATATCAGTAGCTTTTAAAGACTTTCTAGTTCATAAACTGTGATGCAGTTGGCATCCCAGAACACAGCTAATGGGCAAGGACCTCAAAGAGAATGTTGTTGTTTTCTGCAAAAAAGCATTCTATCAGTCAAATGCAACTTTCATGGTAAGAAACAAAACAAAAACAAGCTGCTGATCATTATTCCCATTGATAGTAACTAATTACCAGTGTGGTTGTGCTTTTTTTTTCTTTTTTCTTTTTTTGGTATTTCTTTAAGTGTTTTAAGATGGAGGCTCATGAACTCGAGCAATTTTTACCTGAGTGTTAAGTGCGAGTTTGGGTTCAATCCAGCTTTTTTTTTTTTTTCCCTTAGTCTGCATTACTTGATTATCTAAAACAGACCTTCATGCCTCTGGTGGATGGATTACATTTCTTTTGTCTCATACTACGCTTGGTGAAGCAGTCTAAAAGAGATAAATGTTCTGTCCAACTTCTTTATTAAATAGTCTGCTTAGCAATATTTGAACATAACTTGTGCCTATTATTTTTGTTATAAATAGCTTAAATATTATTGTACTTTCTCATGAAAATCAAGATGTTTTTGATAACTAAATGGTACGTGAAGTTAGTTTAAAACTTTGCAGTTTCAGATCATTTAATGTATTAACCAAAAAATTTGAAGTATTCATGATGATACTATTATGAAATAGGTCTGAAATTCTTTGGCTCTAGAACACTAGGCAAAACTCATATTTATCAATTTTGCCAAGAAAAAAGGGATTAGAAAACCAAAGGCTCTTTTTGGATGAGTTTTGCTATAAATCATAAATATATTTCATAACTAGGACAAAATCGATAAGGACAACACAGTGGCTCAAAATCACTAGTAACAGAAGAAATGTGAGAGAACATGTGCTTGGACTTTCTCACAGTATGGACTTTAAATGTGTCATAGTGGTAATTTGCCTAATGATTTGATGAAGAGACAAATGAGTGTTGTCACACGACATGTGACTGATGCCTCTGGATTCTTTGATCTTTACTAATCTTATCCTTTGAGTCATCTAAAGCTTGTAGACCGTAGAGTTTGACTTGAAGTCAGCATGACCTTGAGACAGTGAGTTACAATTTCTTCATGGTATGGACGATCACCTGCTTGGCTGTGCAAAATCTGGGTTCTTGACAGTTATAAGCATGTGGATTCAGTATTCTCTTGATTTTTGAACTGAAATAATAGGCTTTTTTATTCAAGAAAAAGGTGATGAGTAAAAGGAGAAAGGATAAGGAGTCAAGTGGAATGGTTGTCAATGAATAGTAAATAATCTCGGGTTTTGAACTTTAATTTTTTTCATTTTGAGAAAGATCCTTACTTTTTTTGTAGCATTCCTTCAGGAGAGTCTTTTTTCATGCATTTTAACCTAATTTCATAAGAAAATAAAGATTAAATGATCATACTGTATGTCAATTTTCCTCAAATACTACATGATTTGACAGCAGAATAGAAGCCTCACTATTAATTGAAAATTTACCTTTTTTTTTTTTTTTTTGAGTATCAACCATTATTCCATAGATGTCAGTAGAGGCTATCTGGCCACTTGTGTGTGAACTGAGTGGTCAATTGGGATTAACTTGCTGCTTCATCTCCCACTGATTTTCTTCAGGTCAGGTTTTCACTTT
The DNA here is from genome assembly GCA_003342815.1 of Eudromia elegans. Lineage (NCBI taxonomy): Eukaryota > Metazoa > Chordata > Aves > Tinamiformes > Tinamidae > Eudromia > Eudromia elegans. The sequence continues at coordinate 3,011,056 of PTEX01000003.1, read as the reverse complement.
AGTACTGCCTGTCTCCTGAGCAATAAGCCATTATTTCTCAAAGTAGATTCCCATTAATCATATTTGCTACTTTCCTACTTTTTCAGGTTTTCTGTCCAGTTTTCGGTATTTTCAAATTCAAGTAATGCTATGTCATTTGAGACTGCCTATATAAAATATTGCCTCCTGAATTCCTGCCAGAAATTTTGGCAGGAAACAAATATGGCTATTTTCTCAAAAACTGATTTGTCTGTTTTAGCAGAAATTCAAGAGCATTTCATACTGTATAAAGACTGACAAGAATAGTCACATGCATAATTTCTCTTTTGATCAGAGCGTATAATACAAGAACAAATGGCTACAATGATGTTCAGAGATCCAAATTCTTTAAATGGATGGAATTATTGTTTGTTGTTTGCTCTCAAATGAGTTAATGACTGCAAATTGTAATAGTGCCATTGATTCTATGAACAGTTGTGTGGTGGGCAGGGTCCATTGTACCTATCACATAGTTTAATGAGTTACATCTTTTTAAATATAAATTAAAATAAGTTAAGGTTTCATCAAAACATTTTATTCGCTAGACCTTACAGAGTGAAGAGAAGGAATGGTAGATGAATCTATCTTATCTGAGTATGATGATAATCTGTATTCTACAGCATCTTTGTTAAATGGTGACTGTTTAGCTATAGAGTGAAATAAATATTATGTATTTCTATTCATGTTAAAATCCTGAAGCCAGAAAATGTGAAAAGACTGTTCATCCTATAGAAATATGTAATAACATGAAGATATCAAAATGGGAGGAGTAGCTGATACCCCAGAGGGCTGCGCTGCCATCCAGAGGGACCTGGACAGACCGGACAACTGGGCAGTGAGAAACCTCATGAAGTTCAACAAGGGCAAGTGTAGGGTCCTGCACCTGGGGAGGAATAACCCTAGACATGCCTACAGGCTGGGGACCGACCTCCTGGAGAGCAGCCCTGCAGAGAGGGACCTGGGTGTCATGGTGGACGACAAGTTGACCATGAGGCAGCAGTGTGCCCTCGTGGCCAAGAAGGCCAATGGGATCCTGGGGTGCATTAAGCAGAGCGTCTCCAGCAGGTCGAGGGAGGTGATTCTGCCCCTCTCCTCAGCCCTGGTGAGGCCGCCCCTCGAGTACTGTGTGCAGTTCTGGGCTCCCCAGTGCAGGAGGGACGTGGAGCTGCTAGAGAGAGTCCAGCGCAGGGCCACAAAGATGATTAGGGGTCTGGAACATCTGCCCTATGAGGAAAGGCTGAGAGAGCTGGGCCTCTTCAGCCTGTAGAAGACTGAGAGGGGACCTCATCAGTGTCTGTAAATACCTTAAGGGAAGGAGTGAGGAAGATGGGACCAGTCTCTTTTCAGTGGTGACCAGCGATAGAACTAGAGGAAATGGCATCAAAAGTTCCACAGGAACTTGAGGAAGAATTTCTTAACAGTGAGGGTGACAGAGCCCTGGCATAGGCTGCCCAGAGAGGTGGTGGAGTGTCCTTCTCTGGAGATCTTCAAAACCCGCCTGGACATCACCCTGTGCCACATGCTCTAGGGGACCCTGCGTGTGCAGGGGGGTTGGACTAGATGACCTCTACAGGTCTCTTCCAACCTAACAGATATTATGATTCTGTGATTCTATGAGTGTAAAATATGTGCAAATTTGAGGCAGACAATGGTGTAGAATTCATGAAGAAAATTTATACCATGTATAACTTTGTTTTCTTAGTTTAGGCTGTTCCAGAGATTCATCTTACGTAGTCCTTTATATTATTTGAAAGTTTTTCTACTGAAGACAGTATAATGTTAAGAAACTTGAAAAAGAAATACCTTTATGCTAAAAAAAAAGCCTTGTGTTTTTAACCTTTTGGTGCCTGTAGTTTGTCATCAATAAGGTGAAATTAGTCTTTGATTTCTGAAGGAAAACATTTCTCTTTGATATAAAACTAATCTGTGATCTAAGCACAGATACCAAGGGCACAAAATCAGGGCAGTTGCCTAAAGAACTTTACCTCAGGAGTCCCACTGTATTACATCTTTTCCAACTTTGCTTTGTATGAAAGCAAATAGTTTTTTGTTGTTCATGTATATGTGGATATTATTTTGGTTTCTGTGGAGTCCTGGTTTTAATGCAACACCTAATTTTTGAATGGCCAGATCTTTTGAAGTATTGATGACATTATATAGTGATCTGCTGTATAATTTCTAGCACTGGGCTATTTTGTTCATAATGTTTTAAATGTAGAGCAAGCTTTTAGCTTGATAGTGTCAGGGAGAATGCCAGTAGTGTAACTTCCTGAGAATGCCAATAAAAACCCTGAGCTGGAATAGCTGAATAATACTTGCATCATTTTCCTGGTAGTTTTACCAGTACTTGGAATCCCACATTGCCATTTGTCGGATGTTTTCCTGAGAAAAAAAAAAAAAAAAGTGATCTTGGGTTAGTTCAAGGACTATCAAAATAAAGTCCTTGCCAGTGTCCTGAGTCATCCCCATACTATGTTTCCATTGTTAGGAGGTTTTGTCTCATCATTTGATTTTGTTGCCAAAAACAGCAGAGAGATCTTTTTGAAAGGCTGTGCGCTTCACTTTTTTTTTTTTTTTGATATTTCATATAAGCATCCATTTTCATTCCCGTCAAGACTTAGATATAATTCTTCTATTGAGAAAACATCTTTCAATGTATTTTGTTACCGAGTAGGACTCTTCAAAGTAGTTGTGTTTTGGTTTGGTTTTTTTTTTTCTTCAAGGTAGTGTGAAAAGGGTTAAGGAGTGAAGTAAGCTCACCCTAAAATAGAAGTCTTAAGAGCAGAGGGCTGTTTTGGCAGATATGAAACCAAAGCGCAAGGGTAACTCAAAAGGACATACACATCTGCACACACATAGTCGGGGGGGAAAAAAAAAAGAAAAAAGAAAAAAAAAAGAAAATAAGAAAGAAAAACAAATAGAGAAACAAAAGAGAAAAGAAACCCTCTCATGAACAAATGCATAGAGCTCTATGTTAATCACAAACTCACAGAAATGCCCAAATTATGTTTATACTTCAAAATGTAAACAGGTTTTAAAATTTTATTTTAAATTACTTTTTAAGAATTTAATTCATCCCCCTGCAATGCTGCATAAAATGCACCAAAATTACATCAAAATTCTAGATGGCTTCATCCAAATCGAGTATTTTAAACAGGAGAATATAGCCTCATCTTTATTTTAAATTGCAGATGTGGTTTCTAAAAGGAGGCAATGATTCTGTGATACTAATGTTTCACTCGGCTAGCATTCATTTTGGTATTTGGCTGGCAAGCTCACATAGTTAACACAGCAGGGATTTGACTCATTACTTATTTGTATGTATAAAATATGTGCAGAAATTGTATCTTTGCTATTTTCTTCTACTGCATAATTAATACATATTCTATAGCCAGTATACCCAATTCGTTCCATTTCACTGACACTTACCTGTGTCTCATTGTGTGAATCAAGAACGAAAACATATCTTTTTTTTCTCCTCAGCAAACAAATATTTCCACTAATTTTAGCCTAGGAGTGATAATCACTTAGTAGAATGTTCTCAGAAATGAGCTATGAAAACTATTTCATATTGTTGAGGAAGTGGGTGTTACAGAAAAAATATAACACTAAAAACCTATTAGTTTTAGTGAATAAGCCTCTCCCTACATATTTCATGAAACTCATTTATTTGAAGAACAGTGAGTTGAAGCAATGTTATAGGAAGTCGGGCGACCTTTATTTATATAACTATGAAGACAATTAACCTGTTATTAGGTATTTTTGATTAGGTACATGTGTTTGCATTAGTTTGACTGTGTTCATGGTCATTTGTATATTTATTTTTCTTTCCCACTAGGATGTGTGATCTGATCTGATTTTTGACACAGATCAGTCACTTTTTCAGCTTTTTGGGTTTGGAAAACACAGAATAAGTTATTTGCAAAACTCTCATTATCTCATATAGGAGATGGGCAATTAACTGTTCTACATGCTTTTGAAAATCTCCCACTGTTTCATAAAATTCATTCTGTTTGGCAAAAAGCCTTTTTTTTTTCCAGATGCGTGTATATTACACATTGAACATCTGGTTGTTTTGCACATTGTATTTATTGGATCATTGGTTCTCGTGTAAAGCAGTTTCTCAATATACTCTTCTGCATTGGGTGCCGCATGGGGTCTTCATCAGGGTTTGTCAGCGATGGAGCCTGTCATAGCAAATGTAAATCCATTTTACATTTGCATGGCAAGGATCAGTTTGGCCTAGCTTCTAAAGTGATAATTAAAGTCAGAAAGTTAGCTCGCCCAAGCTGTGTGTCCTGGGTGCTTGAGCATCCTGAAATTCCCAGCAAGCGGAACCTGAAGTTAGTAGCCTGTCCTCCAGGTTCTTATGCACTACAGTCTGACAGGCTGGGAGTTTTCCAGTCAATACTTGAACTTTTAAAGTTAAAAAAAAAAAAGTTAATAAGTTAGGTACTTTAACTTTTAAAAAATATTAAAAGAAAAAAAAAGTTTACACTATATATTTTACATATAATTATATGTAAATAATAATAAATGCTATAAATATTTAAAACTAATTATTATTTGCATAATAATTCAAACAGTGCAATGATCCCTTCCGTTTTGTTGTTGTTGTTCCGTTGAGTAGCCTTATACTTTGATTTTTGATTTGATTTGGGTAGTAACATTTTACCTCTGTGTGTCCTGGAGATTTACTCCCTTAAGAAGGCTTTATAGACAGACAGAAAATGTTACAATATACTTCCTCGAAGATTGCTTTGGCAAAAATATTCTGTAACAGTACACGAGCAGCTGTAAATGTCCCATTTTACCACATGTTGGATGGATCCGTTTCATCTCTTGCTTGGGCTGTCTGGAGATTCCAGAAGATGATAAACCAGCCCAAGTTCGCTTTCGAAAGGTTATTTCTCCAGCACTAGACCTGAAAACCAACAGCTTAAAAATTGTCTGTGGAAAATAATATGTTTTATAGCCCAGACAGGTGAAGAATGCAAGGTTATTTGGTACACTGGATTTAAAGAGGCATCTTACAAATATTTTGGGGTTGTGGACCACGGTCATGCCATTTCTATGCTGTGTCCGTTGCTGTGTTGATGTTTTCTATGTGGCCACTGCTGCAGTTGTGTAGTTAAAAAATAATACATGACATGTTATTTAAGATAATATTTTATCTTAATGAGATTGAGATTCAACAAGTAGGATTTTTCATAGTGAACTAATAGGAATATATATATGAATACATATATAGGAATATATATGAATACATATTCAGTAATAATCTGCACTCTTCTTGCATCTTGAATATAATATGGCACAGTAATGCCCTATAATAGCAGGAGAAAGCCAAGAGTATTTCCATGACAGGCTCTTCCAAGAGCTTTTTTTTTTTTTTTCCTTGGATCTGGACCTTCTTACTGTCTTCGCTGTCATCATCAGCCCAAACTTTGCCTTTTTTAATGAGAGCTCAGCGGGCACAATTTAGCATGAAGTTCAGAGGCTGGTTAAGCTAATCCAAATTAGGCTGCCACGTTCTTTCCTTCTCTAACACTACAATGAACCAGTGTGGGAAACAGACCAAAAACAGAAGAAGATTTTTTCTTAGGGTCTGGATAACTAAGATAACTTTCCAGACCTCTGGAATCCTTTAGAACACGAAGCGCTCAACGTCCCAGCGCATGTTCTTGTGCCAATACTAGGAAGTTTCTCACCAAAGGCTCCTTTACTTCAGAATTTTTCACTTGTAGTTTAAACTCAGGACACATTTTAAGGGCATTTGTATACACTCTAGGAAATACTTTTTCTTCTAGGGGATGATTCTGAAGTTTTGTTATTGGAAATAATGTAGAAGGACTTTCCAGTTGGGCAGCATTTGTACTTAACATCTTCAATCTACTGCGATGTTAGATATTTTAATAGTCTTTAAGATGCTTGAAATATCAATAGAGGCACTGCTGTATATTAGAGAAAAACTGTAGCACTTGATATGTAGGCTGGTTCATTTAACTGTGCAGATATTAGCTCAGTTAAGAGGCTGCCATTAGATTCTGTAGTATGAAATACAACTAAAACGTTACTGTGTCAAAATAATGACTTATTTCAGTGCTTATGCACTCATTCATTATAGCCTAGAAAAAAACCTGAATTTTCATTCTGAGGCCTTGTTGAATTTGACTTTGAAACAGTACCATGGTGCCGGGCGTCTGATTCTGCATCTTTTTGTTCTTTTCATGGAACACTTAATATTAGTTAATGGAAGGATATTCAATTAATAACCTTTTAAAGTGATCTGCAATTGTACAGCACAGCAGCATGTGATATTTTCTTGTGTAAAACCTGAAATTATTTAAATTATTGAAGGTAAATTTTATTTAATGAATTCTCGATTTAAAAATCCTTATCACATGAGAAAGTTTTTGGAGCATGATTATACATCCCAACAAGAAAATATCAATATGTAGGACCCAACATTTTGTGCAGGCAAGTCCTGTGCCGCAGCCTGTGTCACCCCGGACATGTGGGTTTCCAGCACTGGTCAGTGAAAACACCACTTGACAGGATGCTGCCCCAGGCTGCAGAGTGCAGCTGTGTGGCAAGAGTGTTTGTGCAGCCGTGGTCGGAGCTGAACGAGGGAATTGGTCATAGCAGACCCTGTAGAGCGTTCTTGTCGTGAAACCACAGCCGGAATGGCTCAAAGTTACAAGTCTTTGGCTGCTTTTTTCTTTTTTTTTTATAGTATACTTGGACCCACCAGTGAAGGGAAGCTAATTCAGCCTCATGAACGATGCAGATCACTTGATAGGATCAAATTGTTTCCAATAACAGCAGATCAGCACTAAAACATCTTTTGGTTCAGTACATCTCTCAGCATGGATATGTGACCCAAAACTGAGCCTAATGAAACTGCAGTCCTGTGCAGTTAAATACTTGAAACAGAGGTTATATCTCTGAAATGTAAGAGAATATCTTATAAAATTAAACTGTAATTTCAAATACATTTGGGGTGTGGGGAATGTTCAATTGAAATACACACTTGGAGCATCAAAGAAAAAGGTTTCTGGGCCCTAATGGGAAAAAAAATGTGCTAAAATGTGCACTCAATTTGTCTAAAGCAAATATGTATATTTATTTTGATCCAGCAGTTTTTCATTTATAAGCAAAGATATGAAATTTAAAATTCTGAAAGTAAATTTTAAAAAGTAACACAGAACAGATAATTCTTTTAGTAAAAAATTTAATGAAAAGTTACTGTCGGACAAACACTGCCAGCTTTAGGCTTGGTCTTTTTAGACAGAATTTGTTTCTTTTAAAAAAAGAAATTAAAACATTGAACATAGGAGTCCTGACTGGCTAATGATAGTAGAGCATAACAAACATGCTGTCTGTATTAAGATAGGAAAAACTAACTCTGCTGAGTTAGAAATAATTTATCATTTGAATATAACCATGTTACAACTGGAACATTTAACACGGGCTTTGATTTATGAATATGTGGACCAGCATTTAACAGAAAGCAGCCTATTACTGTAATACTGAAGAGCTGGGAGAATGTTGCACAAAGGAGCTGTGTTACTACAATCTACAGTTACTACAATTACTCCTAGCTACCACTTCTTTCACCTAATAGTTGTAGTACTGTGAACACTACAGTTGAATTCCTGTTGGGAGTTGCGTAGTATACGTGCTTGCACTGAATAAAATTAGCATCATTTTTTTCCTGCAGCAAATTCTGATTAAAAAGAAATTCTTAAAAAACTACTTTTTACATAGCAAACTATTTCAAATATTTGAAATTTTAAGTATTTTTGTTGCTCCATTTTATTTTGGTTTAATAGTTTCTTTTTTGAAGGAAACTTTTTGATACATATAATATATATCCTCGTTCTACAGTTGGATTGAGAAAAGTGCATGTGAACCTTTCAAACTTAGGAAAAACTTCATAATGAATTAAACTGGAAGACATCTTTTGCTATTACAAAATTCTTCTATGTATGTGTTTTGTATTTTCCAGGTGAGATTAGTATTTGAATTTGCAAAACGATTGTCAGAATTATAATAAGTCATATAATCCACATGCTCAGGAGGATAAATTTGTTGTACTTGAAGTACAATAGAAGTTCAATAGAAAAATGTAGCAAAAGAAATATTGATTAACAAAAGCAAATTAGATCTTTAGAAAGCTATGACATGTGAAATGTCATATAAATTATATAAAAATATATGTCAGATAAATTATATACTCTCAGAAGTGCTTTGGTGCAATAGTTGAAATACTTAGAATGAGAATTCTTAAAATACTCAAAATTCTTAGAAAACCGGGAAGAAATCACAAAGTCTTTCAATTGTCGTGGAAGAAAACTGGAACGTACTCTTTTTCCTTAGCTAACCTTGTATGTTAGGCAAAATTTTTATTCCTATGAAGGTATTGCTGCTTTTTAGCAAGAGAGTTACAATCAGGTCATGGAGCACTGTGGTGCACCCGTTGCGCCTGGCGCGTTGATTCTATGGTTTCACTCTTGTGACTCTTTCCAGGATTTATGTAATGTGAGGAATGATCTCATGATTGGCTGAAGGTTTTTGATTGGAGTTAGGGAAATGTTATTGGAGGCTGGAAATTTTACTTCAATAGTGCCATTATATAACAATAATTAGTATGAGAAACTGGAAAAATTATGCAGGAGATAGATGTTTTGGGCTAGAGTAGTTGTGCTTCCAGAGTTTCTCCTGCTTGCTTGGATTCCACCAAGCAGAGAACTAGCCTTTAAAGTGCATAAAAGTTTCAGGAAAAGAAAATAACTCTGAAACTGATAGAATTTTTAATAGTGAAACTTTGTACATGCTTACATTTGTTACTGTGGAATGCCCTTGAGGGATTAAGAAAGTTAAAACATAACTAAAAATGTTGCCGATGGCTGTAAAATACCTTGCTTTGGTTTGGAAAATGTATTAATTTTCAATCTAACGATTAGTTTCAGTGTTTACCTTGGTAATTTTACTACCTCAAAGCATTTATCAAAATTAAAAAGGTGGAGGGGGAGTATAATAAATGAATAGAATTACCTGACTAAGATTGTGCTGGCTCTAAATGAGGCTGTTTCTCCATTTTTGAAAGGCAATTGAATTTATTTACCCTGGTTTTATGAAGTAGTTCTTGGTGTGTGTTCTACCAGACATGCTATTTCCATGCCCTTTTACTAGATAGATATATATGTCATATGCCCTCTTGAACTCAAGAGGTTAAGCTAGTAAAGTTACCTATCTCAGCACATGAAAAGAAAGAATTAGCTGCAGTTCCCTAGCTACTAGCGTAGCTTTCAGCACCTTTTCTATGGTTTCTAGTCCTGATAGGATATATAACTGTGGGAGGATGAGAAAATGCACTGAAGTGATCTAAGAAGTAAACTATCAACTTGACATTTTTTCTAGCCATTGAAAACCTTTTCATATTGCAACTCCTTCTGACAGTGAAACTGTAGCATTCTGCTGATTTAAGTACCATCTGGTTATGCTCAAAGCTTTAAAGCTATTATCTCAGCATAAAATTTCAGCATCCTATACTTTTTTCTTCGCCAAACTATCCATTTTTAAGCCACAAATATTTTTCCAGTCCCTTCAGATTTTATCTAAAAGTATATTTTAACAGTATTTAAATAGTTCTTAAACAATAACAATTTATCTTGATAGATGACATGCTGTGTTTTTTCATTTTATTTTAATTAGCTATTGTGGAACCAAATTCCCTTTTGTTTTATTCCTTTGAATACTGTTTAATTACAGTTATCATGCCAAATATCTTAAAGGTTATTTTACCAATACAGTTTCATTTAACATAAGCCATGTGGAATCAATAGTCCTGTTTCCTAAAGTGAATGCTTGGAAAATCTTACATTCATATGTTAAGAGTACACATCCTTTCCTCATTAGTTGGAAAGTACAGGGATTTTGGCACAGGTTCTGTGTGGAAGCATTGTGCAGCTTTTATATGGATTTTGTTTTTAGCCTTTGATGACACTGTTTAGAATAGGAAGTATCTAATAAGTAAAGCATTTTGTCTAATGTGCTGCCAGTGTGTTTAATATATGCCTGGAGGTCTGAAACATTATCTTCTCCACTACAGTAATATGCATTTAATTCTCTGAAAGCAGAAGGTCGAACTTTTAAAAGGGACTCAAAGTACATTTTCAACTAAAATAATTCAAAACATGTGGGATAGGGGACCAGAGTAATGTACAGTTGGTTTTTATGGTTTAATCATGATCATGTTAATGCACACCAGTAGCTAATTAAAGAAAACTTTTATTGTTCATTTTAAATGGGTTATGTAAAGAGTAAGAGAATTGATATAATACAGGCCAATGATAAATGTTACCGTTACATTTGCTAACAGCAAGCTGATATTGCTGTTCTTGACATCTTTAAAGTGTTCGCCATTTATCTCATAATAAAGCAAAAAATCTTTTTAGAGTTATTATACTAAGAATGATCCCCTCATCCCATTTGAGGAATGCCCAAATGATGTCCAGGTTTATTCTTAGGCCTATTTTCAAGTTAGCCACGAATCTTACTGGGCCCCTTGGTGCTTCCTGAGCTGAAATTGAGTCAAAAACTCTCAACCATCTTTCTGCACCTTTGTTGGGTACCCAGTAATATTACAGAAAAACTGTCTTGCACATTTGCTCCAACCTTTGTAGTGTGTATGGTAAGAGAGGCCGTAAAGCAAAATTCCAGTGTGGAACGAGGCAGCATGGAAATTTGTAATCGGATACGGTGCCTTTCACCTTTTGGGCACTGGTTCATATTCCGTGCTGCTTAGTGCTGAGCAGAAGTTACCATCTGACTGCCGTGCAGTGACCTATGTGAATTGATTTGGGGGTCTCCGTAATGTTTCTGTTAGTTGAATATGTCCACATAACAGGAAACTCAACAGTTGGGACCAATTATCACCCTTTCAGTAGTCTTAGCACAGAAACACAAGTCTGAATGGGTTGGAAGCAGAGCTGCTTTCCCACTTTCCTGTAGGTGCTTCACACAAACCAGAACATTTGGTAAATATTTAGTTATTAAAAGAGGCAGAAGAAAAGAACTGAGCTTTAACTCAGATCTGTCTAGGTCTGTAAAGAGATGATGCATTTGCAGACCAAAAGTGCTGCATTTTCTCCCTTCACACAGTTGTGCACATGCCATGCTTCTGTCTGTGGAAGATTGTCGTGCAGTGAACAACTGCACGATCCCCGTGTGCAGGAGCTGCAGAAATTCCTGCCACATGTAGCGGAACGAGAGAAGGCCACAGAGACCTGTAAGAGCCCATCCGCTGCAGAAACCTGCTCTCTAAAAAGATTGTGTAAGGACTGAGTTGAAAGCTGTGGGGCAACTAAGAACTGCTGGTGTTAACAGCACATGCCCTCTACTTTGTATCAGGCAGCATTTCCATCAAAAGTTATCGCAAGATTTTTTCAGCTTTGTTTGCCCTGAATGCATACGCAGTAACTCACTCCTTAGCATTTTGGAAGCATCATCAGTGCAGGAAATGGGCAAAGTGCTATAGAGTTTTTCAGACTAAGACACCGAGGTGTAAATAGTCTAAATTTGTGAGGATATCGGGAGGAGTCAGGATTTCTTGGCTCACAGTCTAATTCATTAAATCAGCCTCTGGTTAAGTTATTTTTACAGAGGCTGCATTAAAAGTGGTATCACATTTACAAGTCAGTGATATGAGTCTGTCATAGAAATCAGCCGCAAGGAATTTTATTGGTTATTTGAAAAATATGTACGTGAGTGAATCAGAAAAGATTGTAACCAGAGCTGGCAAAAGCCTTTTCAAAGACGAACTGAGCTAGTTAATGGTTCTGTTTTAGGATTTCCTCTGCAATACTTTTCGCTAGTAGGTTCAGTTTTTGAAAAGAAATTGGATGGAAGAGGGAAGGAGATTAAAGCATCCCTTTGTTTTAGAAAGCACAACATTAAGGAATCCCAATGCTCAAACAAAATTATTCTTCATAATAGTCAATTTCTATAATATGTATATTGCCATATGCATAAATATCAAGGTTGAAAGATCAACAGCTGATCCAGTTGTTCACTGCCCTTCTTTCCTGTGATATAGTTTCTGATTTTGCAAATACTTTTAATCCACCGTTATTTTTTCTAAGAGAAGTTAAGGTGCGTTTTGCACTATTTTGTAACTGCCTCTTCAAAGATTCGTTAGGGTGGAGAAGGTAAAAGGAAATTATTAAGGTAGATTGTAGGATGAAGAAATGAAATCATTGAGGAAATGTGCAGCAGCAGTCCCAAAAAAACATCAAAAAGTTGGACAGCATCAGAGTGCAAATTGAGACAGAAGGCATCATTTTGCTGCTGTATAAAACCCTAGCAATGCCAGTTCTTGAATACTGTGTAGCATATCCAAATAGGGCACGGCTGAATTACAGAAAGCATGAAGATATAAAACTAAAATGATCAGAGGTGCAGGAGCAGTTGCTTTGTGTGGAGAGACTGAGATGGCTGTGACTCTCCAGTCTGGAGAGGAAAAGACTGAGGGGACATGTGATGAATGTTTATAAAGTCGTAAAAGCAGTGATAAAGCCAGATGTGGAGTTCAAAACCTGCAGCACAAGAAATAGGGGAAATGCAGTGAAGCTAATAGAAGATTGATTAAAAACAAAGAAAAGAAATTATGTCTATCCATATATCCACTGGATTTCTGGAATTTACTGCCCCAGGAGGTTGTGGGTGCAGACAGTGTCAGCAGGCTCAAAGAAGAGAGTGGACAAATTCCCAAACGCGAACTGCAGGGATGGCTGCTAAAAGGTCTGCACAGCCACATTCCCACTAGCATTCCCAGTGCAACACCCAAGGGGGCCTGGACAGTGCAAGGGAATGGGTTACAGAAAGTGGCAGGGCGCACGACGCTCGCTCTCAGCACCCTCCTCGTGCTTTCCATGCAGAGGCTTCTCAGGCAGAGCCCTGTGAATGCCACAGCCGAGGTTGGGGAGCTCGTCTTAGCTCTTACGCCATCACAGAGGCAGTCTTTATATTGCTGACTCTTACTTCAACTTTAGTGTTTTACATAATGCAGCTGTCACTTCTATGACTCTAAGAAAAATATTCTTTCTACAACATAATATTTATACATTTCAGTTTACAATTTCCTTTTAGTCTTTTTATGTTTTTGCAATAGATTAATAATGCATTCTATTTCATGTAATCATCGTAAAATAGTTTAGCGCCAACGAAAACGGTTTTGAGCATCAGTGCTCCAAACTAGAAACCAGTTCTGTTTAGACTTTTTATTTAAAATATATTATTTAAAGGATATATTATTAGATTTTTAACCAAAAATTTCTTGTAGATTCTTTCAAGTGTAAGGAATGAGGGTTGTTGGGGGTTTTTTTTAAAAAAAAAAAAAGATGAAGAAGTTGTTTAAGTCTAGAAATGATTATTCCTGTTTTTCCTTCCATGGCCTTTTGGCACCGCTTCTGCTGTGAGTCATCATTTCATTGGAACAGACACCTGCTGTCTCTCAGTGAATGATTACTGTGTTAAACTTAACGTGGCAGCTTTTTGTATAATTCTCTTTTTTTAACATCATGTTTTTATAGTGATTGTTTGTTGCCACTGAAATGGAAATAGTTGGGATACGGATATTATAAGTTAATACAATATTTTCCTTCACAGATTTCCAAGCAAGAACAGAAAAAAATGGATGTGTCCGATGGAGGAACGGCTGAAACTTCCTCCCGCTACAGTGGAGCGCAGGACAGTGGAATTGGCAGCGACAGCGTGAAGATCCGGATCGTGCAGATAGAGCAGCACAGCGGGGCCAGCCAGCACCGCATCGCCCGCCCTTCGCGCCAGTCTTCCATTGTGAAGAATCTGAATTTCATCCCCTTCGACGTTTTCGTTACAGCGAGTCGGATCTCTCTTATGACGTACTCGTGTACCGCTTTGCCTAAACCAAAACCCCCGTCAGACCATAAAGATGGCGAGAAAATAAGCAAAAGCTCCCTGAACCTTCCGGACTTGGGCTCGGGGAGCCGCCGCGATGGCGAGAAGGCCCATCAGGAAGGCATCTCCTCCGTCACGGCGGAGGATCTGCTGAACAGCAACGCTCCGCTGGCCGCGGGGAGGAAAGCGGGGCTCCTGTCCCTGGAAAGCCTGCACGCTTCCACGAGGTCGTCGGCCCGGCAAGCCCTTGGCATAACCATCGTGCGGCAGCCGGGGCGCCGCGGCGCCGGCGACGTGGAGCTCCAGCCCTTCCTCTACCTTGTCGTGTCGCAGCCCTCGGTGCTCCTCAGCTGCCACCACCGGAAGCAAAAGGTGGAAATATCCATGTTTGATGCAGGGCTCAAAGGAGTAGCCTCGGACTACAAGTGTACAGGTAAGATTGCTCAGTTCCTTCCTGGTAAAATCTGCCAAGATAACGGGACTTCTCACAGTAGTGGAGTGGGGAAAGAGAATACAACTAATGGACTACAAGAGTATCTTTAAAAATCCATCAGTAAATAAATCAGTCAGTAAGTACAGGTATTTGTAGGATTATACACCTCAGCTGAGTCAAGCCAGGTGTGTAAAATGTTTGACATGAATGAACATCTACCCTTCTAGGAATCAGTTCTTCCTGTTCCTCAATATTTCTGCCGCAGTAGAGCTTTCAGTATGGATTGTTGCACTACCTTAACACTGCAATGTTTTCTGAGGAACTAAGGGTTTGAAAGTTGAGCTGATTTCATAAAAAGCATTTTTATGACTGAGAGTTACAGTATTTTCTCCTTTTAGCCTACTGATAAAATTTAAAGCAAAACCAAAAACATTGTAGAAGCAACTGGTGTTTTGATCATGAACTGTAAGAGAACTGTAGTGATCTTCCATATGATGTGTAATGATGCCATCTATGTTCAGCTTTTATTCAGCTGAACAGCAGAACTCTCCTTCTCTTAATAAATGTCCTTTTGTTAAGGTTTAAGTTCTCTCTCTCTCTCTCTCTCTCTTTCTCTCTCTCTTTCTTTTTCTCTCTTTCTCTCTCTTTCTCTCCTTCTCTCTCTCTCTCCTTCTCTCTCTCTCTCTTTCCCTCTTTCTCTCTCTCTCTTTCTCTCTGTTTCTTTGTTTATAGTCATGAGTAACTGCTGAAGAGGAAAAAAGTCTTTCTGAAAATTCCTTTGTCTTACCTGCACAACTGAAGAGAAGTCGAAGGGTTGTGATTCTTTTGTCGGCCTGCCAGCACTGGGTGTATGACTTTAATGAGATAGCTCTTTCCCCTGCAGAATGTTACCAAAAAATGTTTCAATGAGGAAGCAGGGAACTGCTGAAAGAGCAGCCAGAAGAGTGTGTTCTGTTAAGTTCCCTGCTGAATGGGAGCTGTAGGTCAAAAATGTAGCTGGTTTTTCTCTTGCCAAATTTCTTACAACACGTGAATTATGAAAAGTAGAATACTTTCATCTAGCTCTACTGAAGCTTTGTGGCGTGAGGTAGTGTCTTTTGAACATTGGCATTAAAATGCTGTCTATACAACGGACTATTTCAATGAATTTAAACTTTCTTTGGAAATCTTAAAGATAATAAAATTTCTTAAAAGAGAGAGTGAACAGAAAGAGGAAGAGTGCACAGCTGAAGAAAAGATACATAAAATAGGATGAAGTCGTCGTCTTTTTTTTTCATTCTTGTTTCCACTTTCATATTTCCCTACTGTTGCTCGCTTGTCTCAGCAAAAGTAAAAAGATGGTGAAATACCATGTTTTTAATTGCTACAATGACTAATAAGAAATTTTTGAGGCAGTTCTGTTTCTCCTGATTTTTAAATACATGGTGATGAATATTCACCTGTATACCATTTGTGACTTTAAGCAAAAAATAACATCGCCTCAATAGAGCTTCACAAATAAATTCTGTGTCCATTTATCATTAAATATATAGACAGAAGTATAGTAATAAAGAAAGAGAAGCTATTTTTATTATCTAGATGATAAATTCCATGTGATCAAGTCATCTGAGAAAATAGGATATATAGGGTAAAAGGTTTCACATTTTATTAGGTTATAAAATAAGATTGTTTTCCATCTCTCTATATTGAACTTATCAGTACATTATGAGGTTGAGAATATGTTCCCAGGCACATTTTGAACTACTGTTGTCGATGTGAATGAGTCTTGTCCATGGCTGGTAAGATTAAGGAAAGCTTGAAAGATAACATAGGAATGATTGTAAGTTAGAGGTCACAACCTCATTGACTTAGTGTTTTGAGAAGATGCTGCTGAGCTTCTTCATGTCTTATGTCTGACGTATTTAAGTGTGTCCTTCTTCAAGCTGCTACCACATTGCCAATAAACTGGGCCAGATTCTCCATTTGGCTTCTGTTGCTTAGAATCACAGTATTAGCTTCCTGATCCTTCCAACAGTCAAATCTCTGTGGGTGCAGAGAGTTTTTTATTCTAGAAAAAATAGTCTGTCCACAACCTGTATTTGATTCTTCCTACAAATTCAAAGTGGATCAGAGATCCCAGAAACATGACAAGATGTTTAAGTAATGAAGGGAGTAGGAAGACATAGCCTGAGTCCTCCAGCTCCCCACAGCTGTTCAGCGAGACCTGCAGAGGTCTTGCGGGGGCACCAAGGATACGTGGATGTCTCTTTATTTATTTTTTCTTTTTTCCTGTGTCCATGACAGACAAATGTGCCTTTTCCTCCATAAAGCAATGTGGAAACAGCAGTTGCACGTTAGGGGACGGCAGAACTTGTATGCCTAAGGCTCAGGGCTCACCTCAAAAAAAATTGAGAGAAGTAGGTGCCGAAGTCTAATACCTAAAAGCACTATCCTAAATAGATTTTAAAAGTTAGTAAAAATAATCCACGCTTAAAGGTGCATGCTAGCTCACACAGCAGAATAGGTAATACAATGTTTTTATTGCCTTTTGTTTGAGAAGGCCTGCTGTGCTTGCAATTGCCTCATTTAGGATTAATGTTGTCATGCTGCTGTAGTAACATGTTACTTTTGAAAATTTCTATTTTTAATCTCTGTCACATGTATTGGAGGGAATACTGCCACTAACTGCAATATGCTATATATGACAATATATTATATGATATACGACCAGGAGCTTTGTGCTGCATGTGCTAAGTTGCTCCAGTCAATTTGGCCAATTACGCCAGTTTTGCTTGATATTATGACTGATCGATCACTGACAATTTATTGGAAAGAGATATATCATCCAACTGAAGAATGATAAAAAGTTTGCTAAAATCTTACATTTCTCTGTATGTCAAGGACTGTACGATGGGAAGGGGCAGAAACGGTGTTTAATTTACAGGGAATGTCACAACAGAATGGGAGCAGCACACAAACAGACATATAAGATGTATATAAACCTAGTTTTAAAAACTTGTGAAATATATTCACTTTTGAGAAGCATTTAGGCAGTGGAACTGAGCAATCAGGTCTGATGAGAACATTGTGTGTGTTGTACCTTAGGGTAGAGATAGGCAATACCACGGCCTCAGCTCTGGAGGTCAGGGCAAATTTCATCACAACCTGAAAAATTTAGCCTTGTCTAAGAGAGAGAGACATGCATGATGATTATATACAGTCAAAGTCTATATGAACTAGGTTACTTAGATGCAAATTATAACAACTAATAAGTAATTGCTGATAACAATTCTGCCATTTCAAATCATCACTCTGTGTAGATACAGACCCTATATGCCACATACAGGTATTTTAGGAATGTTCTCATGCACTTGGAAGAATTGTTTGGAATGTTGTGTGGAAGTAAAGATCTGACTCCTGTTAATCCAACTGCAAGGAACTAGGTGTTAGGAAATACTCTGCTTTTGTGAAAGGAAAAGAAAACTGCAGTTTTAAAACAGTTCATTCAAATCTTGAAAGGTAGAAGCAAGAGTAAGATTCTGTTAGGAAGCTACAAGTGTCTTATTTGTTGATGTAAGATAGCTCCAAAGAAAATGCTAGGATAAAGAAAAGTTAGTAGTAGTTTAGACCTGGTTTTGTTTTCCATCAAAGCTGTTTTTCCTGGTGCCAAAGCCAAGCTTGCTGCCTTATGGTAACCTGCTGCTTCCAAAGATTTTGATGTTGATATGAAACTACCTACATTTTAATTGGAATACCCATTTGCTTCTTATTTTTGAATGATAATAGAACAAATGCAAATAGATGCAAATCGAACATAGTGAGCTTCGCTCATTTATACAGGAGGGAATTGCACTGGCCTTAGAGCACCCAAATGAAGTTCTTCGTCTGGAGCGCTTGGCTCCTCTGTTCACTGGCCATGTTATTTTTTGTTTTATTTATGAAAGATGAAAGAAAGAAAACTTAAGAAGAAAACAGGAGGAAAATGACTCTTCAAGAGTTAAATACTGTTAGGAAGTTAATTAGCAATTAGTAGTAGCACATTTCCAGCAAGCCAGGGTCTCTGTAAGGGAGCGCTTGCCTAGCTCGGAGCCAAAGACCGAGCCAAAGAGGTTGTGCTTTCAATTTCCTCAGCCTTCCTTTCAAACCGTGTCCACTGGCAAGTCAGTTTGTAGGAGGAGGGAGCTTATTAGGATATTATACTGGAGGCTGAATTTTATTATGGTTGTGCTCCATTTGTGTTTTAAATTATTTCTGTAAATGCACAGCTTGATTGCAATTATGTTACTTAGCACCAGGGATGGGAACTTCAAAACAAAGTAAATAATTAATAGGATAAATATTAGCTACTCAGTAAACGTCATTCAAAAGAGTAGCTTTTCACTGGTCTGACTTGTAAGATTCTGTATAAACAGCCTAAAAGATACTGTAAAACAACCTTTCCATTCAGTGCTCATCCTGTGTTTAACAGAAGTGGCATCTGCTAGCCATTACTTTTGGCAAATAGATCATTGGCCATTTCCACTTAAATAAAACTGGGTGCAATTGTTTTTAATGTAATCTCATAAGTCGCTTTTATAAATATTTTTTCAAAATCTCTATTTGCTTTGTTTCAGGTAATGCAATCCAGATACAAAATTGCCTCATTTCCTGAGCATGGTGCTCTGGGCATTCTTGAAAAATATTTCTTGTATTTGTTTGTTTGTTTGTTTTTAAAGAGGAGATTGTGCGGCCTGGTCATTTGGCAGGGGAGAAGTTTCCCCGTGAATATTTCTTATTACGCATGGAATTTCTTCAGCTTCTGCCAGCAAACATCGTGGCCATTGTGAGGCCACCTAAAATTATTCCTGTTTTTTTATTTGTTATTATTTTTTTAACGCCCACCCCTTTGATGGCAGGACCTCCTGAAGCGCAGATGCGGTAGCCGGGAGCACACGGAGCCCTGCTGGCCCGGAGGGACGTGGGCTGGGGGCCGCCGGGAACCTGCCGCCGCGCGGCTCTGGTGACACCCAGCGCTGCTCTGTCTTCCTGACACAGCTGCTTGGGTGGCGCTTCCCGAGTTGTCTCCCCGTTTGGGTTCCTCGGATACCAGGGGAAGCCCTTGCCAAAGCAAGGCCGAGCTCGGCGCTGCGGGTCTGGGGCAGGGAGGACTGCGGCGCTGTGCTGGCCTGCCGAGGTGGCCGTGGATCACGCTGGGATCCCCCCGAGGCGCAGCGCGTCGCGGAGTCCCCGCGGCCGCGGTGGCACTTGAGCTTATTTGGGTTGTTTGGGTGGGTACAAAAATAGCTGGGGATTTTTTTTCCGTTCATTCTACTAAAAAAAAAAAAAAAAGAGAAATACTGTGGAAGATATTCAAGGCCTCCCAGCTTCTCAGTCTCACCGATTTTGTAACAGAGCCCTGGTTGTCAAGCCGGGGCAGTTGTCTCACCGTTTTGCTCTTACTGCCACAGGCAAGTTTTTCACAGCACGTCGGGAGTGGAATTGCCGGCCCCCTTCGCCGCTCTTCACTTTGCGAGCTTTTCTTTTCTCTCTTTTGGCTTGCTGTGGAGTAATTCTACCCTCTCCTTTTATTTATATATGCATCCCCTGGGTGTTCTCCAGCATTTTCTTTATACAAATAACTGCAAATTTAAGTGTTGATTTTTGGGAGAATCATAGAAAATGGAAATGGGAATGACCTATTATAATACATTATTCAGACTAGTTCCCTGCTGACGCATAATTGTTCCCTATTGTATATTTCATAGTCTTCTGTCAAGTGTATTTTTAAACATTCTGAACATTTCCATCATTTCCTTGAGGGAGAAGAGTCCTTTTTCTAATAGATTGCACCATCAGGAATTCCTTACTTTCTAGCCTCAATTTGCCTTTTCACTGTATTGCTTCCATGATAATATTTATGCCCTGTGGCACCCCACATGTTTTATTCCTTTCTTGATCCATAATGCCTTGAAAATGCTGTTTTCTGCTGTGGAAAGCATGTCAACAAGATACATTATTTTACTCCTCTTACCTTTTATATAAATAAATTTGTCCTAGGCAGATGCATTTTGTAGCTCCCCTCAAACTCCATTCAAGTTTTTGAGACACACACCAGAACAGTCTGTCTCTGGATTTCTTCTAGCTTTCTTCTCATTATATAACAACTAATTTATTGATCCACATCTGGCACACTTGGATGTACAGTTAAGTCTGCTGTCCAGGTTCCAAATTAACTGTGCCATGGACATGGAAAGCTCAAGCAGTTCTTTGCATGGCCCCTCAGATTTATTACCTTGCATGCCAGATTGTATGAACACAAGTATCCTGATTCTAGCATGGTCTCAGTTTCAGGATAACACAGTTGTTTTGTGTTTTGGTAAAGTCTTACCTGAACTAAAAAAAGAAAAAAGATTAAAAAAACTTGAAAGCTATAGAGCAAATGCTGAGTCAAAATTGATATGTCCTGTTGGTGAGTGTAGTGTCTTTGTGTTGTGTTCCTATTCCATAAGTGCTGGAGTCTTCCATTATTCATGCTGTGCCACAAGTAGTGGAGAGATGTCAGTGCTGGACTCTTTGGACTCATGACAGACCAAATTTTCTGAAATTCCCCATTCCTTTTTATTTTTATTTTCTATTTTTTGAATCTCTGCTTTAGTGCTGTCATTCTAAGCACGCTGAGGGTTGTGTTTGTACAGCTAGTGTATCCTGTCATGCAAGGACTGTCTGCTATGTAACTTCTTTTCATCAGAGGTATTTTAATCTTTAAATACTTACATCTTTTAATAATTATTAGGTATTTCATAACATAAACACATCTTAGGAGAATAGGAAAAACAGTTGATGTATTCTG
This sequence comes from Eudromia elegans, assembly GCA_003342815.1. Taxonomy (NCBI): domain Eukaryota; kingdom Metazoa; phylum Chordata; class Aves; order Tinamiformes; family Tinamidae; genus Eudromia; species Eudromia elegans. The sequence continues at coordinate 2,989,853 of PTEX01000003.1, read as the reverse complement.
CAACAGAAATATTTGGCTAAATTTACTGGATTTTCTTAAAAAACAGTGGTTAGTCTATGCTGCTCTATGAAAGAGAACAGTAATTGCTCTAGGCTGCTCTATGCAGTGCATCAGAAATGAGACAAAATAATGGCATATTGCAATATTTTTCAGCAGGAACAATAGCCTAGATCAATTTAATTGATCCAATGACATTCACTGCACAATGTTCTATAAGTTTTCCAATGATTTTCACTATACGCTCTAAAAAATGTAGCTATATTGTTTGTCACATGCTACCAGCACAAAGAAAGATGCTGTGATATGGAACCAAGTCAAAGGTCACATTCATGGTCAGAACAACTCCAAGACTGTATATATGTATTTTTAATGTATAGTTTGGTAATAAAGTTTTTTTCTTATTATTATTTTCAGTACATTAGACAAACTCTTGGTAAAGGAAAAGAAGGTATTCCCTAAAGCATTAGCTATAGAAAAGGGAGTGTGACATACATACCATTCTGGTTAGAGTAATTAAAAAAAAAGGCTAAAAGCTGTTAAAAAATGTAGAAATTTGCGTGGAAAATACACAAATCTGCAGTATGTAGTGACAGCTCTTAAATAACTGTTGAGAGCTGACTTTATAAATGTGTAGTGGGAATAAAGTGAAGGAAAGGCTGTAATGTATATGCCATGGAGTACAAATATTACCACAAAGTCATTGCCTGAAAATTGATCAAATAAAACCAGAAGAATGTGCTAACTTTTGATCTTTTCCATATAGATCTAAAGTCATGATCAATTGGTTTCAGTAGGTTCTTTGAAATCACAAAAGGGTTCATATGTGCCAAGTTTTATATGAATCACATGATAAGGTCAAGAAATACAAATTCCAAAGCTGACTTTATATACCCAGTCCACAGATGACTGTGATGCCATGTTACCATATGTTGACTATAATAGTAGGTTTGTAAATACTACTCTTGAAAGGTATTCAATCAGTAAATCTCAGTTAGTTAAATAAAACAATTAGAACAAATTTTAAATGACTGAAAATGGGAAAGATGAAATTTCATTAAGAAATTCTCCTTAAATCTTTAAGGATAAGGCAGGCAGTCTGTGGTTAATATAGTAGTCTTGGTCCTAAAGAATGATAGAGCATTTAGAATTTAAGATGTGCAATATCAGAATTCAGGACTATTACATGAGTTGCTGAAGATTAAAAAGTCTTTGTACATTGCTCTTTTTACCATCTGTGATATATAGAAAATGAAAAAATACATAGCACTTGGAGGAAATTAATTTCAATGTCCTTTATAATATTAAAGGCTGATCTAAGTAATACCATTCAGGATGATATAAAAATGTAGCTACTGATTTTCCAAAGCTAAACATGATATGGTTGGTGTAACTGCATCGTCACTATGCTCTGTGCTCAACATTCTCCCCTTTTAGCCTTCATAATTTGTATTTCTGTTGCTATTTTTGCTATGTGGCAGTGAAAATATGGTAGCAACTTTTAAGGAGTGATCCCTTTGCAAGCACTCTTGAAGTGTCATCATGATTAATGCTAAAATTATGGGGCATTGGAAGTCATCATGTGGCAGGTGCTATTTTTTAGTCGTTTACTTACTATTCTTTGCAGATTTTTTGTATTGAGCACCATTACTGCTATGACCTGTATGCATATGTATGCCAGCATATGTATGTCTGCCTTACATGCATATGCACTTCTACTGTCACAAGTGCTGTGTATAACGGTAGTATTCGGAATACTAACCACTGTGTATATACACTGTATATATATATTTTGAGCATTTTAATTTACTTAATTTTGTATGTAGGATTTTGTTATATATCACATGATCCTTATTACCCATAGATCCTGGCAAGACTCTGCCGGAAGCGCTGGATTACTGCAAGATTTGGTTGCAGACAGTAGCGGGAGAAGTGGACACCAAGAGTGGCATTCCACCTCCTCTTGTCACAGTGCAAATCAAAGACTTCCTTAATGGACCAGGTAAGCATTGCACTTTCATCTCTGCTTTCTAATGTACTTTATTCCTAGATAGGCACACATATACATACCAGTTCATTAGATAATCAGGAAAAAAAAAACGAAAAGTTGTAATCTGTGTTGGTGCGGGTGGAATTCTCCTTCAGCAATTACCCTGAACATGAGGTAAGAGTGGAGGAATAGTCAGACCTGAACTGACCTTACATGGGTTTAAGGCCTGACTAGTTGGGTAGGGGTTTTTTTGTTTTGGGTTTTTTTTAGGCTAAATCTAGAAATCTTATTCTTTTAGAAGCCTGAGGTTGGCACATTTCCAACAAAATGAAAGCTACCTGATTCTAGCCCTATACCAACTGCTACTTAAAATGTTGCTGAAGTTATGTTTCGCCAAACAATGGCAGCCTTGGCTTTCTGAACTTATTTCTGAAGGTTTCTATGAATCTTTTTCTCTTGAGGTCATTGGATTCTGGGTACCAGCCATTACAAATTTGTGTCACCTACAATGTTGGTACTATAAAACTGAGAGAATATTTGTACCATATTTGTGTAACTAATACAGAATATGAGAGGTGTGGTATATTAGCATTTATGTAGAATAATGTAAATGACTTGAAGTTTCACTCCTGAGGAATAACTCTTGCAATTCGAAGTACATTATACATATCTTTTTTGTCAATTCTGTGTTTATAATGTTTATAATTACGTTGCTAATTTAGAATATCAAGTTGCATTAAAAGTTCTAAAACATGCTTACATTTTTCTTCCATAATTCACCCGTTGTTTGTATTTATTGCAATTTGTTGAACCATACTGCTATTTTTTTTCTTGACCTGCCTTACTTCACTTAGCACACAGAATGATCTGTTACCTGTCATGTAGTGAGCAGCTCCTCAGTACTGGGTTTTCCTGCTCATTCACCTTCCAATGCACGCTAATGCATTATTTACAGCACACCGTTTAAACTTGGTCCTACAACAAAATAGTTTCTCTGATATATTGCTCGGTTCTTGAAGTTGTGAACTACTATAGATATAGTAATTTACCTGCACAATCTTTCCATGAGTGATGGATTAGTATACCCTGCAGATTTCACAGAAGGCAACTCCAGAAAATGAAAGTTTATACAATTGTTTTTAGGTTACTCATTTAAAACATACAATTTCATTTTCCAAGATATTTAGAAAACATAGAAATTCAGACGCTGCAAGCACAGTTCCTTTCACCTTTGGATAAAGCCGCAATCACTTCTGCACGTAAAGTTGAGCCACCAGAGAATGAGGAACAGAGACTGGCCAGCTGACTGGGAAGCCTAACTTGCAACTCCACTTTTCTACTTAGGCAGGACTTTTGAGAAAATAAATTCAATATTACCATTTATTTATTTAGTTAGTTAGTTAGTTAGTTATAGTTTTTAATTTGCTGTACGTTCTTTTATTACAAGATTTTAAAAACATCTATGCAGAAGTTTTGTTATATTGGTCCCTATTTGGCTTCATTGGTAGGATTGCGAACCTTCAGACCCACTGCATATTCCACTGCCATTTGAACTAACAAATTCATTGATAGGAATAGTGGATTTTCATACTAAGCATGACCTGCATAGGAGGGAAAAAGATAGCAATCATCAGTGACATTACAGATACTTGATGAAAGCAGAGGACTATTAAGAGTCAGGATCTTTGGGGTGAAGTCCAAAAGCAGAAAGGAAATGTGTTCTGCCTTGGTCACTGCTGCCAAGTTGATTTTGCTTTATCCTTTTTTTTTTTTTCCCCAATTTTTCCAATCCTCTGTCTCCCCAGCTCTGGCAGATTTTCAAATTCTCAGTGCCTTGTCTCTCCATTCCCCATTTCTCAAGGTTCTCATTGTAGTTTTCTGGCCCAGCTTATATATTTAGTTATTCGTTTGGAGATGTTTCTATGACGGTGTCCTCTCAGTAGGCCAGTCTAGCTAAACTAGCAGAGAAGGATGTCCGTGGCTTTGCAATCCAGCTCAGTGTGTTGATAAGCATGGTCTGAGTTCCAGCCCACTGGCAGCAATTTAGATCCTGAATCGGTGTTAAAGCTCTCCCCTCCATAGCATTTGGCTAAATAAGGAACTGAAAAGCAGTAAATTAGTACATTGTGAACTTCAGACTGCTTGTCATTCTAAGGTATATATAACTTCAGAACCTTCCTCCAAGATCTCTGAGCTAAGAAGCATTCATTTTTATCATCTCTTCCCTGGTAATTGGTATGACCATTAAACATGACTCAACAATAATTACCCTGAATTTCAATAAAATGCTTTAGCAGGGTGCAGAACAAAACAGAGCTGGATTTCTTCGGAGATTTTTCTAATCCCCAGTGTTACAACAGGAGATCCTTTCTGAATAAACTAGCTTTAACCAACAAGCATTCCGTGGGGATTGGAAGTTTCCTTGGATCACTAAGGAAGGACACTTTCAACATGTGATTGCATCAGAGTAACACACGCAAGAATGTTATGGATGTTTGGCAACTCATTAGCACACTACTGGGAAGAAGTTATTAACTTTGCAGGGAGGAAAACGTCTGACCATGGCTTCTTCCAGAGCGCTTCTATGGTACTGGGTCCAAACAAAGCCCACAGCTGTTCCTCAAGGACAAGAACCTCAGCAAACCCCTTCACAACTCCTGTAAGATCAACAGACAAGGGACAGGAGACATGATAGCTAATAAACTGAATAAGCAAATGCACTGCTGGAGTACTTGTGCTTACGGGCATGCCTCAGTCAAAGGCCTACAGCTTGCTTGTGCACATCTGCCATATAACAGTGCTGCTCTTCTGCATGTTTTCTCAGGACATGCTGCATAGGTTTTGTTCCTTTATGTATGCATGCTAATAGATGGTAGCTGTTGGGTGGAGCTGATCTGCTTCTCAGGGCATTTTTGAAAGTGGTGCATACGCAGACACAAATCTGGATATAGCAGTTATGATACTAAGAATACAATTTTCTGTTGCATTTCAGTATTTGAAGCTCAGTGGTTTAATCATAATATCATATTTCTTCAGAAATACTTTGTTGGCATGCTGAGGTTAAATTTCAGATAAAAGGGTCAAACATGCCTATGTTTTATGATGCAAGCTATTATATGAGCAGTTAAAGGAAAAAAATCTGCAAATGGTCCCCAGTGTTTGCTGCCTAAAATAAAATCTGTGCTCCTTGTAAATAGTTTGTCAGTAAAAGTAGATAAGTAGATAGTGTTCCCCAGAAAAATTGTATATTTTCACCACACAGGAAACCAGGTTGTCAGTCCGTATTAACCAGGAGATCAAAAAACTACAGCAAGTAGCTAAACTTGGAAACCACTAATTAAATGGGAATAACAGGATACATTAATGCACTTCTTGCCACATGAGTTGATTATTTTGTACATTTTTGGCAACTAAAGAAAAATGATATTTCTTCCAGATTTTAGGTAATAGGATCCTAGGAGAAATAAGCATTCATCATCAGGCCGGTGGGAATAGACCTCGACTTTAACCCTACAATGTATTAAGGGACTATTTTTTCTCTTTCTACAGTAACTCACTATTTAAAATTGTTTAAATTCCATCGCCATCAGTGTCCACAACTCATTCTCTTTTATATTCTCTTCAGTAACAACTGGATTCTACATTGAATTCGTCTCAAATGCCTATGAATGAACTATTATTGCTTCAACATTAGAAATTATTTGTTGGGTGAACAATAAATACGACCAACTTGTTGCAGTTCTTTTTATAGTTTGGTTTTTTTGTCTACTTATTCTTTCTTTAGAATTTTCTAAAAAAAAAAAACCCTTGCATTTTGGCTTTAAAAGCTGTCTTCTGACATTTTTTTCTGCGTGTGATACAGAACATTTCATTAATTCATGAAGCACAGCTTGCAAATTGTCTTAAAACACTTATACAAGCAAAATATAAACATTTTATGCCAAAATCCCCTTCTTCCAGGATTTTCTTGGAAAGAGGGTAGGTGTGAAATAACTCAGATCCTTGATATTTTGCCATTTGAAATCATTTCTGTAGAGCAGACTATCCAGACAAGCTACGAAATGCCATTTCCCGTTGGATGCTGAAGCAGGAATTTGGGTTGTTCTTTTTCGGCCGAGTCTTTCTCCGGTGCTGCCGGGACACTGGGAGAAGCTCTGCACCGTGGCTGTGGTTACACATGAAAAGCAGCAAACAAAGCTGCCCCATCGCTCTCACTTCAAGGTTTTTTTCCCCTTTCCAAAGGCAACAATCGTATCCATTAGCAAGGTCAGTGGCTTGGAGAAACCTGGAAAATAGCAGCTACCAGAAACCCACTAGAATAATATCTCCAGCAGGTGATAGATTAGTTGGAACAAATTGGAACCATTGCACTTCAGCCATCCTGGTTTCTTTCAAGCTGTTTTAAAAATGTCGTCATTTTAATACACAGTATCAGCCCTGCGGAACAGTCCACAGCAGGTTAATTTGAATCATATGATGTATCACTGCCCTCAGCTGACATGAGCTCCGTTCCATGTGTGAAGCCATAATAAATCCATTCCCAACCGAGGCAAATTCCCTGTGAGAAGGTGAACTAATCCAGGCCTCACACTGGCATGTTAGCCCTCCGTAATTGAAAGCAGGGCCACCTGTTCCCAGCACAGTTAGCCTATAGAGAGAAAATTAGCATTAGATCAGATACTTAATATATTGAAAAATCATTCATACTACTCGCAAGTTCAGCTGTGGGCTGCTTAGCATGACATCATATATAAACCTCGGAATGTGCCCACTTGATCCCAGTTTAACAGTTTTGTTAACCATGGTGTTTGTTAACTTTGAAATGAGAATTTTTTGATTTAATGAGAGCTGACACGTGAGAAGGGGAACTAGCCAGGGTGCAGACTTTTCTAATTAACTCTGGGTCATTTGCAAAACTTTTGAGCTTTCTACTAGGTTTTTTTCCTCCCTTTGCTCTTTTACAAACAAGTTTTTAAAGCACTGACACTGTAGGCATGAAATTATATTTATTTGATTAAAAGGACAAACAGAAATATTTCAAGCAGGTGTACCAGCCGGTAGGCATTGCCCTTTACACATTTGTTGTCTGCAGTTTCCTTGTAATAATGTGTGAAATTATCAAAGTACCTCTCAAAAAGCTGAAGTATTTAGAAATACCCCTTGTTTTAAGTGATACTTAGATGGTTAAGTATTGAGGTTGAAACTGGGTGCCTAAGCCAGGTAGAAATTTGTGAAAATATTTTCTTGATATCTTTTGCTTTATATTGACAAATCTGCTGATTCTTGTAAAACTTACTGTTAGCATTTGCTCTATTTTATAACCATCTTTTCTCCTCCTTTACATATTTCTCAACCAAGGTGTATTATTTAGCCACTAAAGCAGTTAACAGAGAGTTACTATTTGTGAGGGACTTTTTTTGTTTCCATAAACTTGTTCTATGATGTAGATCTCGCTGCGCTTTAACTTTCCTACCTCTGCAATGAGATGGTTAACGTGTCTTCCGTTCAAGTTCCCCTTTCTTTGAGAGGCCTCCGAATACAGAGGAGCCCCACTGTAGTTTTTGGCCTGACCACACAACCTTTGAGGTGCTTCTGGACAGTATTTGGCAGTTGCACGTTGCTTCCTTTCAGTCAACATCCTACAAGTAGTAGTAACCCTAAGTGTCCTTCTATAATGGCACCGTTGTTCTAGACCTGCAAAGGTTTATCCTGGTTCAGTAGTGACCAGTTTTTGAAGTATCATAAATCCCTCCCTGAGTGGAGTGTGTGTCCCCAGAGCCAGCCTGTGTCCAGCTCAGACCTGCTGATGTCTCGCTGCGCCCTTTGGCTGACGTGGCTGGCAGGTCGTGGTGGACGTGTGAGCCGCTTGCTCACGCGTGGAGCTCCCCATGGGGCTCCTGGGGGCAGTTGTTGGCCTTGCTGGCCTCGGAGAGCTCCGTGCCTGGGGTACAGCGCCCGTTGCAAGCGGCAGAAGTGGTGACTGCCGTGTGCTTCCTGGCGCCCATCCCGCAGGAGCGGAGGACGAGATGGGCTGCAGATGGCCTCTGCAGCCTGGTCTTGAGTTTCTGCCTTCTTTTCCCTTGATCCAAATCAGGAACGATCAATTAGAGGATAAAAACAATTCATTTAGATTCTTTCCGCTTTTCAGTTTCTTTTAATTTGTCGCTCGTTTGATGCCTGACCAAGGACAATTGGGAACAGTGCAACTAATCTTTGCTTTACATGTGCCTCTGTGTGTCTCCTTTTTATATATATTTAAGAAACTTAATTCTAGCAATTCAGTTTCTTCCTGGTTACTAAAAGGCCCCCCTGACTCCAAAGTAGAATCAAGGCTCAAGATTACCTATTGTCTACTCCTCTCCTCTTGATTTCAGGCTGGGAAATTCAATCCTTCTATGAGTTCTAGGCAAATATTGATCTCTTTTATAGCAAGACTATTTTTTTTATAAGAAGCTTAATACTTTACAGCTTTGTAAGGTGCTCTGGAAAGTTCCTGGGACAGGAGGAGAGAGTCTTGTATACAACCAGAGGAGAAAGATCTGGCCTTTCTCTTCTGGCTATGAGAAATGGAAGATCCGCTGCAGAGTGAGGGACTTGAGAAGTTCACAGATTCTTGCAAAAATACCCCCTTGTTTCTCTCATAGTTCAACTTCTCTCATAGTCTGTTAAAAGACCCCAGTGTTAGGAAAACTTAAAAATATTTTTCGTGAAGTTTATTTTCTGTCTTTTCAGATTAAGAAGATTTAGACTATCATAGATGAAAGTAGTTTATGAATCATAGCAATAATCTGGTGTAAATTCAGTAACGGAATATCTTAGGATAAACCCAGTCGCTTCATTAGGATCTGGGATTGGCCTAAAGCAACTTGCTAGGAGATCTTTGTGTATTTTTGTGTTGCTTGTTCATCCTTAGCTTGCCAAATAAAAAGTCCCTTTGAAGAATAATAGTATCCTAAATTCACAGAATAAAATTATGCCTTCACAGTACAAATGAGAATGTTATAGAGAACAATAGTAAAATACTCATAATGCTATTTTTTTTATTATCCGAAGCTATAAGTACTAAAATGACAATGGAAGAAGTTGTTTCGGACAGGAATTTCAGAGTGCTGCTTATAAGTTTTCTTTTGTGGTTGTTATGATTTTGTTCAAACAGGCCATATTGAATCCATTGGTTTTTTGTAATAGATTTCAAAATACATAATAAATGTAAGTAATATGATGACTAATGGGTCAAGTGAAGTTGGAACATTTTAAATGAGAAAATAGCTGGAAACAGTTTTCAGGAAACTATTCCAGTTGATTTTCGGTCCCCCACAAGGTGTACGTTAACATAAACTCTGTAGAATCGCCTCTGGGACCTAAATTCCCTCTCTGATTTCATTACTGCAATGTGATTCTTTTCCTTTCACTGTTAAGTCATCTCCTGGTGTGGTGGGAGCATATAATAAGTGTAATTTATTTATATGTATCTAATCTCCCTTTAACTCAATGGTTATTCCATCATTCTGTTTCCTAGTAGCTGTTCAGAAAGTAGTGAAGGGTAATTAAAAACTAATAATTGACAGACATGGATTTTCCTTGGTAATCTAAAGAGATGTAGTGAAGAAATAAGCAGGCAGAACAGTTAAAATTCCATAGTTCTCCATCTAGTTCTGTTTGATTGATAACCAGAAATAATTCACTTAACTTGTTTACAAATGCAGGAACTGCTTTATTATTTGCTGTAAATAGGTACACCTGAAAAATTTGGTATTTCTGTTATGACTTATATCCAGAGCATGGGGTATCACTGTAACAGTGAGTCTCTAGTGATCATGCAAAGTGATCCAGGTGAGGAGTTGCAGGTAGCTTTAAATCACCCTTTGCCCTGTCACAATCCTGATGTAATTTTGGACAATGCAAAGAGTGGGCAGAGTACACTTGTGCCCAGAATCTGTGCTGCATTGCGTGGTGTGCTGAGGGGTTTAAAATCAACTACAAAGCTGGTAGCCCTGGTTTTGCCCCATGGGAATTTTATTGCAGCTCTATGTAAGTGACGTTTTCGTGTTGTAACATCCCTCTTTTGCCTATTTTGAATGACTGGGAAAGCTGCTGAACATTTATCTTCATCAGCTGCTATAAATAGCTCTTCATATTTCATCAGTTTTCACTTTTTCTGTCCATCACTGAAATATATTTTTCTTAGAAAGAATTTTAGCGTTTCTTTTACAGTGCTAAGTATAAAGTGTAAAACAGGACAAAGACTAAAAACATGTTGATTGCTCAATTGGATTTTTTTTTAACTTTTTTACATAAAATGCCAAGGAATCTCATTGCATACTCTTTCCCCAGTTGTAAAAATAACCCATGTCATTATGAGATAGTTAAAATATTTTCAGTAGAGGTTCCAATGTTACATTTTCTGCAATTATACTTCTGGCTCCACAGCTTTCTGTCCAGGCTGATTCACTGCATAATAAAAACCTAATATGAAGCTGTTCAAGTTATCATTCACGACAGCATTTTTGCTGTGTGACGCTGTTCGAATGCAGTGTTCCATGAAGAAAATCAGGGAAGCCATTTGCATTGCTTACGAGCCTAGCGTTAATTATTGCTGCATTATTCACCTCCTCTTCAGATCTTTCTCAGTCAAATCCACAAGTCCTATCAACTTACACCCAAGCATTTTTAGTTTGGAGGGGCTTGGGTGGTTTTTTTCATCTGCTGAGGCTGTACTACCTGCCATAGGAAACCAATAGCAGTAAAATACAGCTTTGGCACAGAAAAGCTACTGCACCAGTCCGTAAGGGTCCTTTCCAAGGGTCCTTTCCTCATATTTACTAACCTGCATGCTTAATTATTTATCAAAACCAAAATATGTTTTATTTTAGACCTGTGTTGCCACTTCACTAACAAATAAAAACCATTCCATGAGGCACATGTTTCAGAAGTGCTTCAGTGGTTCAGGAACCCCAATCCTAGAGTGCATTGAATTTCAAGCTCAGGAGACTTTAAAAAATGCTGTTCACTTGTTGCTATTAACAAGGTTTAACTGGAAAAACTTTCTCTTTGGCTGAGTGTCATAAGTAAATATTCATATAATAATGTCACATGGGTCTCTGCTTTCTTTGTAGCTCTCTTTTCCTCCAGTGAAAGGGAGGAAAGAACCGATGATTCATATAAAAAGACAGGCATGTTTTGGATAGTTTTTAGTGTAAAGAGCAGTGGTAAGATTACTGTTGGGATTTTCAAAAGCATTTGGCTTTTCCCTTTGGTTTTAATTAAAAAGTAGCTAATTAAGTATTCCAAAAACTCTTCCAAGTTGTCCTTTTCTTGTGTCCATTGTTCTAACTTTAATGTTTGCCTTTCTGTTAGGCCAAAGTGTCGTCTAGTGTTTGCCACAATCTTTAGTTCACTAGGGAAGTCTTTGACAAAAGAACAAGTATTTTCAGAAAAGTAAAAATTGTAATTTATGATTAAAATAGGTTTTTATTCTTACATTTGGTAGCTGTAGCCAGTGCAGTACTACTGACTCTTTTCTAAGAAAGTTATCATTGTTTTTTTCATTGAGATATAACAGAAATCAAAATGGCCCTTGGCAAGTTTCTTTTATCCTTGTAGAAAAAGTGTCATTTTTAGAATATAGAGACTGGAAACTGTGCAGTGCTCTTTTCCCTGAACAGATAACACAGCTTAGATGCATGCACAGAATTTTGATCATATTTTGTTTGGTTCTTGGCTGGGGAAGACTAAACCAGTGAATTTTTTTTTTCTCTTACCTACCCATTCCCAAATGAACACTGAATTTTAAATACATTTTTTAAAAACTAATTTTAAACTATATTCCTTCAATGAAGCATAATGTGCTGTCAAAGAAGTAGATAGCGACACAGAAATAAGCTTCAGTTACCATAAAATCCTTCTTTGTTGTGAAATAATTTTCTTGTAATTACATCACTGCTAATAGAAATATCACTATTATCCATGCTATTCATGCTGTTTGAAATTTCTAAAAATCCTGAGGTTTTCAGAAGTCTGTTAAGTATCAAAATCATTTACTAAAGGGGAGAAGAACATAATTTTAAGAATATTAGGTTTCTTCAGTCTCCCTGAAAACAAACAAATCTGGCCATACCTCAGTTTTTGTTTGCCTCTTTTTTTTTTTTTCTCCACATTTAAGCGTGAAAATGTATTGAAGAAGTCTGCATCTTAGCTTTGTCAAAAGTAAAAGGATATATATGTTATTCACTCATTTAAATCTGTTCATTATTGGCATTGGAGTTTAGTCAAATAGTTCTACTGTATGTAAAACTCAGAGAATGTGAAGTAGATTTTCATTGTGATGCATAAGGGCTCCTGCATTCAAAGTATGTGTCTTTCAGAAAGCTCTAGGAAGAAAGGAAGTAAGATTAAGATTGTGTTGTTTTCCTCTATTAAAATTGCAAATAGTAAAGCTTTGATCATAGTGCCTTTCATGAGATTTTAAATCAGATTTATTCATAAAAATATGGACTTGTTATATTTTACCATTGATTCAGTCACTATAATGAAACATAATACAAATATTATCTCCTCTAAAGGCCTAATATTTTTTCATTAAATGAGTAATAGCACTATAACTGCTAATATTTTTCTCTCTATATCTTTCTTACAGCTGACATAAATGTGGATGTATCAAAACCATTGAAGGCAAATCTCAGTTTTGTCAAACTTGATCAAATAAACCAGTTTTTGAAGAAAATTGTAAACACAAATGATTATGAACCCAACAAGGAGGCTACTAAATCAACTGCTCCCACTACAAACAAGGATGCCACGACCAAACACTCCAGTACAAGGGATTTGCTGCCTCCAGTAAACGCTAGCAGCGCACAAAACCTTTCGGTACAAGAAAACTGGTGGAGAACTCTTTCCTGCTTCCAGAAAATTTCCATCCACACTGTCCAAATGGTTGTTTCCATGGAAACCATCCCGCATCCAAGTAAACCTTGTTTGCTAGTCTCTTTATCAAGCCTCAGTGGGAGCCTGAATATCAAAAGTGGACATAAAGCTACAGGTAAGCGCTTTTGAAAATCAGAAATGTTACTGATGTGCTCTAATTGTGGTATAGTAACCGTTTGAAAGCATGGGGGATTTAGAGAGCTAGTGCCTCTAGCTAGCAAGTAACTTGCAGAAAATCCCAAATCTCTTACAGACTCAATTGCCTGAATTTTCCTTTCAGTGGGGTAGCAGCAAAGGGTGCATCCTTTTGTCGTTCATATCCCCTACCTTGTAATTATTAATTCTTATGTTCTGCTAATGCAACATATACTTTGCAGGACAAAAGTTTGTAACTCAGTAACTATCATTATGACCCTAAATTTGTCGTTATGACCATAAATTTCTTATTAAAAAAAAAAAAAAATTTGGAGCCTGAATATAGTAGTTATTGGTTCATGCTATTATTCTACTCCAGGCTTATAAAGGGTTCAATTTTAACGTGCTTCCTCTGCACACCTGAGAGTCACACAGAGCAAATGAGACTTCCTGTCTCAACAACTACTTTCATTACAGCAAAAATGTGAGAAATTTTACACCTTTGGTAGAATTAGCAGAACACCAAATCAATTCCTTTAAGATGGACAAATTTTGGATAACTTCACAAATAGTTTGACTGGTATTTTAATAAAATCACTAAGATGGCACAGTTGCATGGTTTGGAGATGAGCCAGACCTAGGGACTTGGGAGAGCAGAGAGAAAAAAAATAGTCTAGAGCTGAGAGGTGCAAGTTCTAGGCCAAGCTAAGTGATGGTTAATTTTTTTTTCACCAGAAATAAGTCTCCTCAGGCCACCAAGTCTAAGTGCTTCTTCGTTGCTTTAAAGGCTAAAAATGAAAAATCTAAGGTTCGTAGGGCATGAAAGCTGGAACTCGAAACTCTTGATTTATCCATTAAAAGAAGCAGTACAGAGAGGAACAGTGACTCCACTTCCACGCTTTTCCCGACGTATCTCAATGCTAGCGTAGAAAGAACTGCACTTGAGTAAAGGGCCGTGTTAATATCCTTTAAATAGTTCCAGTTTTCTCGGAGCATCCTAATGCCCTTCCTTTCCATCACGTCCCCTCCACGGTTAGTGCATGGTCCCTGCTACAGTGCCTTAGGGTGGCTTTGCTTGATCAAGGCCGAGCTTGGGGCGCTGTGTGGGCGGCATGGGAGGCTCTCGGTGCCAAGCTCTGCCGCGCGCTCCGGCGGCGCGGGGAAGCGGATCGTTGTTTTTCATGGCACAAGCTGGATCCGGGTCTTCAAGGCGCTTGTAAGTTCTAAGTATGAAAGGCGCTTCCAGAAACCCGATTGAACCTGTGTCTAAAATCCTCTTAATACCCTGTTTGTTTGTTTGTTTTTAATTGTTAATAGGTAGAAACCAAAGTGGAAAGTAGGAAGAACAGTAAATAACTCTGTGAAGGGAAATTGTTTTAATTGTGTTACAAAAGCTTAAAGAAAAAGAATGCCACATTTACTAACTAGATTTGTTTCATTATTGCAAAGAAATTATGCAAGTTAACTCAATTAAAAAATACATAGTAGCTGTGTCCCAGGTTCTTGGGAGCAAGGAATATTTAAATATGTCAGTTCTTCACTATTACGCTAAAAAAAAAAAAGGTTTTATAGATATACCTTTTAAGCTGAACAGGGTTAATGTCAGATTTTTTATAGTATGAAACTAATACGCGAATACTTCACTGTGTCTTTGATTTTACAGTCATATAACTATTGTGACCATCTGCAGCAGCTGCATTTTACGAATTATTTGCTGAACCAAACTAAGCACAATGACAAAAGTAGTCATCTCAGATGTACTGTTAAAACAGAGGAAGAAAAAGGAGCATTGCTTGCCTTTTCTACAGTATGGCCATCTGCTGTACAGATGTTATTATATAGAATGACTTCAGATACAATAATTGTAGAAAATTTTCGTTAAAACCTCAACAATTTGCACTTGTTTACTTGAATCTGCATAACTCCCCAGTGAGACAACACAATACGCTTGGGGTTTCTTTGGTTCTCACTAGCTTTCTCTTTGATCCTTTTTCATGTGCTGACTTTAATAAACATAGTTAAAAACACTGTTCAAAAACATCATGGAAAAAACTACAAAGGAATAATTATAGCAGCAGAAACTACTCTAATCCCTTACTTACACAAGCTATTTTTAGTGAAATATGTTTTTTACACATTTTATGTGGCAGTGTTTTATAAACAGTGTAAACGACCCCTTTTCCAGATGAGTTTTAATGTAGTATATGAAGTTGGTTTGTAAGGAATCCTGTTTGCTAGGAATTATATTGAAAAAAACACTTGCAGGAATGTATTGTCGGCATTTTTCCTCCCTCACAGGGGGAAAAACAAAAGTGCGTGACCTCGTGTAACGCTTTGATTTTTTTAGCTGAAATTAAGAAAGAAGCTTGCTACAGACCCTTTTATATATGTGTGTGTGTATATATATATATCTGTATGTATAATTAAAAGTTTTTGAAAATTGCCAGTTTTCCCTCTAGATTTTCCTAACAATCACGGAAGCTTCTGTTTTAATTTTTCTCCTTAATTTCTTATGAACGTAAAAAAGTCATAGCTTCTGAACAGCAAAGTGACTAATTAGTTGAATTATTTTTCATTTCACTTCTAACAAAACAAACTGCAAGTATTGATCAGTCACGTTGCAGTTGGGTCAACTTAAAAGGCTCCATTTCTACTTACCCTGAGGTATTATTATATAACTAAACTTTTAGTGTTTTTAGAGACTTCACTTTTTGGATACTCTTTACATTTTAATATGCCGGTGACTTGTAACAAGATGGTTACTATTTCCACTAAAATACTTATGTTCTCCTCTGTGCTTATTTTGTATTTTAACCTAAAGAGGTGACAGGTATAGTTTTTCTGATACCATTAAGAGCAAGACTTGAAGTCAGACTAATGGTAAATATAATAATTAATTTTAGTCACTTTATGTTTTATGGTTTAGAGTTACAAGTTAATACTTGTACTGGATTAATACATGCAAATAATAAACATGGAGCTCACTTTTTAACAGCTTATTTGTAGTGGTGACCAAACCCCCACGTTGAAAGGCTCTCAACAGAAACGGGTCGCTGTGGCTTCTTCTAGAATGCCTCTCGACCTCCCGAGTCCCAGGTCGGCAGTAAGATTTGCAGTTGCTCAGCATCACGCTCAAGTAATGTAGCTCGCTCCAGAACAGCTTCACACCATTAAAGTCTGAATAATTTTTAGCAATAAATACTAGGAAATAGAATGCAATTCTAAACATGCAACTTGCAGTTAATTCAGATTGGTGTTGCAGTTGACACTACCTACCTGCCAAATTAGCAGATAAATGAGAGATGTTAAGGACTGTACTTCCCCCAGGGTGAAAGTCAGCAAGAAGCCTGGAGCCTCTCAGTGGAGCCTTATTTTGTTTGGCGTGGACACGGGAGGGGAGTCTTGCTGTTCAATGTCTGAAATTAGGGAGTTACATACACAAAATATTCCAAAAATCATAGACAAAATTTCCCCCAGCCCTTGTTCCTGTATACCAATATAATTACTTTAACATATAAATAAAGAAAAAAGTAAACACTAGTTGAGCTTGCAAAAATCACAAGTATTTTTAGTAACCTGAAAAGAAATTATGTACTCTGAGATACTTTATTGAAATAATAAAAATTAAATGTGGTTATTAATTGGTGCAGAGCAGAGACCAAACTCCAATTTGGAGTTAACTGACTCTCTGGAGAAAACTCTGCTAAGGCGTTGTCATAGCCTTTGGATGCTGCAGATATGCAAGTTAGCCTATGGGGAAATAAAACATTAAATTAGATATGACTACCTAAAATAATATGCAGCAGTAACAAGCCATTTACAGCACCCCGAAGACCTTTGTTACTTTTAGAAAGAAATATAAACTCTTTCCAACACTTGAACAATAGGAAATTAATTCTTTGTCAGTAGAAGCCAGAGGACAAACTAGATATTTAAATGGCCACTGAGGATTGAGGTGGAAGTGCAGCTTGTAGACAGCTATACAAATCACTAACAAACCTTAATGAATATTGGGTGTGGGCATCAGGGTCCTGTCAGATTTGACACTATGTCCCAAGTAGCTTAAACCCAACACTCAAGAAAAGGTGGAGACCTCATCAGGTCTCTAACATCTGGGATTTTATTTGTCATTTTGGCATACCCTGCAAGCGCAAAAGAAAGAGTAAAAGGGGATTATCCTGACAATGAAATGAGTTACTGAATCTTGTGATAATGAAAAGCAGAAGAATTCTAATTCCTTTCTATAGTCCCTGAGGTGGAGGTGCGTTTATAGTTCTGCAGAAGTATAATGTAGGAGGGAAGAACAGATGGCCTAAAATCCATGAAACAAGACACCACCTAATCCCAGGACCGAGTACCATTATTAATCCTGGTGAGATTCCCTACTGGTACTTTGTAACAGGGCTCGGATTTGCTACTGATGAACTAGCATGTCAACTTAGAAGAAAAAAAAAAAAGTTTTTTTGAAACTTTACTGTAGCTTGTTGATTCAGGAAAGTGCTCACTAAGCCCGTGGAACCGTATTTAGGATTGAAAGGACTTTCATTTCAAATGAAATTCAACTTCTAAAAAAAGCTATTGTTTGTACTCTCTCTGTTTTTACAGTGAAAGTAATTGCATACTTTTTGAGACCAGAGATGCTTTTATTATATGGGCTCCAGTGCTTTGTACAGCAAGAGTAGGTGGCATGTTATTTGCACACTATTCCATTCTATGGAATATTTGCATTTACCAGGAAATACAAAGTGCAGTAAGATGATTTTTTTTTTTTTTTTAATTTGTGCATTTTATACTTTTCTGTGCCATTCCTCCAGTTCACTCTCCAATTTGCAGTGTTAGGAACAGAACACAGAAGTCAGTCATTATCAACCTGCCTTAAGGACCGGTTCCGTAAGTTGTCTAGTCCCCTTTCCATATGACAGGAATAATTCTTACAGGATGAGATCACCAGCTTCCTGCCCAAACAGAAGGTGCAATTCCAGAGGACCATTAGGTTTCCGTGTGCGCACATTTCCACGCTCTGCCTTGGACTAGCTCCGCTCCTCATGCAGCTGTTCAGTGAGTTGAGTCAGGGAGCTGATCTGACTGGAAACTAATCCCACGGGAAAGAAAAGTGCTCAGCAAGATCAACCCCGTTGCTAGCTCATTGGACAGGTACATTTTAGTGGCGGTGCTGGCACAAAAGGGGAATTCAGGAGAGTATAGGAAGGAGGTTAGGGAGAGGAAGGGTCAAGGGGAGGAGAGGCTTGGAACGCAGGAACCTGGACCTGTATTTGCTCTAGTCCTGTGCAAAGGCATCCCACGAGTGCAGGAAGATATTTTTGTCTAAATCTCTGTGTTCAATTTGTATAGCCAGGGTATATTTGTCAAGATTTGGACTTCCCCCAGCATATTTCACTGGGTTATAGAGGCTAAAGCAGCTCATCTCATTCATGGGCTATTTAGTTTATTAGAGCAGCTGAAATCCACCGAATCAAGCACAGAGCAGAGGAATGAGACCAAAGCTGTAATTCTAATTCAGTGTTGTAGAAATTATACAGAGCACCATTTTCAGAGGCATCCACTGTTCTGTAATGCTTTATTTAATCATTTTTCTGACTGCTCATCCGCTCATTATTTTAATGCACTGTTTTCAACAAAACACCTACAGCTAAGATATATAAATGTATAAATGCTTCCTTTTAAAACTAAGAACTTCTTCATGCCCAACTGTAAAGCTAAGTTAAAAATGTTTAGTCACTTTCTTAAGAACTGTTGATATCTTAAGAAACAGCAAGTATGTATTGCTCATGTCGGTATAGTTATGTCAGTATTTAAAGCTGGTCTTGCTGATAGGAAATGAACACTGTATTTTTTAGCTTTCTGTTATATATATATTTTCTCTATTATATTAGAATAAGTGCATTTAGTGCTTTGCAATTATTCCTAATTATTCTATACCTAATGCAGCCATGACCAAAAAGGAGAATCCCTTTAGATCTAAACTTTAATGTACGCTCTGTGGTCAGGCATCACAGAATGCAGAACTAGCAAATCAGCAAGTGAATTGAGATTTTTCAGCTATTTGGTGTTCAGCAGTGTAACGAACACAGTGTACCTGCCCAGCTTTTCTTTAAGGGAGATGAGCTCATTTCAAATAGATAACCATCTTTGACTTCTCCTCTGATTCATCACTGACCTGAACTCCATTTGAACCTTGTTAGACACAAAACAAGCAGGATTCCTGGCCTGAGCTATAAAATATAATTAAGGCCTTTTGAAATGATGTGTAAAAGAACATAGCTTTACCCCCACTATAACCACTACCACCACCACAACCAATAAAGTTAAATCAAGCACTGCCTGTAATGGATTAAAATAATAAATGTTCCTGGATTTTAGTGTTTGAAGTATTTGAAGAAAACAAGCTCCCAGCAGCCAGGACTGCTGAATGCATGGGGACATTTATTAGTGACGAATTCAAGGATTTGGCCTGTTTAAGATCATTACTTTCTGTTTACTGTGTGTTACACATCTCGTGTTTTTACAGAGCCCACATGTGTCCCTCTGTAATGCTGAAAAAACTCGTTTAGTCAAGGATTGTTAATTGGTAATGCATAAATATTGTTCTCGGGGGGGAATGAGCTATCGCAAGATTCCTCGGGACCTTAATGAGAAACCCAGCGTAGGCCCTGCACCGGAACGGCGGCTCTCCTGGAGAGTTGTCCTTTACTAGTGCAGCTTTCACCCTGCCTTTGCTACTGCAGTACCAGACCTCAATAGATGGGCTGCCTTTCAAATTCACTGCCTAACTGTTTCCCCTATAATTGCTTTAATAGCTGCAATTCAAAGTTTTGTTACCGCTTTTCTCTCCGAAGCTTCTTTTTGGAGGATGCTTATAAACAAAGCAGTGTAACTTCATCAAAACCTCTTATGACTTGGGGCATCTGAATTTTTCAACAGAAGGAAAAATTTCATTTGAATAATTAAATCTAAAGTAACATATAGTAATATGTATACGTATTTAAAGCTGTCTTAGTTTCTTTGGCAACTTTAATGGTCAAAGGTGCAAATATGTGCAAATAGTTGCAAAGTTTGCCAAGGTACATATATGAATGCCTGCTCAGAGTCAAAGAGCACTGGCCATCACCTCTGTAACTTGGGATATTCAAGTGGAAGTGGATAGGGAAAACTGTTGGCTAATTAACCCCTGCAGTCAGATCATCTTTGCTGTCCTGCCATGAAGGGCACATGGACGAGCCCGAGCTGCTTCTATCCAGGTGCCCAGCCTCTTTGGGTGGGAATCCACTCCAATCCACTTGCTGCCGCCCACATCGCTCCCGGGCATCCCGGCCAGAGCCAGAGGGACTTTGGGACACAGTCCTCTTCCTGAACTGCCCCAACCTATTTGCTTCTTACAGAGGAGACTTGCAGCAAAGCTTTCAAGAGGCTTTTCAAATACAGCCTTCCTGTAGTCCAGTGGGATTTGTTTTACTTACTATGATACATTTATTTCCCTTTTTATTTTAATTATATTCCCATATAGAAGTCTACCGGCTAACGTAGTGCTCTGGCTTGTATTAGATGAGAGTGTAGTTTAAACCAAATGGATTTGCATCTATCTAAGAAGACCAAAGTGCACACAGGAGCTTGCAGAGCAAAAGAGAAGGGAAAAAGTGCTATGCAGCATTTCATCTGGCTTCATTCACTGTTAATTCAAATATTTAAAATGCTTTTGAAAACAAAATGTCCGTATTTAAGGTCAAGATATTGTCTTTCCCCTTGTCTGTGAACAGGAAGAGTAAAAGAACGCTTTCTTAAACACCTGTTTTGCTAAAACACTAAGTGCTTGTTACTTAAAGCAACGATTACTTTCATTTTATTTTACTTGCTACATTTTTTAAAGCAGGACAGCTCTTTTTCATTTTTTTCTGCACACCCCCCCCATATGCACTCACCCACATGTGCACCCAGACCTCCAGCTATCGTGGAGCCCCTGTCATCAGTAAACCCTAACATCCTCATATTAGGCTGCTCAGATTCTGCGAGATGGCTTCATAATGTTTTTGTTAGCGTAAGTAAAGTCAGTATTAATAAAAAATTAAGAGTGACACAACATCAAAGCTAGCATCTGTTAGGATATTTTCTTCCATTCAATATTCTCTTGCAATGGTCTCCCTCTATGCAGGTTAATTTCTTTGTGTTACCGAGCAAGTGCTAGCAGTTTCTCATACAGTCCTACATTATTTCCAGCTGTATAAAAATACCTGGATATTCCTTTAAAGCACGTCATCATAAGGTAATCTCTACAAGGACACACAGAAGCGTGATTGGAATGGTGTTTTGCTCTGCTAGAATGGCAACAGACCCGAGTGCTGTCGTGGGGCTGGGGGGGAGCCTCGCGATGGAGGGTTGGCAGCGGTTTTTAAACAATGTCCAATGCAAGTGGTTCGTATTTATTAGTCTCTTGGAGGAGTATTTTAAAAGTCATGAAACTATTTGTTCCTAGAAGTAAATTATTGCACGTACTGAGAAGTGTGTTGGTGTTCATGAGCAATAATCCAAACAGAACAAGTTAACTTCTACATATCACAACAGTCGTTTATGAAGATATATTACTTCTTTGTGGTGCCATCCCAAGTTCACTTCAAATGGAGACTTTGATTTAATCTGTTTAAACTGAAGTCAGAATTTTACAATAGATGTTTGTGAGAGACGCATGGAAGAAATGACTGAAAATAGTGGGGGGGAGGAAAGAACTAGTTTATATCTTTACCTTTCCAAAATGACTGCTTTAGTCATAGGAAAGCAACTTCACTAGCTGAGCTTATACTTTGAATTTTAGTATGTCCTTTAGCAATTCTAAAATAAGCTCATAGTGTATAGGGCTACTTATTCACTCCCAACCCTTAAGATGTGAGCTTATTCCTTTCCTAAAAGAAGTCATTCTCTTAGGATTTCCATGGTATTGAGACCACTTGAACAAAGGCTCCCTTAAGCCCAGAGATCTCTTTTTTCCTACTACTTTTCAGGATTCTTACCTGCTTGTCAGTCTTTACTTATGTTTGTCGAGACTTTTCTCCTAGCTCCCTCTAGACTTCCTGGTGTGCAAGCTTGCCTGAATGTTCTTTGCCTTTTTGTCATTAATTGCATATTCGTTTATATACTAAGATTCATTTCATCCCCAGGAAAGGGTGCAGATATAACTGTTGAGAAGGAGGATTGTGTCATTCTTGCAATTAGATAGTAGAATCTGTGTCCCAGAAAGAAGAAAATAAAACTAACATTAGGTCTTACTTGGTATTTTTAGGACATAATCCATGCAGGTGTTTTGTAATATTTAATTTACTTGTCTAAAATTCACTTGAACTTCTTTTTTTCCTTCACTTTGTTTTAATTTCAAAAAAAAATGCTGCTGATTTCTTACCAATAGGACTCTGCGTTGAATGTTTTTAAGCCACTGCACATTGTGTTTTCATTGTATTTTGTGGAGATGACAACAGAAAAGGGCTGCAAAACAGTATCCACGTAATGCTTCCACATGTAACACCCTAGAAAGGAAATGTACAAATAAAACCACAGGACTTCCACTATTCCTTTTCTCTCTTTTTGTTATTTCTGCAGGTTGGCATACATTTCTATGCAACTGTAGATATCTGTATATGGCAGAATTGTGCAGGAGTTACCAAAAATTTCTCCCATTTAACATCAATTTCCAATGGAAGTTTTATGTCCTCACCTAAAGACTTAATCACCATTATTAAACTCCAGACTGTTCAGGGAAAGATTATTCTGTTTGTTATTTCTACTCAAGTTAATTCAATCACTGGCAACATTAAAGCTGCTGGGACCGTTGCACCACCCATCATGGTGGGTGATGGATACTCCAAACAAGCAAACAAAAATGGTTCCATGTATTTCCTCCCACCACATAAATTATTTCCTAGTGTGGTGAAATCATCCTGGGATGCAGGCAATTTTTTCTTCAGGCTTCTAAGAGAGATTCTTCTGAAACAGATTTTTACTTTATATATAATTTTTACTGCAATATATTCAAAGCAGAGAGTTCTACTTTAGTGGCACGTTTCTATCAGCAAAGGTTTGAAAAGTCAAAATGGAGCAATGCCTTGGAACATCTGTATGTCTGCCCGAGGTATTTTTTAATCTTCAGTGTTTTATAAATAATCCAGTGTCATCAGTGAAATAAGCCATGGGCGTTATAAAGTAGGTATGGTGACATCCAATATTCAGAATGTTGATTCCAGATATGGGCTGCAAAAGAGAAAAAAAAGTCTGGGCTCAGATCTATTAATATTTTCAAGTTAATATACAAAAGAATAAGAAGATGTGTGTGATAAGTGTGATTTGCTTTATTAAATTGTGATCAGCACTAAGGTAAATTCACGAGAGATATGACATTTCTACATGGTGTTTCTTACTTTAAAATGTTTGTCTTCATTGGGAATACTTAGGTGCATTCATAAATCTAACCGGCTATTATCTCTTTAATGTTTTATAAAACTATGTCAACTGTAAATGGTTATGAAGTGAAAAGTTTAGATAAAATTAACTTGGGAGTAAGCAAGTTTTGTATTTTGAGCTATAGTAATTGTTGTGAATTATCTGAATTCAAACATTTCCCTTATTCTCCTCCTGAGCACCTCCAAGTCCAGCAAAGCAATATTTTATAATAAGGAACCTGAACAATAGCAGAGAGATCTGTTCAAAATAGCCATTTCCCATCAGTTTAAAATAAAATCAAGTGAAGCAGCTGTTCTTATTCTTAATATACTCTTTTTTAAAAAAATCATAGTTTAATGAAAAATGACTCTTCTCATAAACCTTAAAATACTCACACATGTAAAAGTCATAATGTTCTGGCAAATAGCTCATCGTAAGGAATGTGCATGGAACGTACCTGCTCCCCAACGGGAACACTGCATAAAGGGCACAAAATCATGTCGGAAGAGTGAGCTGCAACAGAAGGAAAAGTCTTGGGGCCAAATCATGAAACCGTGGTCTTCTTCCTGGAGAGCTCTTCATGGAGCTCTTCCTAAAGTTAGTTCAGCGAGTAGGCACAGAAATATTGGGAGCAAAAAGATACCACAAGAATAAATTGTCTCCTTCTCTCTCTTTTTAGGGATTCATGGGTCATCTCTTGGCCTTGACATAAAAGATTTCCTCCTTAAGACGAGTCTCAAGGAAAGAGCTCGACCTCTGCTCGGCCCGTGCTGCTGCTCGGGGCACGTGGAAGCCAAGTGGTGTAAGCACAGCGGGGACCCCGGCCCCACACCGTCCGTCCCGAAGCTGCACCTCCACCTGAGCGGGGGGCTGCTCCAGGTCGGTGCGCGCCGCGCTGCCTCGGCACAACCACGCTTGTCTAAGGAGCTTTTCCTAAAGTTTCGTTAAAACAAAATGCTCTGAAGCTTTACAGCCTGAAACAGTTCGTTAGGCTCCTTTTTTCATTATTTTTTAATATAATTATCTATCCTTTTATGCAGAACTGTTGATTGAAAAATTGTGTTTGGGTTTTTTGTTTTTTAGATACTGCTTAGGCCATGTATTGTAGCTGTATGTGTGTGTTCCCTTAAAAGTACTGGATCGGATTACTAGTACTTAATATTCAGGGCCCTGCTCCGATGTGTGTCTTTGTCTTCCTCTGTCCATGAGCTACTACGTATGTCTGATGCCTAGGGGTACTTTTAAGAAATATATCTCCTTTCTTTTCAAACTTGCACAGATTTCTCAGAGGAGTACTTATTAACTATTGTTTGTAGCAATTAATGCACAGTTTTCCATGCTATCCTCTTGTTACTGGAAGTGCCCATAACTTGAAACCAGTCCAAGAAGCATGGGAGTTCCTGAAATGAAAAATACATTCTGTGGGACTTAAGTGGGCTTTAAGATATGCGTCTTGTTTTAATTATTTTTATTGTAGTATCTATACACACCAAATGTTTTAAAATAAATAAATAAACCAAGCATATAAAATGCAAAAAGGAAATTTTGACGTTTAGCCATGTAATTTGACCTTTTCCCAGAATTGACATCAGAAGAAGTTCTTCAAACCACAGCATTTGGAACAGGGCTAGTTTAATAATATGGAAAATATATATATATATAATTTTAATGAGTAAATAAAGCCAGTTTGCTTCTCTGCTTCTTTCTCATTTGTTATTTACAGGTATTTGGCTAGCCACATTTAGATATAATTATTTTTTTAGTTCATTTTTTCACTGCTCATCGAAACAGGGAGGAAACTTGCCTTTTCTTTTGCTATAAAATATATGAATCTTCTGGACTTTAGTGGTCAATTTGCCTGAGATATTTTTCCAAATTTCTGCTTTAAACTTCAAGTGGCACTCTCAGAATTTACAATACACCCAGTTCATATTCTGTGTACACTCAGTGTTTGTGACTTGAGATGATCTTCAATGTCCTTCTAGTCTTCTTTTCTCTGTGTTCCTTGTCCAGGTGTTAATGCAGTCCACAATGCCAGTTTTGGAGCAACATGCTCTTTGAATAATTTTAACTTTGTGTCTTTACGATCTTTTGTCATATCTTAAACTGCAAAACCTTTGACTGACCCTAGCTTTATATAGTATATTCAACTGTATGTTTTTGCATATCACTTTTTGGTTCTGCGCTCTTGCAGGCAGCATCTTTAGCAAATCTTAAGTGATAAGAATTAATATTTGCCTTAGGATGATGAAAAAAAATGCCAAATGTTTTTGTAAATTTTTTTCTTTGTTTCTTTGTTTTCACATTTAAGATATTTGCACAAAAATTAGGTGTAAGTAGAGCAACCCAGAAGTGATATACAGGTTGGATTTGGGGATTTTTTTTTTTTCAGAAACGTTTAAATATTTGTAGATTATTGTTTTGTCTCTCTCCTTCTCTCCCACCCAGGTTTTCTGGGGTCAGGAGCATTTGAACTGCCTAGTTCTTCTCCAGGAGCTTCTGCAGGAATACCTCACTGGAAAGGGCAGTGCCGACTGCTCCGTATCTGAGCATACCTATCCCACCTGTTCTTCTGGAGAAAGGAATCAGGCCTCCAAAACTGAGCATACCTCAGATGATCTGAGAACAGGCATGTTCCAGTATATACAAGATGCAGGTGAGAGCAAGACCGTTATTACTTTCTTGTTAATTTTTTTTGATGATAACATAAACAGATTAATAATCTATTAAGTGTTAATTTCCTATTGCAATGAATTCTTTTTGGAGGAAAACGAAATTGAAAAGACATCTGCTGGGATGAAAAAAAAAATGTTTTTTGATTTCTTTCCATTAAATTGTAATCTTTTAAAAATCAGGGAAATTGCTTTTTTATTTTATCTCCTTTTGATCCTGAGGGGTTTATTTTTAACTACTGTAGTCTCATAAACCAGCATGTTTCTTTTTAGAAATTACATAACAGATGATACCTTTCTTTCACTTGACAGAAGCACAAAAGCTGCCCAGTGCCTATGAAGTTGTGTTTTACAATGAAACTGAGGATACTCCAGGAATGATGTTATGGAGATATCCAGAACCCAGAGTGCTCACTCTTGTAAGAATTAACCCTGTTCCTTTCAATACTACTGAAGACCCAGATATTAGTACTGCTGACCTAGGAGATGTTCTTCAGGTGGGTAATGAGAGTTCTTGAGTTTCATTAACAAAAGAAAAAAAGTTGAAGTGTTGTAAAGTGAATGTTTTAGAAGTTGTGGTTATTAAAAATGAGAACAAAACAAATGTCAGGAGCTCTATAAAATCAATAGGAGGTAAATTCTGCAGCTTGAGCACATCTTTAGCTTAAAACTACTTGTGCAGACATCTTGACCACTTACCTATAAATGTTTTTCCATGACTTAATAAGCTATAGTAAATGTCATCATTCCTGGTTTGCAGGCATACATCATTTTTATTTGTGGTTCATATGATTTCTTTTTTTAAAGATCTCATTTAACTCAACCTGAGTCATGTAAAGCAAGATATGGTCTGAAATTCCCAATATACGGTGGAATCCATGAATTACAATCTCTAACCCTACCATCTTCTTCTGTATCCATGATGGTGGATGATGGGGCTTCTTCCGTTAAGATTCACAATGCCCAGAGGACGTGTTTTCATAGAATGACAAAGCAGCTGGCATTGAAAGGGATCTCTTTGGAGTCACCTGGACCTAGACCCTTCCTCAAGCAGGTCCAACCTAGGGCAGATTGCTCTCAGCTCAAGTCTGGCTGGTTTTGAATATCTTCAAGGTTGGAGACTTCACAACCTCCCTGGACAACCTGTGCCAGTGGCTCAAACCGCCCTCACAGTAAAATAGCATTTTCCTGTGTTCAGATGGAATTTCCTGTGTTGCAGTGTGTGCCTGTTGCCCCTAGTCCTGTCACTGGGCACTGCTGAGAAGAGTCTGACCCTGTCCTTTGGCACACTCCCATCATGTGTTTTTACACATGGGTTAGATTCCCTCCAAGCCTTCTCTTCTCCAGGCTGAACAGTCCTAGCTCCTGCAGCCTCTCTTCACATGAGAGATGCTCCAGTCCCTTAATTATCTTTGCAGCCTCCTGCTGGACTTATTCCAGTATTTCTGTGTCTCTCGAACTGGAGGGCCCAGCTCTGGACCCAGCACTTCCAGCTGGGCCTCTCCAGTGTTGAGGAAAGGGAGAAGATCACCAGCCTCAAACTGCTGGCAAAGCTCTGCCTGATGGCGCTGCCCTTCGCCCTCTCTGCTGCAGCCTCGTTGCTCCTGGTTCGGCTCTCAGGAGGACAGTCCAGGCTGGCTGTCTGAGAGCCCAGAACTGTCCTTCAAAGGAGGGCTGAGCTTTGTGCTTAGGTGCCTCAAAAATAGCCCTGTACCTAATGACTGCATTGATCTTTAGCTTTCAAAGTTTTGCCTCTCCACAATATACAATTGCATAGTTATACCCTCCTCTATCTAGAAGAATTCATACTTATAAATCCACTTGTTCCTTGCATATCTATTTCACTTTTGTTCAATTTTAAGTTTTATAGTCCTGTTTTTCTTTTCGTATGGCAAGCTGAATCTTTTTTTTTCCATTTGAATAAGCTTTTTAATTAGCGTAGTGTTACAAGTATCTCTCAATTCTTCCTACTTGTTCAGAAATATTAAATTATATTTCATTATTGCTATATATATTTAAATTGCTTTTAAAAATTGAATTATGCACCAATATGCTTTGTGTTATGGATGACTAGGATAATCTTCCCCGGGTAAATGGTATAATATTATTACAATGCATACAGTGTTAGTGAGATCATGCAAATATCCTGCCAATTTCTTTGCCCTCTAGACAACCAAAATGGGAAAAAAAAAAAAAAAGAAAAAAAAGCTCCTTTTGGCCTTAGATCTGAATCAAAAATGTGTTATTGTATGTTAACTGGATGACCATGTTAGGTTTCTGTGAAAACCAGCAATTTTCCCACTTTCAGGACAGTATTTTCAGAGCAGGGCACACCAAGTTTTTGGTAGAAGCAAATTAAGCTCCAATTATAGATAGAAGGCATCATGCATGTAGAGTTGTCTTTAATTTTATACATTGATTGGGGATACATTTTTGTCAGTGTTGCTTTGACTTGGTAGTCAAGCCTACATGTATCATTTCCCTTCTGGGTGATCTTAAGTATGGCAGACTCTGTTCTTGAAAGTTTTAAAATCACAAATAACTTGTGATGAATTTTTTGGAAGTCTCATTAATAAGTTGGGCTTTCAGTTACAAGGGAATAGAGTTACTAGCTTAATTAGGGCATAAGGTCACATCTGTGATCTTGACTAATGTGTCTATGCAGCAACTCTGGTGTTGGGCTCATGGAGCACATCAATGTTACCAAAGGATCCACGTTTTGATGATTATGACAGGAGCTATTGCCTGACTATAGGTTGTGGTGTTCCAAAAATGTCGATGCATGTACACAGAGCAGCCTTTGCACGGTGCAGATAAGCAGCCATTTCAAACATGGACACTAAGCAAGGTTTTGATTAGTCCAACATAAGTGTTGGGATGGAAGAAATAATACAGAGCCCATTTTCAAATTCTTTATCTAAACTACCCTTACCAGATACTCATCTCAAACTTTCATTACTGACTGGAAATATCAAGAGGCCTTTGATCAGGCATTACTTTTGCTGGTATGGATGTACACCTGCCTGTTAACGTGCTGTGTGTTTACTAAGTAGAGAAATAGACTACGACATTTTTAAGAGGAAAATGCACAAAATGAAAGCAAAGAAAAAGACAAAACAACACGTTTATTTTAATTTACTTCTTGACATGAAAAAGGAGAGGAACATCTGCAAGCCAAAGACCTCAGCTTTTTTGAAAAAGAAACTAAATTTAAAGCCTAATGATATCAAAGTATATTAAAAATGTATTTTTAAAGCTTTCCAAAGCTCATGCATATCCTCAAGTGCTAGGAGCATCCATAATGCCACCAGCTGTGTTCCTGGTCTCCCTTAATCCTTCACTTCACATAAATCAAGGCCAAGGTGCACTTCTGTAATTTCTCTTGTGTTTAACAGATTAAAACTTTGGCTAGTTTCATGTTCTTCATTCCCGAGTAAATTGCTGTGACATTTCATCTAACTTTCTATCTTTGCTAAACTTCTTTTGGCACATCATTTTAATTGTGAGTCGATGGTAGAAGTATTTTTATTTCTGTAACTATTCTGCCAATTCTTGGAACTTGCAAAAGCTTCACCATAAAGAGAATTTTGCTAGTTATTAGAGTTGCATATCATCTGCCGTGGCCAAAGGATAAGCTAACAGCCTCAGATTATAAGAGCTGATATGAACTAAAACTTTCTGTAAAACTTTACCTTACTGCTATTTCTAAATTGCCCCAAGAGTTTTATCTTCTTGTATTTTTACTTCTGTGTTGCAAGGTTACTTTCCTTTTTGCTTGCTTTTCCTTGTGGAGGGAAAAGGAAGAAGTGATGTTTCTGCCATGCAGTTGCGTATTAGTGACTTCAAATAAAAATCTGACCTTTTTGTTTGAGATTGAAATCGTGTGAATGATGCCCAGTTCCCTTGGCATTAACACCCCTTTCCATTTAATTCTTAATCTCTCATTGCCTCTTTTTCACACGCCGCAAACCTTATTTGGCTCTACATGATTAACTGTTCTTTCAGATAACTAGTATTTGATGAAACACCTTTAGACTTCCATGGTAGCTGTCCTTGATTTGTTAAGGAGTTTCTGTTCAATGACATAGGCATTTCTTATCCTGAGGTGCTAAAACCATTATTGGCACCATGTCCAGAGTTTTTTGACCTAGGGAACAGAACACCTGAGGCACAAAAGTAAATTAATCTCTCTCTTATATTAGTGGCTCTTTGGTAGAACGAGTTCTAATTTACTCACACAATTCCAAAAGTTTTTCTTCTTAATCTGCACTGAAAATAGAAGAAGACCCTCAAGCATCCTACAAATTAAATATCAAAATACAGTGGTAAGAAGATTGCCATGGTTTCGAGTTGAAGATCTGATTTGTGCCAGAATAAAGGAGCTATGCTGGTTTTGTAGTTCACCAACTTGCACATAATTTTGACTAAAAACTTTACTGGGTAGCTAGTAATTAAAAAAAAAAAAAGAAAAAAATCCAAATTAGAATAAAGATATGTCACACACCATTTTCAGGGGAAACTTGTCTCTTCCAAAATTACTTTTGTAAATGCGATAGAACCAAAGACATGTTTGGTTTAGAGGATCTTTGTTACATTTCTTATTACTCCCTGTGTTGGCATCATTGTCAAGATCTTTTTTGAGTCTACTTTCTTGTATAATTTTGAAGTTTATATAGTAATTAAGGTGCATACTAAACAATATATATATATATTTGCAAATGTCTTATTGATTAAGAAAGTACACATGATGGCATTATTTTAGAAATATCGAGAAGTCCTTCATCCTGTCCTCCTGGATCTATCTGCATTGACATCATTATACATTATCTTTCCATAGGAACCTTATTTCATTTCTTCATCCTATGAACTACATAATATTCTTGTAGTATGTGGCCGTTGGATAAAATCACAGTGCAGTCTGGAACGTAGAGAGTTTGGATAGGCAAATAGGTTTGTTGAATCAAAGCTGGGCAATCAGTGTTTCGTATCTTTACAAAATCTTGTTTTATAATAACATCTAGCACATTAAAAACACTTGCATCTGGAAAAATACTCTCAGTGAAGGTTAACCATTGCCTCACTTACTAATATTTATTAAGTGTGTCTGTTTGTTTGTTTGTTTTTTACCGACACATTTGGCTTTGTGCTGGAAGCATTTTCTTTTACTTAGCACAGCCAAGTAAAATCATCAGGGCCTGGCCATTGTCTGCCTAGTTTTTTTTTATATGCTATTTCTTTCTCCCCCAGCATCTTTATTTACACTGTCACAATCAGAGCTCAAGCCTGTGTCATGGCCCATCTTGCAGCACTTATTTTATATTTACCTCCACCCAGCTAAGATAACAAGTCTTATTTTTCAGTTAGTTACAATGGTTAATTTCTTTCCTTTTGCTCCAACATTCATATGCTTTTTTGTAAGCATGTCTTAGCCTATTGTAACTGATGACTTAGGCCTAGGTCTAGTCATATTAACAGTAACTCATGTCTGTCAACAGTGCAGTGTAGGTATTTTTCCTTTGCAATGCTTTGAAAATAAATACTTCATTGAATTTTAGAAGTAGGCATTTAAACATCTCAAATATCAAAATAAGAAGAGTAAATTAAATATTTAAGCATCAGAATTAGAATTAAAGTACAAATCAGTTTGCCACTTTCCCTATTTTTGAGTGCAACTCTGCACAGCTAACTGAAAACAGATAATAGTATTGGATTTTGCATTAAAAAAAGCATGCCTTGTGAGAATTTATTGAATAGTGTTTGAAAAGGTCTAGACCCAGCTAAATATTTTAGTAAAACACAATTGTGGGAAGAATTGGTATATGCAAGAGCAATAGTGTTGTGTTCTTATACAAATAAGCAGTGAATAGGTTGTATCTGTGCTAGTAGCATAATAAATACTGGCTGATACACCCTGTGTGTAATGGGGATGTGCAGAAGAAACTTTTCAGGCAACAAGAAACTCAAATGTTTTGATTCTGACTACTGAGAAGATTGTTTTTAAAAGACATGGAGAAAAGTATATTCCGTCCTACTG
This sequence comes from Eudromia elegans, assembly GCA_003342815.1. NCBI lineage: Eukaryota > Metazoa > Chordata > Aves > Tinamiformes > Tinamidae > Eudromia > Eudromia elegans. The sequence goes on along the minus strand of PTEX01000003.1, from coordinate 2,957,662 downwards.
ATGATTTCACTTAGGATAACACACATTTCATGAGAGTGAAATTAATCCCAGAGCTGATTCCATCTAATGTCACTTTAGGCCATTAGGTAATTCATTTTTGTCCAAACCAGCAAGGACAAAGAGAAGAACAGGGTTGGTGTGAGGCTGCGGAGAAGTGAAAGAGTCCAAACTCAGAAAAATTTTACAGAACAACTTGAAAAGATAACAAGCCAAGAGCAAGAGAGAGAAGCAGAAATGCCATGAGTTCCAAATGTTGAAGGGTCGTACTGGTACATTCAAAGGGATGTTCTGTGAGGCTTTTCAGTTACAAAAAATGAAACTTTCAAATCAAACTAATACATTAATGGTGATGTGAGGTCTCAGGGCTGAAGATATAGGGATGTGTATCTTTAATAGCCTGTTTTATTATGTACTCCAAAAATATGGACACAAAAATTAGGGAGGTGAAACCTTCTCTTCTTACTCCAAAACAGTTAATTTTACTTTTAGGACATACTCCCTTGTTCAAGGGAATTTCTGTAGCAAAAAGACTCTCAAGTTGTGCAGTTGTTTATAGATATGGCTCCGTAAATATTCACATGTGAAGACTTAATTAGGTATGCCTCAGTTTCCCATTGTAACTGGCAAGTCTGTTCTATAAAACAACCAGGTCATAATTATAGGGCAACAGATCTTTCATTTGGTCTATGACACTCTTGTGTTTCAAGAGCTCCAGTCAGAATTTGCTGTTGGTGAGTCTATTTCTTATGAAACTGTCCATAAAATCAGGCCACTCACTGAAAACTTTGCTTGATGGCCATCACTGGGCTTCAGGATATGTTTTAAAATGTTCATGCAAACACTGGTTTCTCAGACCATCTTCTTCTGGTCGCCTTGGATGTGGAGCAGTATTCTGGCAAGCAAGCAGGGAGCGAGAGCAACTACTCCCAGCCCCAGGCAATAGTTTATGGTCATGCAGGTAATGCCACTGTCTCAGTGCAGAAAAAATAGATTTCACATCATAATTAGTGATAATAATGTGTATTTCAGAGCTGCCTTAAATGCTAAATTCAACAGTTCCTTCAATCTGTCAAGTAGCAGCAGTTAAGGAAGCGTAAGCATTTTTCACTTCTGTTATCTTTATAGTTTGAAGGAGGGAGATACTCACCAGAGCAGGAAAGCAATTTTGATGCCAACAAGAGAGTATTCAGCTTTTGGGGGGCAAGCAGGGGAACAGGACACACAAGTGACTTCCTGTACAGCTGGAGACCTAGAGGGGTAGTAAAATTCTTACAGATATGCTCAGTGCTTCCCATTTCATTGCCTTGCATCTCTCCAAAGAAGAATGTTCCTGGCACTGCCCCATACCCCAAACAAAAAGCTATGCATTGTCACTACAACATTCATACAAGTGGGCGTGGATTTAAATGGTGGGGAAAACCAGATTTGTCTAATCAAAGTGATTATATAGTGTTGTAATACTCCAGATTCTGAGCTCTGTGATTTATTTAAGCTGCATCACCAGAGCAGACTTAAAATTCTTCCTCCTGGGTTGTTATCCACTGAGAGATACAAGCTGTTAAAATTTACAAGACAAAGAGAAGATAATATATGGCATTTCTTCATTTCTGCATATGAAGTTAGAATAAAATATCCGCTGGGCTTTAACACTGACAGGTTTTTGTGCTCGAGGATGTTTCCCCTGTGTACCTGCCAGCATTTCTGTTGCATGCGAGTGTAGTCAGCATCGTAAGAGTTGATGAAAAGATGAATGTGTGCCAAGGTCTCCTTTTTTTGGCTTTTCTTCTTTATATAGCCTCTTAATAAATAGAGCACTTACTTATTCCTGGTTTAGAAAAGTGGTGATTAAATTAACCAGATCTCAAGGTTTACTGGAGAAAATCAGGAAAGTGAGTATAGTTCTGAGGTTGCAAGAGCTTAACTGAGATTTAATAAGGAGAAGACTAGGTAAATAATCCCACTCTGGCAAAATTCCCTCATAGCATTTGCTGAGATGGTGAGATCTCCTTTAAGAGAACATAAAATATTTACAACTTCAAGTCGTGGAGATTCGAAAAATTGTCATTGCATTGCATTACACGATGACAATTTTTAAATAAAACATTTGTAAACTGCAGTCTGGAGGCTGGTGTTTTCAACACTGCCAGTCAATAAACAGTCATTTTCTTACACCTTGTGGTTGTTTAAACAGTGGCTGAAGGAAGCATGAGCTTAAGAATGATTGGCATTAGACCTACTGTAAGTCATTACCCCAGGAAAGATTTGACATGACAGTCAACAGGAAAAGAATTATGATCAACGTCAAAGGCATTCATTTTTCCTTTTAGCAGAGAATACCTCATTTTTGGCTGACTCTGCTTCCTTTTTGCTTTTCATTCCCTGTTGGGCCTACATCGTTCAGCTGGGCATTTGAGAGGCTGGGAAAAGAGCTTTTTGGGAAACCACAAATTTTATTCGGGTTTGGTTCATTTCTTACATTTCCAAAGCAACAACTATTTTGGAAATCCTGATAATTTGTGTATGACAGGTTAGTGATTTAAGTTCAAGGTTTATTAGCTAAGCAAGTTGGAAAGTTCACCCGTGCTTTCTGATAAACCTGACGGTTTGCATATTTTTGGGTCTAAAGTTCCAGTCTACAGGATTGCTATCAAATAATCAAGCTTTTTAATTGTGTGGTAAAATAGTTTGTCTAATTGCTGGGAATTGTCCAGAAGGCAATTTTGTGTTTTTTTCTGGGAATCTGCTTTTTAAAACTTAAATTTCTTGTTAATTCTGTCTTTTGAAGTTATTTAAAATTATTGTATTGCTATACATGGATTTTGTGTTCTTTCTGCTATGTGAAGACTTGAAAGAATCTTGAAAGAAAACAGCCTAGGATAATCATTGAGCATATTAGATCATAAACTATTACTTTAACAAATGCCTTTTAACCTAGTGTATGGAATTACTTTCCTGCCAGCAAATCCAGTGTTTACAGACATGCAATGTGAATGCAGATAATTTATATAAACAACTACTCTGTTTTAGAGGGCTGAAGACTTGCTTTTAGCCTGATCCAACTGCACTTCAGATGATCAGCATGTGAGCAAGCCCTGTGAGGGTGGGCATAGATTTGCACATCTGTTTTTGAAGGTTAAGACTCTGGCTGTTAATGGTAAGATAGGTATCGTCTTCATTTTCTTTCAAGGAAGGAAGTAGAGGCTAAAGAAGTTGCAGTGTTACACAGTGAGTCTTAAGCAGATGTTGAAACAGAGCCCATTCTCTTTAGGAATTCCAGCTTTAAATGTTATTTGTGAACTTCCTAGCCTGAGAGAAGGATTATCTCAGATTTACTATTTTGTTACTGTATTTTATGTGTATAATCTTAAATATTTTGCTGTGTGATCTTAGTGTTCACTGCTTCAAGATGAGAGTGTATCCTCTGGACTACAGTTTCTGTGCAGTCTGCAGGGAGTTAAGCGTAACTTGTTGGGAATGTTAATGGAAGTTGTCCATAATTTGCCTGTGCATCACACTGAAATTTACCCTTTGGGGTTAGCGAGCTAGTGAAAATTCTGCCGGGTGCCAGAAGACTGACGAAACCATCAGATTATCTTAATGACAGATTTACACTCTCGTCGTGTTCTGGACTTTTCAGATTTTGTAATTCTGATTTATGAAACTTTGCAAACCAAAGTTCTTCCAGCTATACGCTGACCTTGCAACACTCATCATAGGAGTCCAGCTTTACTTTGGTGAGAAAATGTGCTCAAAATATCCTATATACCATAAGTTATGCAGTACATGATTCATTAACAGACTGCTGCCCTCAATCACAAAAGTGACCGCATTTCAACAGTGTAGTGCTTATGTTCTTCAGAAGTATTGAGACCGTGAAAATGAGAAGCCTTAAATAAAATGTGGGATATTCATGGTATATCAGAAAAGAACGGAGAATATTGCAATAAGTAGTTCAATCTCTAGAGTAAGAGGTGCTATCTATTTTGTTTCAGAAAATCTGCTACATTCTATTAAAAACAAAGACCATAATAGAATAAGTGAAATACTGCCGAATTATAGTCAAGATGAATTAAATTTGTTAGGAAAAAAATGGGTTAGACTCTAAAATTTGTGTACCTTCTCCTGCAGAAAAAAAAATTGCAAAAATCTCCTCACTTAGAGCCTACCACTCTTCTGTGCTTTCTTAAGAAAAGCTGTTAGTGTGTTTAGAGTATTTTTTCCTTAATGAAAAAAAGTCAGTGTCTGCGACAGATTACATTACTATACACACCTGCATTCGTTCCGGACCTGCTAGCTTGATAAATTGATAAGATAAGTTGGTCACATGTTGTTTTAGAAAAGCAGAGAACATAGTTCCTAATAAAAGAATGCTACGTATTTCTTCTAAAAGGTTAAAAAGCATTTCTCAGGGCTCTTAAATTACCATATTCTGATACCAAGGGAAAATAAAACCTGGGCTTAGAGTCTTGTTTGTACTTAGAGGGCTTTCCGGACAGGAAGGCAATCTTGATGCAATTCAGTAAGCCACAATACCAGTGGGGCATTACAGGTGAAAAATTTGCAGCTGTACCCCTCACCGCAATGTATTACAACTGTACAGTGGAATATTTCCTGTACAGAAATAGGGCTTGGTTAACTTTGTTTCCCAAGAGTAGATCACATTAAAATGTTATAAAATCATGATTTCCTGCATTTGAATACTTGTGGTTTCTCAACTGGTTCCAATATTACAAAGGGTTTTTTATAGCTTCTATTAGTTGAAGATGTATAGAAGCTTCCTTCCAAAGTCAGCTAAAAGGCAGTTATGTATTTTTGAAGAGCAGTTTCTTTCAGGAGGCATGAGTTTTCTTTCAAATCTCTATATCATAATTCAGTATTTAGTATTTTATGAGTTGTAGTGCAGATGTAAGTTCAAACAAAGCACATAAATATGCTAATAAGAATAACAGTACTATAAATAAATGTTAAACACAGATGAAAGAGCTGAGGTATATGTTACTATTCAGTAAACAAAATAATAGTTATGTTCCCTTTTCAGACAAAGAACTCAGTGTGTGTGAAAAACAAAATTTAGGGAGATAGTGCGTATTAAATTTTAAAGTGAATATTTAAAATGGAAATGTTTTAGCTTCTGGGCAAAATGTGTTAAATATAGTTCAAAGAAAAAATAACTCTGAAGAAACAATATAGGATAATTTTGAAAAACTTTTCCAATTGTAGTATCTGATTATTGTTTTATATCAAAAATTAAAGAAGTGCCACAGTGGAATAACTTACTGCCAAAATTATAAGGTCATATGACAGGACAAAATAGGGTCAATGTCATCAAAAAAATATAAAGATACAGAGATTAAGATATTTAGGAGAACGGAGGCAGGGAGAGAGGGATGAGAAGGGAGAGACAGCAAATAATTTGTGCAGTTAAAATATATTGAATAAGAATTGAATAAGAACAAGAATAAGAATTTGCTAAGCTGTTATCTTGCTGTAAATCACCACATTTTTATTACTATTATTTGAAGCTCATGAGAAGTGACAATTGCTGAGAGGTTGTTTTTTCAGAGTGATGTGATACAGTCTTATCCTTGATGATAAAAAATATTATCCAACCGGCAATTGGGTTTGCAGCCTGATTTCAGAGAAATGGGCCTGTGTATGTTGAAGCGTTCTGCAGTTGTTCAAAATGATTAGTGAAGTTGTTCCAGTGGTCAGGTTAGATTGTGTATGTAGTATAAAGCATATTAGGAATTCTTTCATGTTCATTTAATATTAATTTTCTTTTGAGCTTATTTTCTACAAAATACACTTTTGTGTGGTGTTTTTCTTTCCTATTTTTATACAAATCATAGTTCAAAATTGAATTTATAACTAATGTTCTTGGTTCCTACTGCCAACATTTTTCCCCTTACAAAAATTTAGATTTTTATTTTCTACTACTGCTAGTTCTGTTCACCTAAAGGGAGAATTGTGCTTTTCAGATGGTTGGCCATGAAACAGTAAAAAAGAAAAATCCTAAAACCAGAATAGCTTTATTATGGAGCAATCAGTTTATTCATGCTCAGGAAGCTCGAGTTAAAGTCTCAGCATGGGTTGGCGTCGGACACGAAGTACAAGTTTGCATTGTATTCTGCCTGCCGCTCGCTTAGGTGGCCCTACTCAGAGCAGATAAAACACACACACGCTTCCTGTCTTCTGGGCGCGCTTTCTTGTGCAGTAGTTGTTTCTGGAACGAGAATAGCTTCATTTCCAAGAGGAAGCGCCCACCATGTGGGGGACTGAGATTCAAGAAAGGAATCTGTATAAGCCCTTTTTTTTTTTCTTACAAAAACTTAAACAAATAAAAAGGGAGCATCCCAGAAAGCAACAGTGACCATATTCTTCTCCAAGCCAACTGTAAATATCTTTCTTAGCTGGACAAGATTTATTTTTCAGCCTAAAGCTTTTTCATGCATGTATATAAAGATGCAGTTTGTACATTTAGCTAAGAAACTATAATATGCTAGTATTGTGATGAAACAATAATCAATATTTTACATGTATTTATCCTTCATTTGGCTACCTAGAAAAGTATTCATCTATTTTTTTCCTAAATGTAGAAAAAGTTATCTGTGGAAAATCTGCAGTAATTTAAGAAAATGTGACATTTTAGTTATCTCTGTCTAAAATGGTAACGACATTTGTTTAGGATGTATAGCACATGCATAAAAATGTAGTTATGGAATATGTTAACATATTCTAGAGCGATTCTTGAACTATGATTTCCTTATAGGAACTATGTTGGTACAGAAAATATATGCACAATACATGCTTGTAATGCACTGATGCTTATGTTGATTATTCAAAGTAATCAACCTTATGTTGATTATTAGTAATGTCTTGCTGATATATTAACAGGTGTTACGGGAATGACTTGAATAATTCAGGTTTGGAAGTTTTGGGGTATGTTTTATTTTTATGAGATGTATGTAGTTTAGACCAGATCTGCTCAAACGGAGCCAGATTCTACTGGTAGAGAGTCAATATGTGTTCCCAGAGGTGATTTCCAGTAATGTCTGTGTAAATATATCGACTTTGACCCGGGAGTTGGGACTATATCCAACCTCAACCATTCTGTGATTCTGGGATCATTTTTATTCTTAATCTGAGCAGTGCCACCCAGTTTTCAGACCTCCTATGTCTACAGTCTACACAAGTAAGGAGGAAGGGAGGACCTTCCAAAAATTCTAACGTCTTTATCTTATTTACAGTTTTTATTATAAGTGCTTAGAGCTTAGGGAGATTCCATGTAGCTGTTTCTTTCTGCTTCAGATCTCTGTTGTTAATGCTACTGAAAAGAATTTGACAGATGTTTTGCTCCCTATTGCTATAATCCTTTTTCTAAGAGTTTGCATCATAAGATGTGGTTTTCTTGCAAAACTGAATTTGGAGGTTCTTGGTCAAGCCTGAGCCAATATATAAATGGTAGTTTTATACACATGCTAAGTGACATACACTGTACAATAATGCATTTTAAGGATAAATAGGATCATTGCAATTAATTTTTTTTTGAGCTTCTAGGAAAGAAGACAAAGTTATGGAGAAGTGTCAACTAAAGAAGTATGTTTGCTGTTTAGTAAAGAAGTTTGCGGTTAGACATTGCGCTTGAGTGTTAAGTTTTATAGAGAGCAGTAGTCATCACATTTTCTCCGAGAGAACTATTATTTGAATCATAGCTTAGGTTTTATTCAAGTATTCTAGGGTCAAAAGAACTACACTTAATTCTACAGATGGGGAATTTTCTCTTGCAGCTAATTAACATATCCCCACTGCCTATGACTCAATTTGGAGGTTATAGCTTTTTTCCAAGGTTTCACAACTATTATTTTTGGCAGCTAATTCCATCTAGAGACAGCATCTTTTCTTAAATTAATCTAAATCAGGCATTAGCAATAACCCCTCATCCCTAGAACAAATAAAGCTAGGTATTTAGGAATCAAAGATTCTGCATCTTTAGCTGGTATACATGGTCTCATCAACTGCATCGTTGATGTTTTAGTTCTAATGTGTAAATGATGTCTTGCTCTAGTGCACTTACTAGTGCATATTTGAACACAGAAGGGAAAATTTTTCTCATAAAAAAAAGAAAAGGATGGGGAGGAGTAATCTTTTAAAGCTGCTTACCAGCCTGCTTTAGTTGGTCCATGATATCTTCTTTCTGGATACTCACACAACTGAATCCAGTTGTCATTCCTGTGCTGTCCCAAATCGTTTACAATTTATTTAGGAAGTGAATAGTTAGGAAGAGTCCCAAAAAACAAACACACTCTGTTACGTTTTACCAGGGCCTGAAGAGATGCTGTTAATTCTTTGTGTCATGGTAATTTTTTTGTTTATTTTACTTTGTCTTGTTGCTATACATACACCGAATTTTGGTGCCGTTTTCTGAGGATCACTCACCTGTTGAATACTTGCATTTATTTTTATTTTTTAAACAATACATGTAAAATCTGGTTTTGATCTTTTAAAAATCTCTATTTTTCAACTTTGTTTTTGATCTCTTTCTATTACTTTTCTCTATTCTCACAGCCTGTAGTGCAGCTTGTGAAAATCAGTTGTTGTTGTGAGATAGAATCTAAAAGAAACAAGAATAGTAAGTAATGGTCTAGACAGAGCAATCATGTTCCTTTGTGGCTCTTCCTGCAGTCGTCTCCACTATGTTTCCAGTGTGAATTAATACATAATCAGAAATAATAAATAATCAGAAAAGAATGCCAGTTTGCCGGTGAGGTCCCACTGGTGTCTTACACAAGTCAGTGTTTGCCCATCTCTTGGGGCAGGCCTCACCTGATCTCTTTCAGGACCACATTTGGTTTTTGCAGGAATTGTCATCTTGTCTTGTGATTTTCCAGTTGACACCAGCTTGTTTTGCTTCTTCACCATTTTCAACTGAATATTCAGCTTATAACCAGATGTCTTGCTTAATATGACTTGCACTCTTCAACGTTAAATCTGTGCCAGTTTCTCTGACTCTGGCCTTCAAAAGTGTGTAGGCCTTCCTGATTGATATTCCTATCCTCCTCCACATCATAGATGTTACTGGCATCAGAGTATTTTGCCTGCGGTTATCACAGAGCATTTTCTCCCTCTGACCTTAAAATTAGTCACTGGGTTTGCTGTCTTCACTCTTCAGATATCACTCTGACTTGACAGATGTAGTAAAAATGCGTGTGGTTCCACATGTTAGGCCTTCCACAGTTCTTGGATTGAGATTATTTATGTTCCTCTGCCCTCCCCTGCTTGAACCACTGAGCTCCTTGAATTTTACTTATTAACCTTCATTCCTGATAATTAATCAACATGCCTTAGCCCTTGCCTCCATGTGCAGTCTAGTCCTCACAGAGAACATGGGAAAAAAACCCATGGAGCTTTCTTTTCTTGTTATTTGCATGATATATGCACATGCCTACCCTCATAGAAACAGCAATGGCACGTCTGCATGAGTACATATGCATTTTTTACTATTCGGTTTTCTCGACTTTTAAACATTATCACGTATATATGAGCGTCATAACTGTTTGTTTCTGCGCTTAATTACGACATTTTCAGATGTTACAGAGTTTGCACAATTATTACTTTCTGCTATTATTAAAAAGAGAAAGCATAAGACTCACTCCTTTAAAATCTACACTTTTATTAGATTTTTTTTCTATGTTGTTCAGAAACATCTCTAATAGCATTCTCCACAGGTCAGTGATGTGCCAAGGCTCATGAAAAGTGATTTACTTGTAGATCTAATCTTGGAGATGTGATTAAAATGAAGCTACTATATATTCATTTGATTTTGATTGTATGAACCACACATTGACTAGATAGGCTGTTCCATTAAATTAGTCCTATGATTACAAGTACTTTGTAATCTGCCCCAAGATTTTTGTGTTGGCCATCCACAAGCCCATTTTCCCCTATACCTTTAATCATTTTAATATTAGAATTAATAAATGGGCATTTAATAAGTGGATATTTTATTATATAATAAAATCAAAAGTACTAGTTCAAAGAAAAAGTATTTTATGGTGATTAAAATGCACTCAATACCAGACTGTAATGATATCAAATGGAATTCTTGACTGTGTAATATAAATAATGATTCCTGGGTACTACGGAACAAAAGGTTATTTCTGTACCTAGTAAGAGCAACTTGGCAGTTTTTGCTGCAGTTGCTCTTACTGCAATGAAATTTTTAAAACCCTAAATAAATGGAGGTAGCACACAATCTGAGTACAGCTGAAATTCTGGTATTCCCTATGACAGCTTACTCTTAATTTAGTTAGTTCTACACTTTTGCTGTATAGAAGTGTGCCCACATTTTTACCTTCAGTAAATCCCATTATATTTTTGAGGAAACATAAATTAATTCTGACATCTCCTTTTTATCTCAGATTCCTTGCAGCTTGGAGTACTGGGATGAGCTTCAGGAATCATTTGTTGCATTCCGGGAATTCAGTCTATCAGAAAGCAAAGTGTGTGAACTACAGCTGCCCAGCATCAACCTTGTGAGTGATCAGAAAGAGCTCATAGCCTCAGATCTGTGGAGGATTGTCCTGAACAGCAGTCAGAATGTGCCTGATGACCAAAGGTAATTTTGAAAGAAGAGAAAAACAGTAATCTAATGCTGCACTCTTGAGAGATTCAGGAGACCTAGGATATAAGATACTGTTTTCATCTGTGGTAAGAGCCGCTGGTCTTAAATGAGATTCAGATTGCAATTGACCCTAACACAAGTGCATGGCACATGGGCAAAAATGTTCTGTCTTAGATTTATATAGAGGCTGGCAGCATCACATTCATGGGACTTTCTGAACATCGGGATTTCTAAACAGTGAAATGAACCAGCCACACCGTGGCCTGAAACCTCATACCTGTGTAAGGCAGTAAAGTTGGTCAATTTACAGAAGGAGGCTGAGGCACAACCTCTTTTGTAAATTAACAATAAGCATTCTTCTTCTATGCACCCCTCCTACCGCATCAGCTTTATTCTGCCTTCAGTGCAAGCCAGTGACCAAAGTAAACCAAGTGTGTATTTTAGATGTATTTATTAAACAAAACTCTAATACTTCTTAAAGAGCATTGCATTATCTTTCACAAAGTTTGCTTAATGTGGTAACAGTAAAAAAAAGTTAATAAGTATTTTCAAAAAAAGGATCTGTCTTTCATTATGTTTAGAAATGAAAGTTTTACAAGTGACATACACTGTCAGAAATTCATTGTGTTTGCCCTGATTAGATTTTGGTTAATATATAGATTTTGAAGAAATGAGTTTAAAAAATTACCATTGAAGACCTTCTTAACCTTTTATAGTTACACCAGAAAAACAAGAATGACCTTGTTGGATCATTGGTATTTACTGGTGGTTCTTTCCTGTGAATGAACATGTTTGAATATACAAGTTGCATCCACATATATGTACATGAAGCTGCAGAATTCAGAGAAGTTAGGAAATAAGACCATGAATAACAAAATCAATGATGAAAATTAAACACCTGGTTTCCATTAATAGTATCAGGTTGGAAATGATTTCTTGATGCTAATTGTGAAAGAATGCATTTTCATCATCGAGAAGTTAAGTGTTTTAGACAAGGTTAATTCCTCCGAATGTGGGACCTTGGCAAAATTACCTTCCTGGTCAGCTTAACACCACAGAAATGTGAACTTGGTGGGAACTGAAAATGAAGTAGTGAAATGTAGCAGATTTTTTTTCATCCAGGCGTCTGATACTGTAATCATGTTGACTGTATTGTGCTTAAATAGAGTTCACTATATGTGCTGTTTCAGTTGGGGTTTTACATTCATGTGTAATACAGAGGCTAATCATTAAGAACAGGACTAGAGGTAAAATGAAAGACAAGTAATTTTAGGTTAAAGTTGTTTGGACTGTGATTAACATCGGAAACCTTTTATGGCACACCATGAAATCACCTGCCTAGAAGGTCTGAGTTCTGCGAGGCTAAGCCTGCTGGATGGTGAACATCCTCCGAAGCACCGGGGTATGGAGGTTTAAGAGGATAAAGAGTATCTGAATGAATCCTGAGGTACTGGCAAAATCTGAGGAGCAAAACCACACTGTCCACAGCACTGAAACCAGAAGTACATTTTCCTCCAGATTTGCATAAGAAACTACAAATGAAAGAACAGGAATTACCAAAATGTTACTAGTTTATTGAACAGAGATATCAGGAGGGAAAAAAAGCAGCAAAGAAGGTGTGCTGTGCTACCTAAAGCATTATCTGAAAAACAACAGAAGAATAGGGAAACTGAAGGAAGCTCTGTGGAAGGTGTGGCCCTGTCTTCCATCAAATGAACATGTTGCATTTGGTATGGATCTTTTGTTGTGCCCAAGCACCCTAAAATACTGTATCTTACTTAACCAAAAAACCCACAATCTTTTTTTGTGAGTGTCCTTTATCTTTGTTAATATCCTCTGCTAGGCTTGCTCCTCGAGCAGGGTTTATCATAAGGTCTTGGAGAGTTGGGGGAACCCCAGAGAGCGGGGCTCCAGGCCGGTGTCTGGTGTTAGACCAAGGAATTTCAGGGTTGAGAGTCTGCGGATCCAAACAAGGAGGGAAGGTTGCATAAATGTTGCAGGCGACACGTGCCTTGGGACTTGATATTATTTGCAGGTTGGAGCTCTATGTGATTGATTGGCTATTTTAATTCACTATTGAAGTGTAAAAATTTTTAGTCTTTTTGAAGTTTATTTTCTTTGCCTGATCTTATATTTTGGGTCAGATTCTGAGCAACTGGTGCTCAAGGGTTATATTTTTTCCTTCTGAATCTGCAGGGGTGGGAATTGTAACCTCTCTGATATGCTAATTATTAGTGCTATAGAGCCAGTCCCTTGTTTTTTAAGCACTTTATTACTGATTCTGGGAAAACAACATGGTGTGTGAGAAGATGTGCATCCTACTGATATGTTGAGTAATAGCTGACAGGCTACAGCCACGTCGACCATGATGATTATAGGAATATTCAAAGGTGTAATGATCCAAATCCTGTCATAGGCAAACTCTTCTAAGGTCGCTCAGGAAGGAATCAGAGTTATAAAAATCATGGAGCTATTTGCTCTAAGATGTAATATAAAAGCATAAATCATTTATTTGAAGAGTATTTTAGACTATTTTTCAGTGAATAAGGTTTGAATGGGCATTCATGAGTGTTTATTCAATGAGTGAACAAATCTGAAGTCCTAAGTGCAATAATTTAGTATCCCTTTGAGGATCTAGTATAGTAGCTATGTAAGGAATCATATATGGCAAAATGACTGTTCATGGAAAACCGTAAAGTAAGGAGGTTTAGAAGAAAAATTACTTGATCATAGAATAAATTATCTTTACAGGTTAAACGTTCATGTTGCAGGCTTTGCAAACTGTAATCTAAATGGCTTTAATTCTGTGCTGTGTTTGGCTGATGAGGCCCTGAAAATCTCTCCCAGTTTGGTAGGGAAAGGCTTATTCATTTTGCTTAAATGGGTTACATTACAGATATTAATGCATCTCTTGTGTTATGTAAATAGTATTTATATAATTACTGACATAGAATGTGAAATAATTATAGAAAATGCCTTACAAGAAACATCTTCAAATTTGGCAAACCGTAAAAGAAGTACAAAAATATTTGAATAAGCATTAAATTGCTACTTTAAAAAAAAAATCAAAGTGAGAAAGCATGATCACATTTCTTGCTAATTGTTTTAGCTCTTATTCAAAGTTGTTAGAACTCCTGCATTTTGACATCTGATGATTTGGATTCAGACCAGTATTTGAGTCATAAATTAAAAGAGTTAAGTGGGCTCATTCTTCTTCCCGGTGAATATTTTCCCATGTCGAGATTTCATCACAAATGGCAGTTTTGATTTAAATATTCCACTCTTAGAACAACAAGAATAAACGCAGGTCACTGTTAAGTCCTTGTTCCCAGTCATCACATATATAGCCCGAACAGCTTGGCATGATGTGAATTGATCATATTTTGTAATTTATAATGGCTTACAGCATAGGTATTTTCTGTTTTAAAAATGTTGGTCCTTCATGGAATTAAAGAAAAAAAAATACTGTTTATGCCAGTTCTGCTGGGATTTAGAATTTCCTGGTTCTGGTTCCCTCAGCATATTGTGCCAAACACAAGCGGTAGGATCTGGCGCTTCCTTTTCTCCCCAGGTGAAAAGCTGCACACAATCCACACTGTATTTGTAGCTCTCAAACAGTCAAAGGAATATGATTTTTATATCATAAAAATTTTGTGCACAAATTTTGATTTTGCAATCAGATCTACTTCTTTGATATTAATCCGCCAGCTTTTGCTCACCAACACTTAACAGAATGTTTCCAAAACTCTCAGCTGACACTGCTTTATTTTCTGGCTGTGTCTGGCACGTAAGGAAGGTCTGGCCGTTTGCCTTTTGTGCTCTACACTTGGTTAAGGGAGACAAGAGGGGTGCTGAAGGCCTGCGAGGCCTTCCGTCCTAGCTAGGCAGGAAATTTTATTGTAGTTATAGGATTGTAAATATGTAAATATATGCATATTTAAATGTAGTAAAATAATATTTAAATAAATTAAAATTATTTAAATAAATTGAAATTCAATGTAGTTAAAATTGAAGTTGGATTTAATTTAAATTTTAAGGGTTGTGATAGTGATTAAGGGGCTACAGTCTCCCGTTAAAAAAAATGTTCACTCAATCCATCTCTTATTACAGTTCTTTCTTAAATGTGATACTACAGCAAGTCAGAAGTGGCTACAGAGTTACTGTTAGTGCTAGTGTATTTCATATTGTGACTGTTATTTTCATAATACCATGGGGACTGTAAGTCCAGGTATGGTCTGCAAGTGGGAAAGAAATCAAACGGACCCTCTCACAGATAAAATAATAATAGCTCCACAGTATCTGTGCAGACCAGAAGACAGCAATGCAAGCATCACTGTTGCATTTCTCTCCACACAATTAATTTCAGAATAAGCAAATTTGAGAAATGTGTCCATCCTTTTTTAGTGCAGTCAGTCTCCGAGCTGCTTCAACAAACTGAGTCCTAATTCAGAATATCAAAGTGTGATTTTTTGTTTTTATTGCCTCGTAATTTGGTTAACTTCTGTTTTCATTCACTCCCATTTCTCTGTTTTCATTGTGTATGCCCCTGCACCTCTGTTTCTAATCAAAACATAAAGAGCTAAAATTGTCACAATTTTCTAAGTTATTCTGAAGGAACTAACTAGCTTTGCAGATTCAAAAGTGGTTCCTGGTCCAAATCAGCATTTGAATTTTGGTGGTTTGGAACTTGCCTCGGAGCTATGTTCTAAGGAACAGAGGAACATCCGGGGAGGCAGATCCAAGAAAAGCATCCCGTCTAGCCCAGACTCATAAATGTTTTGTCATGTGAACAGAAAGAATAAATTTATTTCCAAAGATGTTCGTTCACAAAACACCAATGAGACAGTTTTTGAAATGTAGGCAATTTAACTAGCTTGAAGAAATATGGAAAAGCGGCTAAAAAATCTGATAAAAAACTCCTTCATCCTTCACCATGTTTTATATCATGTCCTGATGTTTTGATAATTAGCTTATCTTCAGTTGAGTTTTACTCCTACACAAGTAATTTAATTTATGTCCACAAATTCAAAGTGGGATTTAAGCCATAAATAAACATCATACTTACTAGTTATTGTAACACAAAGTAGTACGGATTTATACACCCATCCATGGAATTTCATACACTGCAGCTGTACATTTTGAGCAACTCTGTGCATCACTTGTGCATGAGTTTGCAGACTTACACATGCCAGAATGAAAAAGTTGATCTTAAAAGTATAAAATGCTGTGTAGAAAGGTGGCATTTGAATTTAAAATATTTTAAAAATATAAGTTCAATTCTATTTGCAATTCATTAAAGACAGCAGTTATTTTCTGAAAAAGTGGTAGGTAGCCTTATATAATCCATATTTAAATTTTGGTTTTAGGAGGAATAAAAGCAGTATTTGACCTTAGGGGTAGTTTTCAGATCTTAAATCACGCTTATGCTTTTAAAGTGAAACTCTTTAGTGCAAAATGAGTGAGAATGAGAAACACTAATGATAGTTTTGGCTTAATTTAGAAAGTTTATTTATACTTCAGTGGTATCTTACCATCTGTAGAATTGTGATGTAGTGTTAGCTTCCCTCAAGAGACTGAAAGAAAATGCTTGGAAATATCCATGAGGTCAGGAACGCTTCTAGGAAAAAAAATCAGTGGCATTTTAAATGTATAGTTACTATGTTGTAATGGGTGTTAGGAAAAGGCTCCAGGCTTGTAACACTACAGAGGTTTTTCTTAAATGACGGCTTTGGATGGTTGTGAGTAAATTTCCTTAAAATGAAAACATCATTTGCTCGATCAAATTAACTTTCAGATCAGTCTTAAAGCTTTTAGAATGATAATGGACTTTCTTTGATTAGACCACTAGTTAACTATAACTGATACTCATTTTTATCATTTTTTCTAAGCCTGCTTTGATTTTTTTTGGTTTGGAGTTTCAGCTAGTAAACTAGAAATGTGCTATGATAAAAGCACAGTTGGATTACAGTCCTCCCTACCCTGTTCTGCTTGGAAAAAAATATATATGTAGTAATGTTAACAGTTAAATGTAAAACCAAATTATGACATTGGCTGTGTCAGAAAATACACCTGGCATCTGGGCTCATCCTACTGTAAAGTGATAAAATCCTATAACTGTTGGCTACTACTTCCTTATTTATCTTCTCCAGCTCAGAAAGTGAATCTGGCTCGCAAAGTGCATGTGATCAGCTTGTAACTCCTACTGCATTAGCAGCCTGTACCAGGGTCGACTCCTGTTTTACTCCTTGGTTCGTGCCCTCGCTCAGCCTGTTGGTCCAGTTTGCTTATTTGGAAGTCCATCTCTGCCATCATCTTGATCAACTAGGAGCAGGTATGTGTGGCTTTATGTGCACTCACAAAAGAATACGGTTCGTTTGCACTACTAGATTGTTATTTGGCCGTCTATGTTCCCTGTTTCCTCATTCCTGAAGTAAGTTATTATCCAGAGCCATTGGTTCAGACTTCAGGGAAAAACTGATGATTTCTGGTGTATGCACTGAGAGTGGCTGGCTGAGCAGCCCCCTACCCCCTCAGCAACGAGTAACTGTAGAAGCAGTCCCGTTTCCTTACCCTGATTAGTGAAAGCAGGTGCCACTTGATTTTTGAGACATCCTAGTGAATGAGTTCAATCTTTCAAATTTTCCAGCATATTAACAGTGCTATTAAAATATCTGAAGATTTTGCAACCCCCTTGGTAAGAATTCCTTGGAAGAGCTCTGAGAACTGCAGATCTAACTGTTATTCCAATTACAATCACTTCTGGAGCTACATCTGTTTTTGTTCAGTACTCTGTCATTGCATTAATGGCAAACACATTCCAAGAGCTCTTTAAATTATTGTCTGATTTTCAAATACCAGGAATGCTTTGCGTGGAAGATGAGCAAATATCTTAGATGTTATTTACAGGACTAGCTTTCATTGTGAGTAGTTTTTGTTTTTCTGCAAGTGTTACAATATATGCATTATCAAATCATACCAAGATAGGACACTAAACATCTAACAGATACTTAATTTTATATTGACTACTTCTATCAGCACATAATCTTCCTAGCTATTACACTCCAATTCCAGATGCTAGACCTTTTAAATTTACAAATACTGGAAAAATCATATTAGAATCAAACCCAGCTGTTTCATTGTTCAACAACAACTGAGTTTACGCTGATGCTGCTGTTGTTACGGCACCTAAAAACTTTAAGTTTTGGATCTTAAGTTTATCATATGCAATACAAAAAGAGAGCACAGAATTTATTGTATCCATTACACTTTTGTAGAATAAGAGGGCTTGATCCTGGAAGATAATGAGCATTTTCATTCCAGATCTGTTGAGCACTTGAGCATATGCTGATTTTAAGCATGTGAGTGGTCCCATACAACATCAATAACAACATCAATGGAAATACTTGCAGGCTTTATGGTACACAAGTGGTGTGTGTGTTTTGCAGTTTCTGCTGCCACAGTGCTTGGCACTTTGCAGAACTGAGACTTCAGTGAATGCATTAAAATCCTTTTAATATATTTCTCATGCATAAGTCTCAGGATGTTGTTTATTTAATTTCTAGTATTTGGGGGGGCAATACGTCACATTGTGGGTTTGTGGTCTTGAATGCTTCGCTAATCACAGCAAAGACAATTTTCATTGTGGAGCCTGTTAGACTGCACAATTACATTTCAACAAATGTTATATTGTTAATTCCTATTGTATTCCTATTGTATTCCTAATGTGCTATGCATGCAACATGCATGGAACTTCACGTACATGTACTGTACTAAAAATTCTCTCAAAAATATGGTCTCTGCTTCAAATAGTTGACAGTCTAAAAGTACTGTGTATGGCATAGGTAAAGTAGTTTGGCTGACTGCTGTTTTATTAATGTTTATGTTTTTGTTTGCAGCTACTGTTAAATACAGTTCTATTTTACATAACTTGTCAAAACACACAGTCTGGGAATAGTGATGTTCTAGTCAAGTCTCGTTTGCTCTTTCATTTTCAGCTCCACCGAAGGTTCTTCAACCATTTACCTCCGACAAAAGCCTGCCCTCTGAACTGGAATACATGATCATCTCCTTGGATGAGCCCCATGTCTATCTCCGTCAGTGGAGTGATGAGTCAGTGTTCCAGGAGATCCAGTTCTCAACGCAAGCCAGCTGCAAACTGCTGGAGTGCCGAAATGTGACTATGCAAAGCGTTGTCAAGCCTTTCAAAGTGTGGGGGCAGGTTGCTCTTTCCAGCAGCACCAACGGAAGAATCTTGGACAGCACAATAATGGTGGACCCCGTTTTCATCGGCTTTGGCCAATATGCCATTCATTCCCTAAATACAGCTGTTCAAGCTTGGCAACAGGTATGCAAATAGAACAGTGATAAAAAAAATACTTTTTAACTATTGTGATTAATTTTAATAGCAAATTTGGATACCAACTGAACTCATTAAAAGAATTTAGGATGTGAAAGCTTAAATTCACACTAGAAGTCATTTAAACTGGAAAACATTAATTCCGTGATAGCAATCATAAGATGGTGAATCCTGTGTATGAAGGCAAATGCACTCTGGACTGCTTGACTTTCAATGAAAGGACATGGATTTATACTGGAGTGATCAGAATCTTGGTCTTAAAATGCACAATATTCTGTTAATTCATAAAAAGGTGACCACTGCATGGTATGTAAGAACAGCTCGTTCTAAGCAGCAGAGCATATTGTTTCCAGCTCCTACTTCTATCCTTGTTGAAGTTCAACACTAGTTTCACATTACACTCCGTACAGGCAGCGTTAATGGTTGAAGCCAGTCCCAGCGTAGCGAACCTTGCTTCTGCAATGACCCCTCGAAGGCCCGTAACTCCCCTACTCCAGTAGAGCCTTGAAATCAAATCATTCTCCTCATCTGCCTGAAGACCTATGTGGAGCCTGGGAATTAATTACCTATCATGGCACTACAATAACAAAGCCCCCAAAAAAGGATAAAACATCTGTTTTATATCAAAAAATTCTTTTTTTTAAGGGCATTCCATGGCTTTCTTGTTGCAAAAGGACATTCATAAAACAAGATCTAGTGTGATTTAAATCTTTACAGCTGGCTCAAATATCAATGTGAACAAAAATCTTTGTAGCTCCAATTTCTGTTTTTTGTCATATTTTGAACAATGCTTTTAATAAAAAACAAACATCGAAAGTATAAGAGAGTCCTTGGTAGGCTATTTAAGCCCAAAATATTTCTGGGCTAGTACCAGTCCCTCATCTAAGACATGTGTGGCAACTACTGCAAAATGGCCTTCAGAAAGGTCAGTTTCCTCTTAGAATTAGGAAAAAAAAAAAGGGGGGGAGGTGTCTCTCAGACGTAGTTATACATATAAATAAAATATGGTGCATAAATATTTAAATGTTTCAAACCACATCTCAGTGTGACTGGCTGACTGACTTCTCTGTGCCTTGAAGGAATATTCTCAGTTGAAAAAATTGAATTGTATATTTGATTAAGTAGAGCCATATGTTGCATAGTATATTGCTGACAGGTACATTCTATGAATAGTTGGTACTGATTTATACATGGATTTGGCAATGTTAACATAAGCCACAGGAGGATATACTTCTGTAATTGTTGCTGTAATTTTCTTGTTTCCTCTCATGTCAAGGGTACTTGCCACCATGTTCTGATGTGGTGGGTATCTAGCCCTGAGTATTCTAGATTAAAAACTCACTCTGCTTTGAAATTAGGGAATCGTTAGCACGCAAGTGGGTTCAGAACAGCTTATTAAACTAATTGGTGCCAAGATGTTTTGTATGTGACTTTACCTCCAGGGAGGGAATGAATTTCCCCATGATAAGCGTTGTTTGATGTGCGGTGGTCATACAAAATACAATATAAGTGCTGCCAACTAGAAACATGAATTTAATAAGCAGGAAAAGTTATTTGAATTCTCCACATATTTTTTACTGGATTAATATCTGGAACAAGTGATGTCGTAGGCAGCGGACAGACAGATGAAGCATGAAACAATTTGGCCCTGCACCTTTAGGTCAGGAGTTCAAGATTAACAGAAGCCTCTGTCAGCATCTTTGTTTCCTAGATATGGACCCGTTTTTTCCTTTAGGTTTTTTTTTTCTTTTTTTTTGTTAAATAATGATGAACATTCTGAAAGTAGATTAAGTGCTAAAAACACCAGGCAAACAACTTGCTTTAGACTCCTAAGTCACATGCTGAAAACTCGAGAGGATTAACACTTTTTAAAAACAGTTTCCCCTTTTGACATATTTCCCTGTCTAATCTGAAATCCTGTTTAAATACAAGCAGTACAAGCTAATGCACATCTAAATGCGAAGCTAAGTGATGGTTTTAGCGATCAAATAACTGGGCAGGGAAGTTCAAGAGCATTTTTTAATTTAGTTTTATTATTTAATAATTAGTTTTTTTATTGAATAATATACAGAGTACAGAGTGAGACAGAAAATGTATGTGTCTAATGAACTATACAGTGCATTTTTCAGCTCTTTTTTGCCTTTATTTGTGCATTTAAGCCTTTGCAAACTGTTCTAAAACATTAGCACTTCTTTGTAAATTCTCTAGACCTGCTGAAAAAGCAGCTCCCCACATATGGCACCGAGTGAGTATTCCTGAGAAAAGCTCTATCCCTTTGTGGTCTCTCACTGTAAATGTTTTCCTAAACCTCTCAGAAGTGATAAAAGCTCCTGTGCTAAACCTGAGGAAATCACTAGAGCTTCTTTTCCTCAAAGTCCATGTGGTGCTTAACCTTTCTCTCTGGAGTAGCAAAAGTGTTCCTAATGAGTTGGGCTCAGTCAAAAGGACGTCTATCAGAGTAGCTTCCCCCTCTCCCTGCCACAAGAACAAAAGAAAAGGGTACCAAGAACTTGCAGCTTCAGTTTGAATATTTAGCTAATAATGACCAAATGCTGCAGTGAGAGTTGCGACGAAATTTAAGCAACTGGGGGGAAAAAATGTTCTCTTAGAGAGAAGAAATTGCTGAAGACCTTCAGAACAAGAATTATTAATGAGTACTGGAGAAAGAACACTGGTGCATAAGCGTGTGGGTGTTTGCACGCAGCCTTGCACAGCTCCTCAGTAGCCTGTGAAGCTCACAGAAAATAACTTTGTGCACATAAACAGGCTTGTGCTTTTACGGTGTGCTTCCAGATCCCGAAATGCTTTGAAATAGCTGTGAGCTGAGACGCGAGCAGAAGGTCCCGAGACGGGGAAAGCCTGGTGACTAGTATTATGTGTGATGTTTTTCCGCCCTCTGACTAGAATTCACAAAATGTTTGAAAGCCCAATAAATACGAGACGTTTTCCAGGCCTCTTGGAGAGAAAAGCACAGCCGAAAAATGATCTAAAGAGGGGCAGGAAATTGTCCCCCAGGAACTGACCCTAATCTGTATCTCATTCAGGCTGCTGATCTTTTGCTGATTCTTTTGACTTGCAGTTTTAATTCAGACTTTTTTTATTATTATTATTTCTTAATCGAAACTTGGGTTTTCAGCTCCTGTAGTCATCATTCAGCCCTCTTTCAGCATCATGGCCACACAAATGGCCCAGGCCCAGGGCTAGTTTTAATTTTTCTTCTTCTGTCTGGTTTCTTAATGCTCTCATTTATCAATCAACATTCCTTCACCGCATCCTTTTGCTGAATTTTTTGCCCCTTTCTGCCCACCCAGGAACTGCTAGACTTGAGCAGCAAAGGTGGGATCTAGGTCCCTCCCATGGGTGCAAGGAGCTGCTCCACCTCCCCTGGCTCACAGGAGACACTCTCCCAGCGAAACATGTCCTGTATTTTCCACAAGGAGACTAAGGGCTGCCTCACAGCCTTGCCTGTAAAAGCAGCGTAGCAGCATCGCTGCTGTCTTGACCTGAAGCACCCACAAGCTCTGCTGCTGATGCTGTGGTCAGATGTGCTGTGGTCAGGAACTTGAGAAAGAACTTCTTAACAGTGAGGGTGACAGAGCCCTGGAACAGGCTGCCCAGAGAGGTGGTGGAGTCTCCTTCTCTGGAGATCTTCAAAACCTGGTTGGACACCCTGTGCCATGTGCTCTAGGGGACCCTGCGTGTGCAGGGGGGTTGGACTAGGTGACCTCTAGAGGTCTCTTCCAACCTTAAGCATTCCATGATTCTATGATTCTATGTCCCTAGCAAGACCTGAGGCACCGGTAGCTGTCTCTTAAGCCTGGCAGCATGGAGCAACTCCCTATTATGCAAACATTACTTTTGGTGTTTCCTCAGTTGAAACTTTGGAACTGCTGTAAAATTGAGCTTAAAATGCTCTTTTGCTTAACTCTGCGGAAGGTTGCTGCCAAAAACACTGAATTCAATAGCAAATCTAGCGATTAAGAGTAATGACTGATGTCTGTATTCAGCACTAAGATATATGTAAGTCTATTAGAAATCCCTAATGGGAAAACATTCTTCCAGTACAAATTAGGAGTCCTACATATGCCAAAACTTCAAGATGAAGAGTTGAAGTTGCTGGATTCCTTTTTTCCCTTCAGGAAACTCGAAAACCTAATGTAAGATAACTTAATTGCACATTAACAGTCCAAAGAGAAGTTGGTCATCTTTCTGTCCTTTATCCATGCATAATCAACAAGAAGTATCTATTGGCATAAAAAGCTTTCTTAAATTCCCTTTTTTATCTGGGTTTGAATGTAACAGCACGTTGAGCTCTGAGGATGGTAAATCCTTCTTTTTAAAAATAACATTTTATAAAGCTGTAACAGGAAAATATATATATTTGTGGTAGACTTATGGGTATGTGGGTATGGCAGCTTGACAGTAAAAAGTCATAGATCCACCACTAGAAAATGCCAGAATAAACTCTGTACTCTGAAGTGGCACTGTAAATGTCAGCCTTTAGCATACCGAGATCTGCTACTGAATGTGATACAGACACATGCTCTGTTATGAATTTTACTACTTCAAAAAAGGGAGATTTTGATTAGGTTATGCTGACTGTTGTTTCACACAAGATACCTGATCTGATGCAGGAGTCAGGAGAACTTTGAAAGAAACATAATGTAAATATTCCTGTGCTTATATACTTTTACAGTGAATAATTTGATGCACAGATGCTCACAGCTAACCATTTTGAAATTTGATCACAAAAGCCATCCCCGTCTGCCTGTAGATGTGCACCTTAGGTTCTTCTGAAGTTAGTAACTGTAGTGGACATGCATTCAAGGATGTTAGATTGGACAGACCTTGCACGCTTCGCTTTTCAGAAAATGTGTTCCACGTGTATCCCTCTGTAATGTGCTAGGAGCAATGTACCAAACTGTTTTTCATGGATAAGTAAGGATCCATAGGGATCTATCAGGAAGTATTTTTCTCTCTCTCTTTCTTGATCTCTGCTTTTCTGCAAGCCTCCAGGCACATTGTTATCAAAGAGCTGGAGACCCATACGATCATAGACAAAGGAGGTGCTAGCTTCATTATGTCTGTTTAAAAGGTCCACTGAGGGAAGAAGGAGGGGAAATAAAATCAGCTCTCAAAGACCGTGGAGGTCCCATAAGCGAGAGAAAACGTCATGGGAAGGAAGGATGAGGAAAGAGCAGCTGGGCTATATTGTGCGGAGAAGGGAACTGACCAACAATAAACCATTGTCAAATGTATGTGCGAGGAAATATGGGTCAGAAAGAGGTAACAAAAAGTGCAGTAAGAGAAATTCTGTGTGTTATACCCATTAAATTGCATGAAGAATATCTGAAAGTTACTTTCTCCTGGCAATTGTTATTGTTGCTGGGTAGGAACTTGCAAGGTGAAGATGCCAGCCCAGTAGTGACTAAGGCAAAAACATCTGGCAGGAGATCTCCATACAGAAGTGACAATCCCACTGTGACCTCTCTGATGTAGAGATGATAGTTTGTGTCATTGGGGAGAGAAGAAATACCTATGGCTCTGGTAGCTTTTAGTGACTGCCACATTGTCACACTGTGTCATCAGAGTGCCAAGCAGCCTGATGAAACCTATAAAGAGATGGATGAATGGAGGCTGCAGGTAGAGTAAAGCACAGCTTAAAGTCTGAAATACTTCAAAAATCTGTGACAGTTTTCAATTTTTCATATTGGACTATTAAATTTTATGATACATTTTCAAATTAGCCTTGTGGATCTGCGAAATACTCACCCTGTGTGTCCACCTTTGTTTTTCTTTTCTTTTTAATTTAGCAGTATTAGGAAAGTCTTCTACTGCTGGCATACTGCAGTATCTCAAACAAGCAGCAGCAGCTGGGGAGGAGGGCAGGCAGCCCGCTGGCCTCAGAGATCTGCTGCTGAGCTTGGAGAAACCTCTGTGCTCCTGTCTGCTTGGACCGCAGCACCCACCTGCCCGGTGTGCCACACCATATCCCACTGAAGTTAATCCTGTTGAAGTCCTTTGCATAATTTAGGAAATCTAATTTTTGCATTAGCTTTAGATGTCTTGCATTACGGAAGCAGAAATCAAAATACATTTTGAGGATATCCGTTTTCAACCCAAATGCTAGTTTGTGCTTTTGCAGAGAGAAGAATACTGTGAAACCGAAGCTAATGACAGGAGATCTTGAAGCATTTCTGCGCTGTAACGGTCACCATTGGGCAGACAGCTGCCAAATGTCTTGCAATTAATCTGATCCTTCCAGGCTTTCATACTCTTTTCCTTTCAGAACCGGTGCCCTGAGGCAGAGGAATTGGTCTTCAGCCATTTCGTGATGTGTAATGACACACAGGAGACACTGCGGTTTGGCCAGGTGGATACTGATGAAAACATTTTGCTGGCGAGTCTCCACAGTCACCAGTACAGCTGGCGCTCTCACAAGTCCCCACAGGTATGTCAGAAACAGCCCTTCCAGGGCAGCCCGGGCTGGAGCTGGCCGCTGGTTTTTTGCGTTCATTCTTCATCTTTCTGTACGGTCTCCACTGCCTGCCATGTCCCAGGCCCTTCGTCAGCCACATGCTGTGGCTGCATCAGAAAGCAAAGGTAAACACGGGGTGAGGAAATCCAGAAGGGCTTAGGAGTTACTCGAGCGCAGGATTGCATGTGCACCCCCCCGTTCCGTAAAACTGAGCGTTCAGGGAAGCTGAAGCTTCTGGAAAAAGAATAAAATTAAAAAAAAAAAAATCTAGATCACTTGCCAGGTTTATAAAGCTAAATGATCAGTGTCTGTTTTCTCTGATGTGCATAAGGGGGTTGGGGAATTTTTTTAATGAATTGTTTTTACCAGAAGCATCCGCTTGCTGGAATTACTTGCAGACCACGGTCAAACTGGACACATCTCCCAGCTCTGAATAAGAATGGCTTGAAGTTGCAGCTTCTTCTTTCATTTTTTTAGAGATAAACACTGTTACTGAAAAAAAGTATATTTTTAATGAATCCAGCTTGCCTACTGTTGATGGCAAGAAATGGACTTTTCATTTTGATTCAAAATAGGGAAAGAATTTAAGTTTAAGAGAGTTTTTGTTGGACAGCAAGCCATTTCTTCTCTTTTTAATATATATATTAATATATATATCAGGAACTTCTTTCCTGTGAGGGTGACAGAGCCCTGGCACAGGCTGCCCAGAGAGGCTGTGGAGTCTCCTGCTCTGGAGATCTTCAAACCCACCTGGCTGCCACCCTGTGCC
Organism: Eudromia elegans; assembly: GCA_003342815.1. NCBI lineage: Eukaryota > Metazoa > Chordata > Aves > Tinamiformes > Tinamidae > Eudromia > Eudromia elegans. The sequence continues at coordinate 2,931,438 of PTEX01000003.1, read as the reverse complement.
CTGTGCTCTGGGTGTCCCTGCTGGAGCTGGGGGCTGGACTAGATGATCTCTAGAGGTCCCTTCCAACCCAAACCATTCTGGGATTCCGTGATATAATGTGCTGAGCGGGAGACTAGAGACCTGTGCCACCCTCCTTGCTGAACAGCACTCCTGGGTGCTGTATTTTTTTCAGAAGTGAGGAGAAATGTAGTGTTTGTTGCACTCCTAGTTCCTTTAGGGCCTTGGAAAATGCCGGCCATGGGAATGCCAGTCAGAAATCAGAAAGAAGGTGACGTTCGGACAGCAATTTGGAGCAGCAGCATTTGTGCCCAGTTCACTGCTGACAGGTTTCGAGTTTCAGTGGGAAGCGGAGGACGGACGCGCTGTGTTTTTCACTCACACGTCAGTCAGTGGCGATGCAGAACTACTGAATCCTCTGTTAGTGCGGTAAGCTACGGCCAGGGTAAACAGCGGTGACTGACGCTGCAGTCGAGGCCTGCGCAGAGGGGAAGGCAGGGGCGAAGCGGGACTCAACCCGCCGCCAAAGGAGCTGTTAACAACCGTGTGTGCTGCGGCCAGAGAGCCCAGGGGGAACCCGGAGTGCTAGGTGACAAGACGTGTTTTTGTCACACAAAATGCCTGTGACACCTCGGGCTGCACCCTCAACCCAAACAGGACCCCATGGCGTGTGCCGTGGGCATGTGGCAGCATCCGCATCCATGCAGGGGGAAAACTCGCTTGGCTTTGGATTGCAACTGCTGTAATTCCGTCCAAACGCGTACGGCAGAAGGGACAAGGCTGGTGTCAGAGAGCCAAATGGGAGCCAATATTGCATAACCAGCTGTCTTGCTTCTGCAGCAGTCACCATTAAAGATCATTTTAACCTTTTAGTAAACACACAGGAAAAGAAATGCTTAAAGCAATTGTAAATAAAAAACACAGTTTATGAAAGGCTTTCTTCTTAACGGCTTTTCTTATCCCTTTTATAGTTATTTATATAAAATTTTACCATTGGGAGAATCCTCTTTTTGGCTCTCGCGGCTTCTCGCGCACAGCTCTGGCAGTGGTGTAGTCCTGATAACAACGGCACAAGCTGCAAAGAGGAGGATCATCTCAGCCAAAAAGCAAAAGTAGAAGGACAGTTAAAACTGCGACGTTTTACTGACACTTCCTGTAATTTCTGTAGTTCTGTGCTGCAGACCACATGGCCGCACCCCGTGCTAGCTAGCCAGCACCCGCTGGCCTTGCAGCAAAGATGCTCATTTTCAGCTTGTCCTTTCAGTCACACACCGGAACTGTGCAGAAGATTCAGTTTTGATGGCTGTTATCTAGGTTTCTTATTAGATAAAAAAAAATGAAAGTACAGGATGAAAGGAGAAGTCCACAAGAAAACAGGATCACACATTAGGGAGTGGGTGGCCGCAGAAGCTTCGCACATATTTCAGATGTTCTTCATCTGGAACTGGTGATGTCAAAGGGTTTCCCCATTCTAGTTTACTCTGCTCAGACTCAGAGTCACTGAAGAATGAGGCCGAGAAACATTTGAGAGAGTCATGTTGGATTCCTGCATCCCAGGAGAGGCTGATGCTGGGAGCTCCCTCCTCTTGCCTCAAAGCACTGCTGTCCAGAAGTCGCTTTAGTGGAGGGGGCGATGCCTCGTGAGTCCCAGCCCTTGGAACAGGTTCAAAACTACGATTGCTCTAGCATTTTTCAGTAGCCATCTCTTGCTGGGAAGTCTGGAAACTAAAAAAGGACATTGAGGTAATGTCACTGATCATATGTGGAAGAGCAGGCTTTCCACACGCTGCTAATTTTCTTTACAAAGGTCAGGGCACCTTGGCATCTCTTTATAAGCTTTGCTCGTTAGGTTAATGGTAAATGCAAGCAATTGAAAATACAGCGTGCTTCAGAAAGGTGGTTTATCTAAGCAGTCTAAGCAGCACACTATTTTGTCATTTTAGATCCTGCAAAATAAGTCTGTTTAAAGATTATTGCAAATATTGTCAGGTGTAAATTTTTATAATGATTAATACAAATCTTTGAAATGAAAACAGCTCCTGATTTCTAACTTCAGGTTATAACCCCTCAGTTAGAGCTTCAGGTTGTATCTATGGTGCTATGGCACTTTTCTAATTATTTCCATGCAAAACTGTCTAACAGCTTATTATCCAAAGGTCAGAATAATGCCCAAGCATGGACAAGCCCTACAAGTGTCATTTTCATGGAATGCTAGATGACTTCATAGTTATGAAATTATTTCATTTCTCATGATAATTCCTGACTTGCCAAGTTAGTGAATTTTAAGAACTCTGAAAGCAGATTGTAAGATAAATGTGAAATAATCCATACTTTTGGAGTCAAGGACTTCCCTCCAGGCATTAGTTCATACTTGACTTACTTGACTCACACTTGGGAATAAAATGAGTTAGGACAAGGTCTTAGATACCGCATTCTCTTACTGGGAATGAAAACCAACTTGCACAACTTCGACTGGCTCATGTTTCTTGTTACACAGGCACTAAGAAGCAGCGGTTGCCATGAAATACTTTATTTAACCTCTGCAAAATGTTTTTTTAGTATGGCAAGGCAGTTCAGTTGAATGAAAATAAATAGTTTTAAAAGGATTGTATTTCTTTTACATTCACATCAATAAAATAATCCATTTTTCTTTTGCTAATTAAGAATAGTGAGGGATGTAGGATTGGCCATTTGCATTTATTTAACAAGATTAAAATATTTCCAGAATATTTTGTGTCATGGTATATAGCTAATATTGGATTTGCATTTAGAATTAATTTTATAATATTAACAAAGCTAATATGGATTACCTATAAATAAAATTTGCTCAAATTTTTAATTTTAAGAAAGGAGTTATAGCACACAGGGTTTCAGTGTGTTGCTTTCAGTGTTTTGATAATATCCTTCAAATTGTTGGACTTAAGTTAAAGCCAGTCTTCCTTCTTTCCTTCCTTGTTTCCCTCTTTCCTTCTTTTTTTTTCCCTAGTCCAGTTCTTCTGTGTTTCAAGGAACCGAACCTTTCCCTTTTAATCTTTGCTGTTGCCTGCAGCTCTCAATAGCTTAGCTAGTAGTTCAGTAATAAGTCTGGAGTCTGAGGCTCTTTCTTCCACTCTGTTCTTTCCCAGATATTTTTCTCAGATTTCTTGTGTTTTTGGCCTTCCTTAGGGATAAGACACCCACAAGTATATAGTCCTTTTCAGAGATGGGCTAAGTCCAAAACTGATGATATTCGAAGTTTTAAGCTATTCCAGCAAAAGTTGCCAGACCTCGTGAGTTCCTTTTGCAAATGTTAATGAAAGTTAAGAGGTCTGTTAGATGTCATGAAAAGGAAGGAGAAGCTACACCACTCCTGTGCTTATTGGATCCAACTTACGCTCCTTATCTTGATCTTCAAGTTGCTTTGTGGGGTGGGCCCCAGTTATGTAAAAAGTTGTGTTTGTCTCCAAGACAGCTGTGTTTTTAAGGAGAGCTGGAGCATATGATACATAGGGTGAAACTCTGAAGTTCAAAGTGATCAGATCTTCAGTCATGTTTATAAGCTCCTGACTAGCTGTTAGTCATGGTTAGTAGGCTAGCAATACCATCACTTGAACACTGCAGTCTATTTAAATATTTCCCTGTTTTGAAGTGTGGCTTGCCAGTGCAATTTCTGCGAGGATTTTGTAAATAGTATTTTTAAAGGCAGTTGTAGATTTGGAATTAACTTTAAGAACCTCCTCCTCATTCTTTAAGGAAAAAAAAGTACTGAAGCCAAAGTTTAGTTTATGTTGCATCTCCATCAGGATAATAGTTCATTGTTATTTATATCCAAGTTGCCGTTCTTTCAGGTATTGGGTTATGTCCTGTTAAGTACAAAATGATATACAGTACTCTGTGGGTTCAAACTTAGCAACTGTGACTTCCACATCAGTCATTATTGGGATAGTTTCCTATTTAATTGTTTAGGGATGTTACAGATTCTCTGAGCAGCCTTTTGTACTGAACATAATCCTCCCCAGATCATTCGCAGAACAACATTAGGGGGGAAAAAAAGGCTCTACGTTGTTCTGTGCTATCTAAGGAGTGAGAAATGTGCAGTTGCTTTCCTTTAGGGGTTTGCATTCCAAATGTAATTCGCTTTATAGATAATATTTTGGGCAGATAAGGGTTGTTTATTATCCATGAGGCATATGATTCCTCCTAATGTGGTTACTGCGCGTGGACCAAAAGCCTCTTCTAATCTGCAGTGTTTAGGGCTGGATGGTTCCTGCAGGATTCCGACCTGCTTGGCAGGTTCTTTAGAGACGCACGGTGCCTCCACAAGGCCCCGCGGGCCAGCACTGCTCGGCGCACTGGGACGGTGGCAGAGGGCTCTGGCCCTGTTGCTGTTGGCCAGGGCAGCGGTGGTGGAAATCGTTCCCTGCCCTCTTCCCTGCTGGTGGGCGAGCGATGGCCAAGGAATGGTCCGCCCTCCCAGGACCCGCGAGCAGCTCAAGCCAAATGGAAATTCAAATTGCTTTGGTAACTGCTGCAATTGCTAATATGCAGAGTGACCATTTTACTCACTCTTTTCCCAAATAGTAGCTAGTTGTATTATTGTAAGTCCTAAACCTGGCCAAGGGTCACGTGATGGTAATGTCATGCAACATACAACCAAAAAAATACCAAAAGCAAACAGTCAGATCATCTGATATAATTTCTGAGTAACGTTTACTTTATCTTCAACTCTGAAAATTCAGCTCCCATCTCCAGGCCTCCATTTTGCTCCATGCTGTCGCACGTGCGCAGCTCTGATGTGACTCGCCCATCTCTCTCAAAATAACTGTCTTCTCCCATACCATGAGCTGAGTCCCCTCCTGATCCCTTTGAGCCTCTCAGAGTTGACAGCCACAACCCCTATTCTTCCGAAAAAAAGCATTTATTAGTTTCACTTAGCAAACAGATAAAATTTAATTACAGGGAAAGCAGGTTAGCTGTGATGGATCTACAAGCAATGTAGAAATCAAATTTGTGTCACTAAACATTTTGAAAGCACAAGCTTTAAATTACTTATACAGCTGGAAAATGCTGCTTTTTCTGGACTCCGCTCTTCGGCTCATTTTTAATCCCCCATTTTCGTCTTCATGCCTTGTCATATGACACTTGGCTTTATTTACTCAGATCATATCCTTCACACACACTTCTAGCTGCAACCCACGTATATTCTGAGGAGTGCACGGAAACATTCTGCAAAGAGATGCGATAAGGGGTACTGCTGTTCCTAACCCTTTGCTCTAGGAAAAACACCTTCATCTTCTTCTGCCACCCTGGAGGGAGTTTCATCCCTTTTTAAAACATAAATCCACAGTGGCTTAGAACTAAAAATCCCCAAACCAGCAAAGTTTAGTTAAAATAAAGTGCGCTATTGATATGTGCCCTAACAAAACCACTGAGATCAAGTGGTTACGCAAATGAGTGCATTTCTTAATACATACAATAGTAAGTCTGTTTTAAATTCTCTTAAAACTAGAAATTGCCAGGTATCACTGGATTATATTGGTTACAGTGCTTTTGAACTCCATTTAATAATTTTGTGCCTTTTTGCAAAGACTTATCTTTTCTCCTGTGTCGCATACTTTTCTCTATGTAGCATACTTAACTATATTTTGTGTGCTATTTTAAAGCCAAATTTCTAAAAAATATTTAAAATTTATTTAAAACTTGGCAAATGAAAGGGAGCTAGGCAGCAGTTACTTCCAATCTCTAGTGTTAGGTCAGTTTTAGAACATTAGGACTTTGTCTTATCGAATTTGTAATACCATCTATTATGATGTCTTCTGCTAAAATAATGTTTATACCTGATAACTTAATTTTCTAAAATTACTACAGTTTTTATTTCCTGCCATATATCTGTAGATGACTTAGTGCCATTTGCTAATCATTCCTAGTCACGTTTTGCAGCAATCCTACAGGCATTCAAGTAGCTGTTTTACACAGAGCTCCCTTGGTGTTTTCCAGGGCTGCAGTTTCTTGGCTTAAAAGGAAGCTTAGGCAATACACAATTCACAATATTAATCTGTCATTGCTACAAATACATTAGATATATTTAAAATAAGCTCTGTAAGTTGTTCCTTACTGCGTGTAGCATTCACCAGTGCGCAAACAGTGTGTTTAAGAAACAAGGGATTGCTAGTGTTAGCTCTTACTTTATTTTTTCTTTCTGAACCATGAAGTTGAAGGCGCGCACAGGGTTTTTTGTTACAAAGAAAATGAGTAAGGCAGCATCTGTGAGCTGATGGCTGCTCCATGAAAGCTGACAGCGTTCTCCCTGGGAACGTTCAACTCCTGAGCAACGCTGTTTACACAGGGTGGGAGACCTCCTGATGCTGGAGCAACCTGCAGTTGCTGATCATCAATTATGGCATTTATACAGCATCTGTCTGTGGAGCGCGCTGCGCTTGGTGTGCCGGCGAGCTGACACTGACCACTCACTACCTTTTCTCATGACTTGGCCGTCATTTCCAGCTACCAGTCTCTCCAAAGTAAATAGTTTTCTTGTTTCTCTTAGTTTTCATACGTGATGAGATTTATTCCCAGCTGCCTCAGTAAGAAACTGAACCGATTCCAGCCACTGAAGTTGCATTTGTTTTGTTTTGTTTTTGCTTTTCTGAAACTAATACTTAAGAATCAAAGCTATGGGTTTGTTTATGAGCTTGAGTAATCAATGTAGTTTTCCTCAGCATCCTCTTGGATATAAACATGCACATACACATGCAAACATATGTGCATATCCAGATACATGCCCATGCACACACTGGCATATATTAGCCTTTGTGCTTCCAGCATAAAACTAATTTGTATCTGAATGCAACAATCATCACTCTTGCGAAGTCAAAAGCCACCCACTGAATGGATGTTTTTGTTCTGTGTGTAACTTGTGCTGAGGAGATACCACAAATTGCAAACAGGCTACTGAGTTGTAATATCTTTGAAAGTTGTTGCTCTGGTTGTTGCTTCAAAATATGAAAAAAAAAACAACATCCAGGCATTCCCTAAGTCCAACTGGCCAGATCCATGGACAGTGCTGGCTCTTTTTGGAAACACAAAACATGGGAGACCATAATATTTACAAGTTTCATTTTTCGCTCATGTAAATAACTGTACTTTGGGCCTGATCCTGTTCCCAATTACTTAAATTAATTAATAACAGATGTCCAAAATCAGAGTGAAATTCAACCCTCACCAGAGAATTCCCACCAGGCCTTTACATAACGGTTTTAAAGGACTTAAGTGATGCTTATGTTCTGTGCTGGCCCTCTGCAAAGAATAAACTTTACCCAGAATGCCTGTTGCTTTGATCCTTTCCATATAATTCACATTCTTAAGTTTGCACAGCCACAAAAGATCTATATAGAGCTAAATTGCCAGATCTTCAGCTGGCGTAAATTTATGTAACTTCATTGACCTACATGGAACAGTACCAATTTTCACTACCCTGGCTTCAAGAATCTCTATGGGATGGAGATAAGTGTGTATGGAGGGTAAACGGATGAAAGACTCTTGGAATGATGAAAGACTCTGCTGCTCTGGAAGTGATTTAAGTTAAACAGGAAAAAAGCCACTCCTTTTCCGGAATAAATCACACAGGGAGTATAATTATGCAGTTAAATTTCATCTCATGCAGTCAGGCTTGAACTTGCCGCTACTTTTGTGGAAGAAATTAAATGTTTCCAGTAGCTCAACAATATACTAAATTCTTATGCATTTAATCATATAGCTCATATTTATGTGAACCTCATAGATAAAAGTAAAAAAGATTTGCTTCCCTCTCTGAATTTTCTTCTGAATTTGTAATTGTCTTATCCTGAAGGCCTAATATATGACCTGGACCTGTGCTCCATATTGCCTGCTGGCAATTAAGAGGGCGGACAGCTAGAACCATTTCATGGGCAGTAAAGAAAATCTCTTATTTCCTGTCTTATGTTCTTGCTAGTCTGCGAGACTTCTTACTGGACCTTAACATCCATAAGCATACTGTTAAAGCAGGTAATTTATAGAAAAGCATGATGCAGGGCCATCCTATGGTATTATTCCTTCTTGGGTTTGTATCTGAAATGACAGAATGAGTGAATCATTCATCGAACTGATGTGCTTAGTGTTGCTGACTTTCAAAACCAAAAATATTTCTCCGTCATGGGAATTGCTATCCTACTGCAAGATTTTTTCTCCCAGTTATGTATTGAAGTAATGATTGCCTTCCTTCCAGCTGTTACACATCTGTATCGAAGGCTGGGGAAACTGGCGTTGGTCTGAACCATTCAGCGTGGACAACACGGGGACCTTTATTCGGACCATTCAGTACAAGGGCCGGACAGCATCGCTCATCATCAAGATTCAGCAGCTCAGTGGGGTGCAAAAGCAAGTAAGTATTTGCTCCTGTTTGGGGAAAAACATTTTAATATGAGTGAATCTGAGTAAATTAAACTGTTGTGTGTTTAGGAATTGCAAGTCACCATCTCATTACATTCCTGGTGGGATCCAAAAAGAAAAGGGGGTGGGGGGAAGGGATAACAGGCTTATGGGTACATTTTAAGGAATTTTTGCAACTCTTCTCTTAGAATTTATTTTGTTATGGATCTCAGCATTTAAAAGCTCAGTTACACCACATATTTTACATGTTTTATAAAACATCCTGGCTTATAAGTTCTGACATTGCTAAATCACACAATTTCTGGCATGCTTTTTATGCCCCTGAGAAGTAAAATTGTTCATTTTCTCTTACAGAAGCTGTTTGTGTTTTATTCTGGGTGTAATTCCTGCCTTTGCATTGTTGAAAGAGAAAGGAATGAAGTAATGGTCAAATTAACATTGGAAAATGGGCTGCTGTGCAGTAACTTTTCCCATGGTTCTGGTGTTTGCACAGATATGTGTACTAACATTCCCATTGCTCTGCTCACAGTGGCAGAAGCCAGAGTGCCTGCTGGACATGCCATGTTCAGGCCTGCACATAGCAGTGCCCTGTGCTGTGCAATGGTGACGAAGCTGGTAGGGCAGAAGCAGTTCTGGCCTCACTGGGCGCCCTGCTGGGACTTGGCTTTAGAGGGAAGTAGTTACACAGGGTGTGCCCTCATTAGTGAATAACAAATGCAAACAGCTGTAATAGGGATATTTATGGAACACTGCTCCTCACAATAGCTTAGCAGAAGTCAAGGCTGTAGGAGAAATAACTAATGTATTATAGACAGCAATGTTCTAGGTAGATGTACTTAAATAGGGAGAGAGGGTACAGACATTTAATGGTGTGGTAGGCTTTAAAACAGCAAGCACACTGAAAGGCTTGGAAGCCAGGACTGAGCTGAGAAGGTGAGGGGGGAGTGGAAACCCTTCTCTGAAGTGCACCCACTGTATCAGTACCGAGAGGACCCCATATTTACAGAGCATTACAGTACTACTGGTAAAATCAAAACCAGATCTACACCAGTCATAAGCAGCATTGCTGGGTTCCTTCGGAACTAATGTAGATATGTTACATGTTTCCTTCAGACTCAGATATTACTTTAGCGATATTTGAAACATCTTATTGCCCCATTTTCTCTGAAATTGCACATATATTTCACCAATAGAAATAACATTTCACACTGACTGCCTTCAGCAATGCTTAGGAAAACATAACAAAAACTAAATGCCAAAAAAGTAATTATTCTTGTACAGGTTTTTCCTTAAGTTCACTTTTGTCCTTTCTTTTTTGCAAATGCTTATGTATGAGCTGCATATTTTTGTGTGTTTTAGATCCTAATCTGTGGAAGACAGACAGTCTGCAGTTACCTTTCTGAAAGTATTGAACTGAGGGTGGTTCAGCATTACCTTAGTCAGGAGGGACAGGCAGTTGTTAAGGAACACATCAACTGCCTTGCAGCCAAGCAGAAGCTGCCTTCGTACGTCCTAGAGAACAGTGAGCTCACAGAGCTGAGTGTGAAAGCTCCCGGGGATGAGGACTGGTCCCAAGACGTATGTCTGACTTCTAAACATACGGAACACAGCACTGTCATCCAGGTATGACTAGAAATAGATGTTTGAAGTATAAAATAAAAATATTGGCGAGTTTAGAGCTCTGTGTGTTATGCTGTAACCCTGACCATTCTCACCGTGAAACAATTTCAGTGCAATGACAGGAATCTCTCTGCATACAGGTACCATCTTCAAAGAGCTCCATTACATATGTATGGTGCACAGTTTTGACTTTAGAGCCCAACTCTCAAGTGCAGCAACGAATAGTAAGTACATTTATTGTCTCTGAAGTCTAAATGCTTACACTCTACATGTCTTGTGATACGTTGAGGACAGAATAATGTGCTGTAAATATTGGAATAAATTGTAATCCTGGAGTAAAACTATCATTGAATTGGTGCATTGTCTTCATTTTTCTAGATTGTTTTCAGCCCTCTTTTCATTGTAAGGAGCCATCTTCCAGACCCAATTATCATACATTTAGAGAAAAGAAGCCTGGGATTGAGTGAAACACAAGTGGTTCCGGGGAAAGGTCAAGAGAAGCCATTGCAAAATATCGAACCTGATCTTACACACCACCTGACATTTCAAGCCAGGTATAATGTCCACTTCCCCTGAAAATGTTCTGTTTGCATAGGAAAAAAGAAATAAGTATTTCCACCTTAACTTCTAATGTAATATATGATGAGAATTCTGTGTCTGCAGAGGAGATGCTAGAGAAAAAGTCCATGTGGCCTGAAATTATGTGTCAAGAAACATTAAAATTGGGAGAATATTCTTCAGTTTCTTGGGACTCCAACCCACAGATCTTTGCAGTTCCTTAATAAATTCATGTCAGCAGATACTCAGTAACTTTTTAGACACCATAACTTGATTCACGCCTAGTTACCCTGAGAGTGTTCCCATTGCAGACCACTTTTGGAAAGGTGCATTAAAGAATATAAGTGTGTTGCCTCGGGTGACCTTGTTCTGTAACCAGTTTCATCTCTTTACAATGACAGGGAAGAGGAAGATCCGTCGGAGTGTGCAGTGCCTATCTCAACCGCGCTTATTAAACAGATTGCCACGAAATCCCACCCGGGTGGCACCGCGAACCAGATCCTGAGCGAGTTCTACGGCACCGCGAGCCCTCCGCAGCCCGCGTGGCCCTATAACAGGAAGGATTCAGACAGGTAATTCCCTGCTAAACCCTTTCCGTGGTTGCTGCATTGGCTTTTCAAATAAAGCCTGTTAAAATGTATGTTAGTTGGAACAAAGCATCTAGAAAGCTAACAACACTCTGCCATCTGAGTCGTAATGCACAACGGTATTGCTTAATGCTAGTTCCTGGAAGCAGAGGACATGTGCTGGCAGATATCACTATATATCAGCTGCCTTTCCTCCAGGTTCATAGGTATCTCTTAATAACCAATATCAGGTCAGAATACAGGGCTGGATGACTCTTTGATCCGACCCATTTTTAGATTATTTTCTTCATCCTCACAAAATAGATATAAGATAGGTATCTGATTTTACTATAAAAAGTTTTTAATGAATTTTCAAAACTGGAATGTAAGGTAACCTCCTGTGTTTTGAGTCTTCACCCTGCCAAGCAAAACCACTAAACTCCAAGCATCTAAACTACTTTCCATAACCAAAGACGTGACTCATATTAATAGGTTAACTTATAGATTTTTTAGATTTAGATTTTTAGATTTTTTTATAGATTTAGATCACTGGTATATATATCGGAGCTTGAATTGGATTCCTTATTAAATAAAAATAATCTCAGTAATAAAAAAAAAATAGTTGTATGTGACCTGTTAAAGCTATGGACGTTGTTAAAGTTCTCGACAAGTTCCACATTCAGTATCTCACTGTATTGTGCAAGTGTCTCAGAAGCTCAATCTTGCTTTTTGTTAGACTACCTCAAATGCATTTTAGGCAACAGTATTTTCAAAACTAGCTATAGTTTTGATCAGTTTTGAAACTTTATTGTTGTGCTTTTGCCATGTGAAGGTCAGAAAAAAAAAAAACGACTCATTAAAAAGACCCTCAAAAGTACTATTTGTACATTTTTTGTTATCAAGAGCTTTTTTTTGCATAAGTGTCTGTTTAGTTAACTTTATGAAATAAAATTCAAGAAGACTGTGGAATATGTTTGAAGTTGAATATGTTTTTCAGTAATTACATGACTCCTGTATATAAACTGCAGAATCTGTTCCAGGCAAGAAAAAATTGGTTGATTGAGGGACTGCCCACGATTCCACTGAGAAGATTGCATCAGCCCTGGGTTTAAAGAAAGGGAAATAGTGGGGTTTTATGACTTGTATTTTGTGTGTTTCATTACAGCTATAAAAGCTGCTTCTTTCAGCACAGAAATGGCAGAAGGAGTTGCTTTAAAAAATAGGGAAATGTGATTTTATTACAAAAGTCAAAAGAGTTTAGTTCTGAAGGACAGAGGAAATTCTGTAGTTAAGTGTTTCTTTTCTTGGCCAATTTATATGTTGATCTTATCCAGTTTGAAATATGACTGTATAGCCTACATACAGCTAGATCTGGCTGACAGCATCTCAATATGTTCCAGAATGATAAGAGGAGATTTCTTTTTTTGAAGAAGAAAAACAAAACTTTGCAGATTTCTCTAAATTATGGCATATCGTTCTTATCTTGAATTCAGTATTTCTTCACCTAACTGCTTTGTTTGTTTCCGAGCAGCAGCGAGCAGCTCTCTCAGTGGGACAGCCCCATGCGGGTGAAGCTCTCCGTGTGGAAGCCGTGTGTTAAAACGCTGCTCATAGAGCTCCTGCCCTGGGCTCTGCTCATCAATCAGTCCAAGTGGGATCTCTGGCTGTTTGAAGGAGAGAAGATAGTTCTTCAGATACCCACTGGGAAAGTAATCATACCTCCTAACTTTGAGGTAACTTTGTTATTCAAATTAATAAACATAGTTTTGCTAAATATTCTCGTCTTGAAGAGTGATCATTAATCTAGATGATCCCCAGCTGCCAGTCACTGTGTCTGTTAACTGTACAATTAGGAGTAGAAATAGCAGTTGACATTTGCTACTGCTGGTTGAGCAACGTAATCCTGTGCACACTGATCAGTGAGCAGCAACAGCATATTTAACATCAAGGTTTGAGTTGGCCTTCTTAGCAAGGCTGGCAGCCTGGAGGAGTGTGTGTTTTGTGAGTCTTTTAGGTTGAGCTGTTTCATAGCTCCTGTGCTACCAAGAAAGGTTTTTATAACACGACAGGGTAAATTGAAAATAGGAAAGCTGGTTTAGGATGCTTGCCTGGTTCATGGATTTCGAATTTTGTATAATCAAATTTCTCACATACCCTGGCTTGGGCACCTGAGTACTTTTATTACAACTCCAACATTTTTTATTTAAAAATAATTATATTATCTAACACATCAGCTTGTGAATTCCAGTTAAACAATCTGATACTTTCTGGGTTTTTTTGGGTTTTTTTTGTTTTGTTTTGTTTTTACATTTATTAATAATCAAATGATCTGTCTTTTAACATGTCTCAGGATAGCCTAGTCTTGATCTCATACTCAAGACCAGCCTCATATCCACATTGTGGTTCCGCCACTCTTGTACTATAAAGAAAGAGTCAGAGGTAGAAAGGCAGGCAGTACAATTGGTTGCATCATGGAAACCATATTTAACTGATATAAAAATAAAATTGTGTGATAACTTATCATTTTTCATTTACAGGAAGCTTTTCAGATTGGAATATACTGGGCAAACACTAATACTGTGCACAAATCAGTGGCAATCAAGCTAGTTCATAATGTGACCTCCCCAAAATGGAAGGATGTCGACACTGGGGAAGTTGTAACGTTGGATGAAGAAGGTTTTGTTGAAGCTGAAATAAAACTTGGTGCTTTTCCAGGTCATCAAAAGGTAAGGAGGAAATTACCATGACTTACAGCTTTCTCACTTAAAAAAAAGAAAGCATACAACAGATGCAAACAATGAAGTATATGCAACCTCCTTCAAAAATACCGTAATGCATGCAAAGCATAATAAGATATACAGTGTACCAAGAATTATTAAAAGAATTAGATCATCAAACACATTCAGCCCTGCTCATCCAAAAAATACATATTTTCCTGTAAGGACAAATTAATGACTTCTCAAGCTTGCCTGGAAAACACTGACAGATACAACTTCAAAGGACATGACGTGGCTCTGGTTAGAAAGGGCATAAATACAGACTGGGTTTCCACTGTTAAGAAAACAGCAGTTCTGTCACTATGTTACAAAAAGCCTTCTCTGTTTTTATGTGTGATGTCATCATTATTATTATTATTATCTTACAGTTGTGTCAGTTCTGCATTTCCTCTATGGTCCAGCAAGGTATACAAATTCTACAGATAGAAGACAAGACAACAATCATCAATGATACATCCTATCAAATCTATTATAGACCACAGCTTTCTCTTTCCAAGTCCTACTCAGGAGAGGAGGTAATGTGCTGTGAATACTGTTTTTGTCATCACCTGTTTTAATAAGTATTTATATTTGTAAAGTCTCAGCTGCAGGTGGTTGAACTTTCACAGAAATAATACATAAAAATACTACATTATTTTATATCATTCTAATATAAAATACATAAACCTGGGCAAATTCATCCCCAGTAATTAACTGTGATCAGAAATATATGCAAAGCAGGAGATTCTTGCACACTGCAGAATTAGTTCTGCCTGTTCTCCATCTGTTCAGACCAGTTCTGTAAAATAAGCAGCGTAATCCGTAGTAACTGTTGAAATTGTTCTGAGAATTTTTACTGAGTTTGCATGTAAAAGAGGTATTTTGGCCTGCCAAGCTGAGATATTTTTGTTATGCTTTTGGGAAAATTCCAGTTATCTGAACAAAGCTGCAGAACTAGAGACGTGCCCAAAATTTATGTATTTCAGGGAACTGCATCAAATCGTGAATATCAGTTTTCTAATAACAGCAGACTATACTCAAGGACTAACTTACAGTAACCAATATGTATGCATGCTCAATATATTTTAATTGTCCATTTATATGTATTTATTGAAGATTATATTTATTATCAGAAATATGGAAAGAATTCTCAGAGACCAGGTTGCTGGGAAAGCTGGCAGATAAACATAATTTTAAAGTTATTTTTGTACTTCTGCGTTAGTTTCCTTCACATCAGCATCTACATTTGTGCATTGCACATTTTGTGGCAGTCTTAGAGGAATTTTTGAGGAATTGGAATAATTTTGATGCTAAAATCCAGTCTTTGTTTTTTATCTGTAAATGGATTTTCTTCTCAAAGTTGTTTTACGGTGATGTAACTCAGTTCCCTTTGGCAGTCATTCCATGCAACAGAGAGAGGCATGCTTTAAACTGTTCATGTGAAAGGCAAGCAGGATTTCACTTCTTGTTACAACGCGGCGTGTTTTTCTGCTACCATCTTCTCTCTTTGCAGTTCTTCTGCTTACCAGACAGCACCGTGTTCAGCGTCGGCCCAGCTGGGGCACCACGCAACCAAACCCTCAGCTCCATTCCGTGTTGGGACCTCGTGTCGGACCTCAGTCCACAAACTTTAGGAGCCTCCCCTACCCAAAAAAGCATCCTGCTGAGCTTCAGCCCAGGTGGCTGTGCTGACGGTCCTGAGCGCTGGAGCCTGCCAGCCCTGATTAAACAGGAGCTTCCCAGACAGAGCGTGGCTGTACCCATAGGGGGCTGTAATGAAAGTGGATTTTGTACCAGGTACCGTGTGCTGAGCTGTCTCGAACAATGAACTTTGATTGCTGCTGTAAGGCCTCAGCTAGTAATAAACCCTAAGAGTTTAAAGCAAATGCTAGAGTAACACATGCCCCCCATATGTAAAGGCAAATCTTACTTTAATTTAAAAAATTGTTGTCTTTTGATGGTTTTGATGCTTTTATTATAAATGGTTTAATGTTATGTTCATGTACAACTTGTATGATTTTTATAGTATTTGGGCTGCTATGTATATATGCATGCAAATCAAGAGAATGAAAAGTTTATATTCAAGATTACGGTCTTCTTTAATTTGTATCAAACACTTTAAGAGTCCCAGAGCAGCGTGAAATAATACAATACAAAAATACAGTTTTTGTTCATAAAAGATAAAAATGCATTTTAGTAAGGCAAGTATGACAAAAACAGGAAAAGCAATACAAGGGAGAAGCTATTTTGAGACTATGAGAAGAAAGGATTTCCAAGTTTTAAAGTCTGAGAAACCCAAATGTGCATTTCACTTCCAAACAAATGCATCCAACTAGTTAAAAATAAAAGTCCAATGACTTGTCAGATGCTCAACCTTAATTCTCAGATCTGATATCTGAATCTATTCAGGCTTTTAATGGTGTAAGCAAGGAAACAGTCTGCTGAAGTTAGTGAAGCTTCATCAGTATAAATTATCAGCCATATGGTCTTTCTCTTGCCTGAAATACTTCGTATCATTCAATCCCTCATACTGTTCCCCTTAAGAATCTAAGAGGTGTCTTTGTGAATAGTAAGGATTCCCACGCAGATTTCCAATACCAAAATGCAACAAATATGTGAAGAAGAAGGAAAGGATTGCTTATAATTCTCAGACAGCTATAAGTGATCTCAGGATCATAATCAGATTTTCAGACTTTCTGGATTTTAAAAATCATCTGTAGTTGAAGATTTTAATTTTAGCAATAACCCATAAATCACATATTTTGCACATGCAAAAATATTTTTTGTTTATACATGAAAATATTATACATCTAAGTAGCTAATGAGTAGAACAAAATTAACTGATCTTCATTTTGAAAATTTATGTAGTGATGATCCAAAAGATTAACATTTGAAAGGGTGATAGCATTGTGGATCATTCCAGGGGAGTAGGCAGTAACAGATTTATGTATTTGTTAAAAATAACTTTCATGTGTACCAGAGAAGTATGCGTGCAAATTCTTCTGGAAAATTTTAAAGATTTATGTTGAAAATTTGGGCCTCCAATCTCATGTTTTTAATTTAATATAAATCTGTGCTGGCCTGGGCTCTCATTTTGCAAGCACACGTGCTTAATTTAACTCATGAGTAGTCTCTATGAAGTGATTTCTTCTCCGTGTTACCTTTCTTGCTATTTCCATGTGCTCTTCTGTTTTCGGTGAATTTATGTGTTTGTCTTACGGTGTATAAGTATCAGTAAAACTGGAGCCTGATCATAAAAGATTTCACAGATGTTGGGTTTGAATGGTTTTGTTGCCCAACGTATATAGTACATATGAATTTCATCCCCAAAATTACTTAGTCAAATGTATCTTACTCTGTTTTAGAGCTCTAGCACTGACTTTTCAAGAACATCTTGGCGTGACATACCTAACTCTTACAGAAGACCCTAGTCCTCGTATAATTATCCACAACAAGTGCCCTGTTTCACTGCTTCTAAAAGAGAACTTCAAAGGTATGTAGTATGCAGTAATAAGAAACAATGTGCTGTTGTGGTGTAAATGGTTTTACTCCATGTCCATTATAAAGTTCAGTGCAGTATGTGCTTTGGGTGGAACAAGAACTGGACATCCTCCTTAAGGTCTTCTTAAAACAAGGGACTCTAGAAGTTATGACTCCCTGGATGCTCTTGAAGCTAACCATGAAGCTCAGATGGCTTCAGGCTTTTGTGTCCCCTTCGTCCCAGCTGTGGGGGAATCAGGTGTCTGGGCTGTAGGAAACTAGTAGACAATGGAATTTTGTTGACATGAGTTCAATCCCACGGAACATTTAAATTTCCTCAGATTGGCAAATGTAACACAAAACATATTGTAAAAATTCCAGTCACACTGCATTATTATAATGACCAGTGGAAAGCTGTTTATATTAATCCTAATGAGGGAAATAAAAGAAAAAGAAAAAAAATTCACCCAATAGAAAAATAATATGTTTAATTAGTAACAATATTTCAGACAGAGTATATTAGAAACTTCCTAGTTTGAATAAGTACAGGTGAGCTTTAATACAGATATTCAGAAAGACCTAATCTTAATTTCATAATATTTCAGATATACCAAAGTTTGAAGTTTATTGTAGAAAGATTCCAGCTGAATGTTCAGTTCATCATGAACTTTACCATCAAGTCTCTAGCTATCCAGATTGCAAAACCAGAGATTTGTTACCCAGCATTCTTCTGAAAGTGATTTCATCCGATGAATTCATAAATGAATGGAGTGATTTTGTGGACATAAATAATCAAGGAACACAGGTAAGTCATTGTAAACCGTTCCTCAGTTAACAACTTAAATGGCTGTTTTCTCAATCTGCACAGTATGCCACTTCTCTGCTGTGTGCATATTCTCTGTGTTGACTTTTTTTAACCTTCTTTTTTTTTAATCGCTAAAATCATCCTAAGCCCCTTTCTGTTGCAGTTGCCAATTTTCTTCATTCAGTGGGAGTTTTTAGAATAAGTTAGATCAAAATTACACAGTTTTTACTGCTGAAGTTTTTCACTCCTTTTGATCAACCTGACAAGGCCAAATAGCTCCCTAGGAAAAACTAGTCTTGAAAATTTCTGGCTGCTGGAATTCCACAAGATCCAACAAAATCCTTCCATTTGGTAACATCATTATCCCAGAGTTGTTTTTTTCTTTACATCTTGTAGGAAACATCACTGTCATTCTCCCTCTGTGTCTTCACAGAAGCTGAATATGTCTTTATTGAAATGAGCAAATAAACAACAAACAACAACAACAGCAAAAACATTTCTTTCTTTGTGTTATTTTTCTCCTGTTTTGAGGTAAATGAAAACTTCCTTGACTGGAGCAGTTCTTTTTGATCCGAATTTTTTCCATCTTTGAAGTCATTAGTTTACATGGAATCAACATAAACTGCTTGGCTCTTTGAAAGAAATACTAGTTTCAGATGTTTTCCCTGAGGACCAATCACAAAATGCTCTTGATTATTGAGTGTTATGTTATATAGCAAGTAGTTCAGTTTCATTCAGCAAGCAAGTCAAGCAATGCAAGGTTTCAAATTTCAGTCATTAATGTTATGCCAGACCAGGGATCTTTGTAAGTATCTGGCTCCTAGAAGGAATTAGATGCTAAGACAACATTTGAGGAACATTGTCTACTTGAAGCCAAATAAAAATTGTAACATTTTGTTATTGAAGTTTCAGGGTTTACATATAGAGAATTTCCCAGGGATTTCTCAGTCTTTCTCTCAGAAAACTATAAATACATGAGATAAATAATAAAAGTGCTAATAGCTTTAGCTTTGACTTCTTCATTTGCTGCTCAGTGCAGACTGTGAAATAACCGGGATTTAAAATAGCTTGTTTTGTGCCTACTTAGTCACCAATAGGTACTTCATATTCTCTTGGCAAGAAACTCGCATTATTTACCTCTACTGTCCATCATTAGAATAATTTGATATTGGAATTAAAAGGATCCATCCCTTCAGGATTTATAAAATAATTGACATGTAGTGAAAATGTAGTGTATGTCCTTTTTTTCCTCCAATTTCGTAATGCAGAATTGAGAACACTTTTCAGGTTAGCAAAGGAATAAAGTTGACATGCTTAAATGAGGCATTCTTTTTTAGGTAATTCTGAGAAGACACAATCTGTTGAACTAATTGTAATTATTTGTACAATATTATTATAAATAGCATGGCTAGATTCCAAAATACTTTTCCTTCTGGTGACTTGTTAACAGCAGGAAAGATTCTCCAAGAAAAAAAAAACTGTTTATTTCACCTGTGCTAGCCCAATATCTTTACATTACTTTCTTAGTTTGAATTCTTTTAAATGACAGTTTCTGTCCTTGCAGTCTAGTAAACTATTCTACCGATGATTAGACTTGAAGGAAAGAAAGCCAGATTGTCCTGTTGTGGTCAAACTAACAAGAATTACTGCAATTTTTCCAAAACCAAAGGCAGACCCAATTTTTCATGCTGTAAAAGAACACAAAACTTCTGTGGAAATTTTGCATAGTTAAGGTCCAAACCCCATTTGCTCTTTATTTACCTAAATGCTATCAGCTGTTGATCTATCTATCTCTGAGCTAGGGTGTAGCAATGTAATTTCTTTTTTTTCTTCTTCTTTTTTTTGCAGAGGAGAAGCTGAGATTTTGCACATCTCCAGGAATATCCACTTCTCTTTAGTTCAGTCTCAGAAAGTGTTTTTTCTATTTATTATTTTCTCATCTACTTTTTTCCCCCAGAATATCTTGCTCAATCCTGGAGGAGAAGTTACTTACTGAATGTATTTAGTTATATAGTTAAAGGAGCAAATTTCATCCTGCTGTACAGCGAAATACTTAAAATACCAGAGCTAGTATTTTCTGAAGAACTGAAACCTTTTTCTCTTTTTGCTGAGCAATATTATGAATTCAGTAAAAAGATCCCAGCCAGAAGACATTAATAGAATTAATTCAAATCGTAACACATTAAAAAAGAGTAAGTTCAGTAGTATTCCATCTGTTTCTTGCTTTCTCCACTAGATCGTGTTCTTAACTGGCTTTGGCTATGTTTATGTGGACATTGCCCATCAGTGTGGAACATTAATAATAACCTTGGCCCCTGAAGGAAGAGCAGGACCCATTGAGATCAACTTCAACAGGTACGTGAAGCACAGAAAAGATCATTAAAAGAATTGCCAAATTGTCCTGAAATGCAGCTTTGTAAGTGTGAGCTGACTTACAAACATTGGCTTAACTAGTTGTTTGGCTTAATACTGCTGCGTGCTCTCTAACGTGTCTTTAGGCCACATGTTTAATTTTGTGCATCTCATGTTTTTTTACAGGAAAGATTTGATGGTATCAGGATTGTATCAAACATACAGTGTTTACCCTAAAGTGACATGATCTTTGATGATAGTTTTTTTTTCTTTTTTTCTCCACAGGAAAGAAAAAAATCATCAAAGATCATGTCACTTTAGGGCACTGTATGTTTGATACAATGAAAGTCCCAAGTCTTCACTGAAAAAACGTATTTTCCATCCTAATTAATTCTGAGTGTGTTCATAAGTTTAAAATGGATTTCTGCAGATCCTGCCATCCATCCTTAATCATAAATGCTCCCACGAAAACTGATAGGAAGCTTTATGTGCAAGGGCTGTCGAAACAGTCGTACACTCACTAACTGTGTACTTGATTATTTTTGCATCGTTCTTCCTTAGGAGACTCTTAACCCAAGTCTGTAGTTCCCCACAGCCAGGCGCTCTGCTCCATTCAAGTGTGATTATAACACTACCTATTTTTAACACAGAGAATGTCTGGCCTCCAGCAGTGGTGTTACAATTAGAGTGGAATGTGTGTTGTACTGTTTTTATTTGAGCTATAATTAAGTATTAATCCCTGAGAAATTGGTCATCAGCAGTACATAATAGCTCACTTGCTAGTTAAACTTGGCCAAGAGCAGTTAACACTGGAGGTGGAGGGGGGCCTCAATACCATCATTATAAAAATGCAGTGGTGGTTTAGTTGGAGGGCATTTTGCTTCCATAATGTGCAATGAATTATCCGTAATAGTAACCTTCAGTAGTGGTTCCAAGAAAATACTAAAACAGCTGAGGCTGCACTTGGATTATCAGGAAATTTTATTTGTTGCCTGCTTTAATATCCTGCTGTGTTTCAAATATAATAGGGAATTACTGTGTATATGGAGAAGTTCCTGTCCAAACTATCTTGTTGATTGATAAGAAAGAAAGTGAAAGCTGGCAAAGATCTGCAATATTCCCTTTCTGAGAGGACCTCCTGGGTGGTGCATACTTGCCGTGGTGATTTAGACTCCCAGTTCCCATTACTTTCACATGGAGTTTCCCAAGTATTAGAGTGAACATGCCTCCTGATAGCTTTTTGAGAAAACAAGATGTCAGGTGAACCCAGAACGGGTAAAATAACAGTCTCCTTTCCTTCTCTCTAGAAACCAGGAGCAGACCCTTCTACTGAAAATGTTCATCAATCAGTTAAGTCTTGCTGTGTTTGATGATATCACGAATCACAAAGTGTCATCCGAACTTCTGCGCCTCACGGCAGACAATGTTTTCCTCCACATGGCCCCAGGAGGCAGCTACCTGAGACCCCTGACGCAAGAGCTCCAGAGAGATGCCCTGGACGGCCTCCCACAGCTCTACAGCGTCCAGTTGTATTGTGAAGACCTGCAGCTGGACAATCAGCTGTACAACAAATCCAATTTCCACTTTGCAGTCCTGCTTTGCCAAGGAGAGAAAAATGAGACCATGCAGTGGTCTAGAGTGAGCAACCTCATTGTGTCTAACAAGGATTTGGAAAACTATAAGGAAAACTGCTTTATAAAACTCTGCATAGCTTTGTCCAAGGAAGAGAAATTCATGTTTCACATTAACGACCTCAGCTTTGAGCTCAAACCAGCTAGGCTGTATGTGGAAGACACCTTTGTTTACTACATTAAGACTTTGTTTGATACATACCTTCCCCAAAACAAAACCATTTGCCAGGCCACAAATACTGCAGATACTATGCTTATACTGCCCAAACAAGTGAGAGAACATGCAAGAGCTTTAGTCAGGCCAGTGCAATTAAGAAAATTAACAATAGAGCCTGTTAATCTCCTCGTCAGTATTCATGCTTCGTTGAAACTCTATATAGCCTCAGATCACACTCCTCTCTCCTTCTCTGTGTTTGAGCGAGGACCCATCTTCACCACTGCCAGACAACTCATCCATGCCTTGGCCATGCATTACGCTGCTGGAGCCCTTTTCCGAGCAGGTCAGTACATTTTCTTAACGTGTAACATTTTTATTAGGTACCAGGATTTAGTAATTGTTTCCCCAGCGGAATAATCTAGACGTTAGCCATGCAATTTCTGTTTTCCTCAGACACTTTCTGATAATGATATGATATTCTGAGACACATTTCATGTCCTGCCATATAACAGAAGGGAAATAAAATGGCAGAGCAGACGCCAATGAAGATTTGTAAAGTTGTGGTAAACATTAACCAGCCGCCTGAAGACTTCGCTAAACCCTGAACAAAGCATAAAAATTTCTAGCTGTAGATTCTAGCTGGCTTAGTTTTTGTCATTTTAGATTATAGCACTAGTCTGAATCAAGCTGCATTCCTCACATAAACTCCCCAAAACTACACTTAATCAAATTATTCAGCATGTTGCTCTGCATTCAGAAGTAAATTATAGCCCTGAATGTTGTTTTGTTGTTAAAACTCCTTTTGGCTGCAGTTTATGATTAGGAATCTGTCTTTCTTCATAGAGCCTTCATGCTAAACTGGCACCCAGATGTTTGTCGTCCTTTGATCCAAGACCTATGAAGTTTGATGTTTCTAACTTTTTCCCAAATAGGATCAATAGTAAGCAATTAGTCTGTTAGGCCAGCAGGTACATTCTGTTTCCCATAAATATTAACTTATAAATAATAAACAAAAGTGATCTCTGCTATATCTTGATGGGCAAAGGAATTTGTACCTGAGGGAGGAGAACGCCCCTCTGTGATCATGTGCAAGTAATGTACTCCATATTGCAACACTGGTGGATTTATTTGCTGATGTGCTGATGGTCAGATTTTCTGAAATCCGACGTTTCCATTTGTGCTGCATGCGTCGCTGTGACCTGATTTCGGTGCACAGTTGTGAGAATTGTACACACGCGTTTCAGGTATTTATAAGTACAATCAGATCCTGATCTGTTTTTTCACTCTGTATATACCTGATTATGGCAACTGTGTACACACTTGTGCACCGTAATGCTGTAGGCTGATTCATTATTTTCACATGTAAGTTGTCTGCAAAAATTGCAGTTTTTTCCTTTTACTGCTTGATTGGATTTGTTTTACAGTCAAATCCCACAGTACAAAGGGGGAGATCTAGTTTCTTGCTAATTAAGAGTGAAACTGTGGCCAGTTGTGGTCCGCAGTGTGAACTTACCTCCCCACAAGTGGATGGGAGAGGTGATGTGAGTGGTGATAGAGTGCAGCAGGAAATTGGGGTTATATTGCCTTTTCATCTGCAGCATCCCAGGTGAAGCACATATGCTGGGTTGAGACTCCGGAGCCTCACACTGTTTCTCCCTCCTGCGCTGCTCTTGCAGAGCGCAGCAGCTCTGGGCTCATGACAAGGCTGAAATCAGGACGGTTTACATATTCAGAAATCAGGTTTGCTGCAAAGGAACATTCTTTCCAGGAACGCGCGTAAGCATATATTCAGCTATTAATTAAATCGCAGACACAGCAATAGAACTAAAGTGTGTTTTTTGAAAAGAATTTTTGTGATGAAAATAGTGACTTTTGTATAATAGTGTTTGCTTGGGCAGACAAACAACCTGCTTGATTTTGAAGCGTTTTTGACACTTGTCAGAAGGCTGACTGTGTCAACAAAGGTCAGAAGGAGGAAAATCCCATGCAGAAAGCTCTGTATGGTCTGCAGTCCCCCAGAACTTCCCCCATTGCACAGCCCAGTCAGGTGAGTTGCACTTCTTGGATGGGCCCTTGTGGAAGAGAGGTCACTGTTCTGTATTAAAACCAAGTTAATCTGCTACAAGACGAGGGTCTTCGGGCCCTCTTCTGCTCACACCTGTCCTGTGCATTGGCCACATAGGATTTTCACAAATAGTATTCCTGTACCTTGATGCCTTGCACTCTCCGCAAGCAGTTTTGCTCCCAAGCGGTGTGCATGCCCATTGCTGTGCTGTGGGAAAGGGCAGGATTTACCCCAAAACATCCCAAATAGGTTTGTCTCCCACATGCCCCAAGGAAGTGGCCAGGTTCCCCGTCTGCTGGTCAATGAATGGGGCTGGAGAGCTCTGCTCCAGCACGCGCGTTAGCCAGACTTGCAATGGAAATTTCCCATCCCTTTCCAATTAAGTTGGTTTCTATTTAAAAGTTAATAAAATTCTATTAAAACATTATTGGTATTAGCTAGGTCTAACACCTATAGTTGCCTGTAAAGAAAATACAGTGGTTCTTTGCTAATGCAGTCATAATTCCTTTGTATTAATGGACTAGTATACCGAGGGAAAAGTTACTCTAACATGATACTAGAGCTCGGCAAAGTCGAATGGAGCACAGAGCTGGTGAATTGAGGGAGGGCTCCTGTGTCATCCTTCCCCTATTCCCAACTTACTCCCACACTTTCCAGCTTGGGCCAGGAAAAGGATGAGTTCAGTGGGAAGGAGCGGCAGTGTCACAACACTTTAACCCCTCACGAGGGGCAGCCCCTTCCGACCCCTTGCGAGGTGCAGCCCTTTCCAAACCCTCAAGACATGCAGCTCTTTCCTGCCCCTTGCACAGGCCCCCGGCCAGCTTCTCTGGGTCTGGTGACTTCTCAGGCGCCACCATCCCGGCTCCTTAGCTGCAGGGCCCTTACTTTGACCGTGGCCTCTTGGAGAAAGAAGCAACTGCTTCAGGAACTCCGAGAGCATTAGAAAAATACAAAACTGTGGCAGGTTGCAAGCAATGATTGCAACATTATTGATCAGGAAGAGCAGAAATAGCATCTCTTCCCTCTGTGCCTGCCTCCCACCCCTGCAGCTTTTCATCACTTTGCACAGTGGCAAGTGTAATTTGTTAAAAACACTGCAGCGAGGAGGCAGCAGGCCCAGCCCGAGCGCTGGCGCCCCATGGGTCCCCGCGGAGCGCCCGGCCAGCGGGACGCAGCTCTCCTCTCCCGGCGCAGGGGCCGCAGCATCCGCGGGCGCTCCGCTCGCTGCGCTGCCCACAGGGCTTGAGCTTCTTCTCCATCCCACCCTCTCCCTCATGTCCGCTGCGATTCCCACTTTTTATACTGCGCGTACTGTAGCTCGCAACCTGCCAGGGCTGAAATGTGGGATGCATTCGACAAGAATAATAGATTTTCCGGGAGCTTAGAATGATAGTATGAGATTAATTCATTTCAGATGAGTAACATTTTCTCTTCTGTTCAGTTTCATGATTCAGCCTTCCACGGGAGTGACTGGGAGGGGTTACTAGAAAACAAGGAAAGCATCTGGCTAGCAGGAGTTTGCGGTGACGAGATGGGAACGAGGAGGGCAATGCAAGTCAAGGGCTCGCAGCAGGAGAGCGGGAGGAAAACGGGCTGTCCTGCAGCCCACTGTCCCTGTCCTGCCTCGTGTCATCCCAGCAGCGCTGCTTGAAATTCACCGTCCTGGGTCTCAGAGACCAAGCGGTTCCTTGACTGTCGTTTCTGAATCATTCTGGATGGCCAAAAAATAAACAGTTTTGCAGCCCCAATTCCCTAAAAATGCTGCCAACCAGCCTGAGAAAGGCAGGACCTGCAGCCAGCTTTCCAGCAAGACTTACAGCAGATTGCACTGCAAGACTTACAGCAGATTGCACTTGGCCATCCAGCAGGCTGCTGGCAGCCCTGCGTTTATATAGGAAACCAGATCCACAGATACCTCTCCTGGGATATGCATAAGGAATACTCCCCTATGAGTAACCTAATCAGCATGTAGATGTCATTGCTGTTTACACAACTGCACTGAGAAAAAGACATTTGTCTGGCGCTCGCTACACTCCCAAAGAAAATGATCAGCTTAGGAGGGTTGGGGTGGATTTAAAATAACTTCTTAAGCACTTGTCAAAAATCTGCATCCCCTTTCCTAACACTCCATCAAGCAGTTGACCTCCACACTCCCGTAAAGCAGCACGTTGTATCAGTGTAAACCTGCTGTCACAGTCCTATCACACGGGGATGTGAAATCACAACGTTGCCTTCCAGCATGTGAAACCCACGGAGCAGTGTAAACTTTCGGGGCTATTTCTCCTTAGCTGTTATGATCCAGCATCCATCTCCCTAACACACTTTTAGCAGAAATACGGGAAGCTCCTGGAAGGAAGTCATTCTAAAGCTATTTGTGAGTTTGCCAAAAGGATTTCTTTGATTTACGAAGTATGAAAGATTGCCATTTCTGAATTCATAGTGGATGAGTTATTTCCCGTGTTTTGCTCAAAGGAAGTTCATGATGTGATGAATTCTAGTGTGAAAAAGCGAATTAAGGAATAACCTTTTCACAACTGCTGCTTCTGCAGTTTTTGCAGCCGTAACGTTTGTCTCCTTTCTCTGCACAGGCTGGGTTGTTGGATCTCTGGAAATCCTGGGAAGCCCGGCTAGCCTGGTGAGAAGCATAGGGAATGGAATAGCGGATTTCTTCAGGCTCCCATATGAAGGGCTGACCAGAGGCCCGGGAGCATTTGTCAGTGGAGTTTCCAGAGGAACCACGTCATTTGTAAAGCACATTTCCAAAGGTAGAGCTTTCACTTTGTTACTCCGACTCCTGCTTTGTTGTCATGCGCTGCTAAAGGATGTGTTAAAGTTTTAAACAAAATTGCTTGCAGCTCTGCTTGGCTTGCCAGGTTGCAGTGAAATGCTGGGAGGGTAACAAAGCCCATATATAACATCTTATGTATTAAACAGATCACTGCTTAACTGCAGCGTGCAAGAATGTCTCAGAAACTTCAGGATTTTAAACCTCCCATTGGGAAAGCGAGGTTGGCGCAGCCAGTGTTTCATGCGATAACTTCAGAAACGCTCAAGGTGTTCTGTACTTCTGCTAGCCATCAGAAATCCTACCCTGCGTTGCCTCATCATATTTATTATTCCTTTTTCGAAAGTAGATACAGTTGTCATAACTTTGGAAGTATGGGGATAGGTTTTGACAGAAGGGCAGGTCTGGGTTTTAAGCCTGAGCAGCGTTTGCTTCGTGAAGTCTGTTCAAACAGTGCCATCGTGTGGCTCCAGAGCCTGCCCGGAGCCTGCCCGCTCCAGTCGGGATTCACTCTGGAGCCTTTGGTGGGGGCTCACCCATTAAATATTTGCTTACCTCTCCATTCCCCCAGTGCAGCTAGGTTAGAGGGGCAGAAATGTGGGAGCCGGGGAAGGATGTGCAGGTGAGTTGGGTTTCCTCTCCCGGCCAGGCAAACCTGATGGAGGCCAATGCAAAAGGCATGACGTGGACCGTAGGAACGGTCGGTGATGCTTTGCAAACGCTCCAGAATGCTGCACATGGGCAGCTTTTCAACTGCGGTGCCGTCGTGCTCGTAAGCAGAGTTCTTCAGTGAGGCACAGAACATCTTTGTGGTTTAAATTAAAGCACTGTGATCCGGACCCAAATGTATATCTCCATGTATTTAGGTACACTGACGTCAATTACCAATCTGGCAACGAGTCTTGCTCGGAATATGGATAGACTGTCACTGGATGAGGAGCACTACAACAGGCAAGAGGAATGGAGAAGGCAGCTGCCCGAGAACCTGGGAGAAGGACTCCGGCAGGGGCTCTCCCGCCTAGGCATTAGCCTGCTGGGTAACGTACTGTTCAATATCTAGCCGGGTGATACTGCTGTTTTGTGACCTGCTCATCAGCCTTTTCTGCTTGTGAGTTGTAATTGCAGCATCTGTTTGTTTGCTTGATTGTTTTTCTTTTGAAATAGGCACACAGTATGTATATACAATGCTGTTTCTTTTTATGCAGGTGCATAGTGACTTTTTAATTTTTTTTTATGGTAAAACAATTGCAGAAACAGATCAAATTTGCATTCTTTGTCTTTGTGAAATGTTGTCCCTGGTACATGATATATAGCTCAGAAGAAAAGAATAATTCTGCCCAGGACAGGGTGACTCGTAACCAAGTCAGCACAAAGACGTCATCGTGCTGATGTTTACTTTCCAATGAGATATAGGAATGTCTTCTGAAACCGATTGGTTTTCTTCTGTGCTGTAGATATTGAGGGTTCTTGGTCATCTTTGAAAATCACTGGAACTTACTGCAAAAAAATTAAATAAGCTTTGAGGAAGAATTCTGATTTTACAGAGACATGCAGATCAACCCGATTCAGTGCAATTGTATTCATCAAGCAGCCAAGTGCCGTGGTCAGAGGTGAAGGTTCCTCCGGCCCTTTCAAAATATCACCTAAACATTTGAAAACTGACCCTCACCAGAAAATCTCTGAAAGAGGTTTTGCAGTAGGGAGCTGGATTTTCTAGGTTGCTTCTATTTGTCCCACTGCAAAGGAATGCAGAGTTGTGTTGTTTGGCAGAGTTCCTTAGGACGTATTAAAGAGTATGAATCCCTTAGAGATCAAAGTGACCAAAAGCAGTGTAGTGCAAAAGGTTAGAAGAGATGAAGCTTGAAAGGATTTGTCCTCTTTCCTAATCTTCAGTAGTGTACACAAATCCTAAATTTGCAACCGCAACCCTGAAAGCCCCAAAGAGGAAGTGGTAAAAATGTTACAAGTTTGGGTTAAGTTACTGGAAATTATTTTAAGCAATAACATTAGATGATGTGAAGCACTGTCATTTGATAATGCCTGTAAACTGGCAAGCGAGTGTCCTGGGAGAAATGTGCATAAAGGAGCAATTTCATATATTAGTAGCTACTATCCCAATAGTAAACTCTTACTGGGGCTGCAAATCAAAGGCAGTTCAGAGAAGGTTTTATTTTTCCTTCTTGTTTTATTGGGCTAAGGGCAGTCAGGTTGAGTAGCTGGATGAAAGATTATACTTTTAGAAGCAGCGTGTCAGCCTGGTGTGCGTGTGTGCTGGTGAAAGGCTTCGGGGAGCTTGGCTCCGTTACTAATAAGGCAGCAAGATAACGTCGTGGTTCTCTGCTTGACCGACCCGCCAGGGCCCTGCACAGCTAAAAGCATCAGCTGCCAGAGCCCGAGCTGAAGAGCCAAGCTTGGCAGCGTTGGCTGCAGCGATTCAGGAAAAACGGGAATTGCAGTATACGTTCACAGATGTAGGTTGTGTTAGTGTATTCCTGTGCATGAGGCTTTCCTTGTGGGAAGGCTTCTGAGTTTAAAAAAATAAAAATTATAATTCTGTGTCCATGATTTGCTAAGAAATTCATGTTAGAAGAAGCACTAAAACTTGTATTAGCATTAAACAGAACTTCTCGGCAAACTAGGCATTAGGGATCGTGTTCTTTCTCCTGCGGTTTTTATTTAGAGACTCCTCAGTGCTAAATGCCCCTGTTCCTAGTGGCAGAGACAGTTCACCATCCAAATACCTCAGGTTACTGTGTAACTGGGTTGACAAGTAGAGCACCTGTCATTAAGCAAGGAATCAGAAATATTTCAGTGAAGCTGTATCGCACATAAATATTTATTTAAACTTGATTTTTAAAAGAATGTTTTCTCTGTATACACAGCAGCATTCATGAAATCCGTGCTGAGATCTGAGCTATGAAGAGACCTGCATTGCAATTTTTGCAATCGCGTCAGAAAGCCGTTTCTCTCCTGACCGTATGGTTTAATGAATGTTGTGGCTTGTCCCCAAAAAGCAGTTGGCATTGAAGAGGGGTACCACTATGCTGCTTTCTTTCACCAGCACATTTAGAGTAAACATGAAAATGCTTACTCTAAAAATACCCCCAGGTTCCTCATACATAACGAAACAAAACGGAGCAGCTATGTTATTTTGCTTTGCGAGCATGATGAGTTCAGTACAAAAATGCAGATAGTGCACCCCTTATGAGCCGTAATTTCTATGATTCTGTAACTGTAGGATTGAAAACTGTAAAGAGCTGAACAGCACAAATAGTCAAAGCAATGTCCTGTTTATAAAATCCATCCCAGTCGTGCAAGTGGCTGAAAGAAGTGCCGTGCAGATGCCATGCCTAGGCGCAGGCACGGACGAGGACTCAGATCCCCGATACGTTGTGCTATCTCCACAGGAAAAATCAGTTTCACTTCTGATTTTTCCGAAAATCGGGCTCTCGGTGGCCCCAGTTCAGCAAAGCACTTAAGCATGTGCTTAAGAGCTTTGCTGAATCAGGGCCAAAATCGTGTACTCTTGTCTCCTTCTCAGTGCAAGTTGTTCCTTGTGGTACATTCTTAAGTGCTTTGTCCTGTCTAGTTTTAAATGACTCAGGCACTGTCAGGGTGTTGTTTGATTTGATTGTTATCTTTGGCTGGCTGTTTTCATCTTCGCTGGTTTGGGGGAGACTTCTGGGTCTTTTTAGTAACATTTGTACTTGAGAAGAAGCAAAAGCTTACGATAGGTGTGTTTTTCTTTTAAGCAATTAGATAAAAAGGAAGTGAAATTGTATTTAAAATATTTAGATGATAGGCACTCTCTGCCAAGGAGTTATCTTCTGCATTTGTATGTCAGGGTCAAGCTTAAAAAAATTTATAGCAGCGTAAGAGAATGTTGAAACGATGGACTTTATTTTCAACTGCTGATCCTAATGAAAAATAAGAAATCAAAGTAGCTTCCTTCAGGGAACTCAGCATTGCCGAACGAGTGAAAAGCACGACGTCTGCAGGGCTGTGCACACTAGTTACTCCTTTGCTGCTCTTTAGTGAAATGAATTGATAGTAATAGTGGCTGACAGTGTAATTGGGGTGCTAGATATCGTAAAGCCTAGATTTCGAAAGCTCAGATTTATATTATTAAGGATTCTTGCTGTTATTTTTGTTGTTTTGTAGCTGTCACTTAATCAGGACCACTTTACATTAGGTTCTCTGTGAACAAGATAGTAAGAGACAGCCTCATTATCCCTGGTGATCTCGCTGATTCACACACTAATTCTACAATTTTGTTAATGTTCACTTAACTCTAAAATAACTCTCTTTTATTATTATTTGAACTGTATTTTCATGAGCCATTTGCCACGTGGTGACTGCCATCCATGTTTTCAGAGCATAGAAGACTTTCAGCAGTGCAGCCGGGCAACAGCAGAAAAGGGAACAAAACAGTTTCAGTTTTGCTGACTTGCAGCTTCATGGCCAAACAGGGACAGTTTCACGTGGGGGGACAGTTTTCATGTATTTTTTTCCCAAATATCTCTGGTCTGTGTGAGTTTGCGGCGGGGGAGTTGAGCGCTGCTGACGGCTGCGAGCGGAGCCTTTGCCACGTCCACCAACGCGGCTGGGCTTTCCGAGCAGGAAGCAGTTGCCTGCGCTAATCAAATTCCTCTTGAAGTAATACCGTGACATACTCTGAACTATCCCAATTTTGTAGTTATCAAAGTATCTTTTTTATGAATACTCAGCAACATATATTAACTGGAGCGCACCCCAGCTGATGCTTAGCAGATGTTATGGTGTTGCTGGAACCTCTTTGGTCCAGTAACGGAAGAATATGTTTTTGTTTTGTTGCTTTGGTGTTTAATTTTATTGGGGTTTTCTTTATACATACATAATGCGTGTGTACATATGTGGACATCATATAAAATTGAAAGCCTATGGTGAGGAGGGAGAACAAACTGGGCAACTGTTTTATAAAGAAACAAAGCGAATGGACAGAGGACGTGAAGGAGAAAGGGCAGGGACAGCAGTAGTTCATTGCCACTGTCTGCAGGCTGTGAGGGTGAGATGGGGATGGGAGGAAGCACTAGGGGCACCTCCCACTCTTCCTCCTTGATACCCCGCTGCAGGGAGGTTTTGTGTTGGAAAGCAAGGAGCCCCGTGGCTGTCAGGGACAGCTTCTTCGCACGGCTTCTGGTGCCAGGAGATGCGGTGAACCTCCGATGCACCTCGCCGGGATCTCCCTGCTGCTGGGCTTTGAGGCTGTTGAGCCTTTGACCTTCCCCGCCTCGGCCACACATGCTGCAGGCAGGAAAGGAGCTGCACAGAGCTGGCTTCCCAGTCCAGGGCCATAGGACCCCGCCACAGGCATGCAGAGAACTCGAGCTTAGTTAGAGGGGTAAGTTTGTAGCATATGAGTTTTGTGGGCATGACCCCAGCACGGGAATGAGTTATGTCACTGCGTTACCACTCGAACTAAAGGACTAGGAAGGGTGAGGGGAGAGAGAGAGAGCAGGCAAGACCATTGCTCATGTTTTTTGCAGGCATCAAGACAGGGTTTGCAAAAGGATTTGAAGGATGAAGGAGCAGTGACTTCACAGACAAGTTCAGAGCATGCACAAAATGGCAGAATAACAGCAAGTGTTAAAATTAGCCACTAAAAAAGTGGCTAATTAAGCTCTATATTATTTGGGGTACTATATAAATAATCTTACATAGCACCGTCACAGCAGTTTCCATTCTGTTTCCTTGTCCTCTGGGCCTAATTCCAGCTGGGAAGTGCCTGGAGCATACCGCAGGTCCTTCCGAGTAGGCTCTTATTTATTATTACCTTATAACATTGCTCAAGCGTAGTGCAGTAAATAATTTACTAGTGCTAGGACTTAGGTGGATTACATTTAATAAGGCAATAACTTCTGTTCTGAAAGAGCAGTTGCTGCGGATGACCTCGAGAGATAGGGTGAAGGAGGTCGCAGGGTAACGTGACACTGTAAACACAGCAGAACTCCAAGTGTTGGGTTGTGCCTTCAAATGCACCACGGCCACACGAAAGGGAGGACGGGACCAGTGATGCCAACGCTCTAGAGCCATGCTGGGGTATTATTTAGTACTAATGAAACAGTTGTATTGGGAATTCTACCATTGCCATGACCTGGAATTAAGGGAGCTTCCTAGCTTGAAAAGCTATATAGCATCTCCGTGGGACAAAGAGTGGAAGCTGAGCTGAGCACTCAGCCCTCGGGAGGGAGCTCAGCCAAAGCTGAGTATCGTGATAAAAACAGACAAGAGTTTTCTGAGGAAGTACTGTGCATTTATTGGTAAATCATATAGATACAAAAGATGGGAGCAGTATTTCTAAGAGGAGAGACGTTTATGGAACACTCAGGCTATGCGAGTCGCTGATGGGTAACATTCCAGCAAAGGGGATCTGGGGAGACGTGTCCTTCTCCTCATCTGCGTCCTTTATTTGGAGTGAATACCAGTGTACCAGCGCAATATTAGTTCTGGTCGTTCAAAGTCAGCAACTTCTCCGTTTATCCGGTAAACAGTAACTAAAACCATCTGAAGACCAGTTAGCAGCCAGCTGACGGGTGCACGTCGCTCTGGTGAGCACATGGGGCCACAAAGCTCTGCTGCACTCGTCAGGCTGCCTGCGATTGCGCCTGGATTTGCTTCCACATACAAAGCAGAATCTCCAGAGAAGCCTGCGCTGCAGTAAAAATGCCTGGTTGCCTCAGTGACATTGCACTCGCCCCTTGAGGAATTGCCTTATCTGGATATTTGCAGCAGAAGCTGCAAGCGGAGCCTGTTTGCGGAGCCCTCACGCTTGCTTCGCCCCGAGCAAAGCGCTTCAGAGCCGGCGGGCCGGTTCCGATGGCACTTGGGCCAGTCGTGGGGCTCTCAGCCGTTTCCAAATAGCTTATCTATCAAAATTACAATAACTAGAGACATGTCTGTGGTTAAGTGGCTGGGGTAAACACAAGATCAAAGAAACGTACCACCTCACATACCTGTTTACATTTGGGAAGATTTAAGTTGAAGTTCTCTGTTGATACTAAAAGCTGGGAAGGTCACTGTGTCACTTGTAAAAGTTTGACCCGGGCACATTAAAGTAAAATATGATCGTTTTCACAAAAAAGTAACAAAAAGTCCCAAAGTCTAATTCTGCTAATCTTAGTAGTATATCAGAAGTTGCATTAGCTTATGAACATTTCTGGCAGTGGAAGAGGATATAAAAATGATCTATGGAATACAGGCAGTTTTTATTCTCATGGAGTCAATCTCAGGCTTACATGAAAATCTCATTTCCATAACTGCTAAAGTGGCCTAAAACTGATGGATTTTATTCCAAGCCTAGCATTTTCAGAATTGCTACATGGGATGAGCTACATTACAGCAACTCAGCAAAAGAATTCAGTGAAAGTAGTTGAAAGATGAAAACATACTATTGAGTTAAGAAATGACGTGGATTTTGAAAAAATACACGAAAAGCAAGCAGAGATTTAACTTAAACTCCAGCCGAGGAGTTGTTTAGTTAACTGCATGTGTGTACTGTAAATAGCAGTATAAGACGGGCGGGGTTGAGTGTCTAACAACACAAACAGCATTCAGTTCCAGTAGTAAGATTTCCTCTGATTCCGGGATATTAATCTTCATTAATCACTGGGGGCTCTTGTTTTTTCAGGTGCAATTGCTGGCATTGTAGATCAGCCGATGCAGAATTTTCAGAAAGTATCCGAGGGCCCGGCTTCCGCGGGGCACAAAGCCAAAGGCGTTATCTCCGGAGTGGGAAAGGGAATCATGGGCGTCTTCACCAAGCCCATCGGCGGCGCGGCGGAGCTCGTCTCCCAGACGGGCTACGGTGAGTTGCTCTGCGTCCCTACCTCGCTACTGAAATGCGTGTGAGCAGGTCCTGGGAAGGGCCCTCAACACGGCCGAGCGCAGCCTGCTGTGTCAGCTTCCATGACTCAGGAGCCGGCTGCCTTACAGAAAGGCTTAGAAATGCTACACTGAACAGTTATAAATGTTGTACGCCTCGTCTTAAAAATCATGTTGTGATTCTCCCTTGTGTTACGGATCAGTCTCGTGCAGCACCAGAAAGAGAGAGCGCAGAGACCATGAAGTAATTCTTGGAATACAGCAGAATTAGTTACAGAAACATATGTGCCACAAAAGGTTCTTGACATCTATATGTAATTGAGCAATACTATCCCCAATTAGAGCATAATTTTGAGATTGCTGTTTTGTTGCAGCAAGGGAAGAGCTGTGTTATCTTTAAATAAATAGGGAGTTGCGTTATTGGGAGAAACGCGTGGGCTGCGCAGTGGGAAACATCCGCTTCAACCTGGAGCGTTGCGAGAAGCGCGGCCGGGGTTGAGGCGCGCGGGTCGCCTCGCAGCAGCCACGGGGCCGGCCAGCCAGACACCAGGGCTCGGTGGCCCTGGTGGTCAGACCTTTGAGACCAGTGGAAATGCTTCGGGACCACCGAGGAGTGCAAAAGATAAAATATCAAAAGATAGGTGGAAGGTAAAATAGAAAAGTTATGCTGATTTATTTGCTTTCAGTATCGTGAACTCCCAGCTGCTGGTCTGGATCCTGAAAAAAAAAAAAAAAGAGGGGAAGCAGGACCGGGAGACCTGGTGATACAAAACCTGTAAATATAACTATGTCGTTAATTTTGCCTCAGGATTCAGGATTTTAACAAATCCTGAAGATTAAAGTATTTAACCATAACTTGTCTTCTGTAACATATTGGTTAGAATAGCAGTTCTGGAGCTTAAGTTCAGAATTCCATCTCCCCTTACAAATGCCCAACACAGCAACTCAAAGCAACCAGTTTAAGGAAAAAGCTACTAACATACCCGCAGCAAGGGGCTGAATAGTTTCATTCAATAAGGTGGTTGTTACATAACTCTGAATAATCGCACGGGCATAACCAATAGCTGCTGCTCGGCGTTCTGCATCCCGTAGGTGTGCAGCACTTCTCTGTAAGTCAGAAGCTGCCCGGCCTCGGGGGGCTCCTACGGACCGGCCGCCCGGCGTTTTGTTGCCCTGGGAATTACAAGGAATACAAGTTCACTCCAGTGCAGTCTTTACCCACAACAGTAGAGGGACACTTCCCGTTGCTGCTATGGTATACGGCTCGTCATGTTTTCCAAGAGCATGTGACAAAAAGGGTTAGCCAGGAAAAAACAGAAAAACTGTATCAATAATAGCTGACAGTGCGTGAGAGGAAAACACACAAGAGTTTGAGTAAGTCTTACCCACCACTGCATTGGAAGTGGGACCGTGCCTCTTGGGGGGACCGAGGGGTGGGGGACCACACAGAGCTAAACACATGTTCTCTCTTTCTCCATCTGTAAATGACATTTTCACTCACATAATGCTGAGAACCTCAGTAAGCCAACTGCTACAACTGGGATGCTGCTTTTAAGTATTACCATCAACATGTGTGTTAAAAATTAAAGGTTTTTTTTTCTTTCTCTCAGTGCTGATGTTTTGTTTAAATTATTGTCCGTTGTGTGAAAAGGAATCTAAGTTATTGACAGCCTTGTGCAAAAATGCCTTTAGCTTTAGTGGAATGCTTAATTAGACAAAATAAGTTTTCTTTGTTCACTTAAAAAGTAACTTTGCACTAAACCTTGTAACACTGAGGCTTACTGCTTGTCCTAGTTTCCAGCTATCTTGTAAAAACATTTAGAACCACCTTATTTGTAACGTTTTTTGCAAACCATTGAGCTCTTTCTCATGGTTGTACCTTGTTTTTGAAAGGTTACAAGCCACCTGAAAGCACCCACACTGCAGCATCTTCAGTGTTGGACAGCCTATTTAGAGACCTGCTTAACAGCTCCTTGCAGTCTCCATTCCTTGCTGGCATTAAGAAGAATTCACAATAAATGAGATGCCCCAGGAGATCTCATAAATGTATATGGATCTCTGTTTAACAGCTGGATTAAGTAACTGAACATTTAAATACAGTATCTAGGCAAACTTTCCTTCTAATTTGCACCAATCATGACACGTATATGGAAGTATTTTAATATTAAGCAAGGAAGTTAACAATGGTCTCGATTTTTTGTACATGAATTCTAAGTGATGTGTCCGATCCCCCTCTGAAATGATGGCTCTCAGGAGCATTATTTTGCTCTTAATTGCTAGTGTATGGCTGATTTTAAGAATGTTCAGTGGGTTTTTTTTGCTGTTGTTTCTTTCTAATGCAAGATCACTGGGGTTAAGTGCACTACTCTTACATTGTAATATTTAATGAATTATCTTGACTACAGCTTCCAAAGATGTGACATCATTTTGGATCTGCACTGTTTTATGAACTGCTCTAAACAGATGACATCACTGCAACATGTAACTGTTTTGTAGAAAACAACTATTAAAAAACCCTGAAATTCTCTTACCACAGGTATTTTGCATGGAGCTGGACTTTCTCAGCTTCCCAAGCAGCGCTCGCATCCAAATGATCAACATGTTGAGCAGGCTCCAAATAGCCACGTCAAATATGTCTGGTAAAATTATTTAGACACTTGCTCATTTTTACATCCACATTGTTTATTAATAGGTTCTGGCCAGTGGTCAAGTTAACAGGCTGCTTCCCTAGGAAAGGCTGAGTTATGGCAGTTTGTTTGGGAACATTAAACACAAAGGTAGTGCATAGAAACCCAATCTGCAGATGATGGGCTGCTGATCTGCTTCCAGCTTTGGAACTACAGAGCTGATCTTTATTTAATGGCATTCAGTGAGTTCTTACTTATTTATCACTGCCCAAGAAAAATACTGCACATCTCCAGAAACAGCTGTTAGTGAAGATAGGTTTATTTTCTGCCCTGAATTTGTAATCCTCTTTTAAGGGGAATTTTTCTATTAGGATAGGAAATCGGCTGATCTAGGGTGGGTATTAGGCCAATTTTGCAGTGAATGATTTAAGAGTTTTGATAAATAACAGTTTCACATTTATCTTGTAAATCTCAAGTCTTACGTCTTTCAGGAGAGGAGGATTAAAGGGTATTCATCTGCTTTTTTAATATATATAGATATTTTTAGGTGATAGCTATATCTATGTATTTATAGGTGATAGCTTAAGTAAAAACATATAGTGATCAAAAGACGTCCTTAATTATCCAGTGCATAACACTGATTTTTTTTTTCTTCGGTAATGGAGGAAAATGCTGCAATCTCTGGGAAGACCAGAAGTCCATATGGCCCTCGATGTCATGATTGTGAGTGGATCGGGCCAGCAGCATGAGGGCTGCTTGCTGCTCACCTCCGAGGTGCTCTTTGTGGTCAGCCTCAGCGAGGATACCCAGCAGCAGGCGTTCCCCGTGACCGAGGTCGACTGCCTGGAAGACGAACAGCAGAAGAACCTGCTGAGGGTGCAGCTAAAGCAGCAGAGAGTGCCCTGTGATTTGGAGGTAAAGGCTGAGGAACATTTTGTTTCCCTGATAAAGCTGCACTGGTGATGTTTTTCACACTGGGCTTACTCACCTTTGGGTTGGGATGCCAGAGGTGTTAAGTCCCAAGGGACCTGTTATTTTCCCACACCTCACTGTAGATTGTGTCACTGTTTGCATGAAACAGAGGTGTCTTCTCCCTTCTCTCCTGTCACTTATTCTAGAACTTAAAAATCCATGTAATGTCCTGAGGGAAAAAGAATAGGAAATGTGGGATCTTGGTAAGGGCCACCTCTGTTCAGAAGAGGTTCTCGTGACCAACATCACATGTGTGTGGTGCTCGTTGCTGGCGTGCTGGAGGTGCTTGGCCTTTGCCTGTGAAGTCACAGCGAGAACAGGTCCTTCTCTTGGAAGCGTTCAGTGATGCCCATGTGTGCTCCCTGCGGCATATTTCTCATCTTGCCATGTTTAACACAATGGTCTTGTTTGGCTATTAGCTGTGTTTAGTTCCTTATGCCTTCCAGTTCTTGCAAATGATAATTTACAGACTTCAACTTACTACTGTTAACAGGTTATTGCCTTGAAGGAGAAGGGGAGATAACTTCCTCCTGGGGCGTTTTACGCCCTCAGCCCATCCTAGCCCCAGCTTTAGCTCCAGCCCAGATTTTTTGATTGCACTAGGGCAGCTGTGCTGCCTGTTGTCTTTGTAAATGTGACCAGCTTTTGTGGACCAAATGCACCCCTTTCTTTCTGAAGGTTTGCATAGATAAATGAGAGCTGGGCTGCAGTGGCACAGCAGTGCCAGCAGCTGGAAGCCGTCAGCCACACAGCCTCGGTGCACTAGCTCCCTTGCTGACACAGCCTCTGGAGAATGCAGTGGAAATGTGTGGTATGAGGCACACATGCCTGCAGTCCTCATTCTGATGCTCTGAAAAACAGACCTGGCGTAAGTGTTCGTTCAGAGTGCACACATTGATGCTGGAGTGTGCATGAAGGTGTGAAGAAATATGGTCTAAGAGCGGCCGAAAGGAAGGCAGATAGGAATAAGGTGGCTTTAATTTGGGGGCTACACAACAGGAGATTCCAAAAGCTTTCAAAAAGCATTTGGTGGTTACCTAGAGTCATGCTTTTGCAATTAGTGTTCCCATATATTCTTTGCTTGGTAGATTAGGAAATTTCATACTTTGTAGTTTTTCGGTTTTCTTTTTTTATACCGGAAGATGACAGTTCTGCAGTGCTTGTGCTGCTTTGTAGGGCACTGGTGCTGATGGCAGCCAGGAACCCCCAACAAGGGGGTGTGTGAATAGGAGCAGCAAGCAGTGGCTTGCTGATGGGTGGCTTTGGAGCTGTGCACCTACACCTGATAGACATAGCACTTCAACACCAGTGGTAGGCCATCCTGTTGCATTGCAGACGTCCTCAGCTGAAGTGCAAACACGTCTGTACACGACAGCAGTAGAGCTGGCCAAAACTTTGCTGAAAAATGCTGTCAAGTCAACAAAAATATTACAAGTTTAGGGGATGATGTTACCAAATGTGAATTTAGCTATTTTTCTGATTAATTTAGTCAAAAATCCTAGAAGTAATAACAGTAAATTGAAACATTTCATTTCAACATTATAAAGTCTAGTTTTCTGTCTTATTTTTCTCCATAAATAATTGCCAAAAAGTTTTGTTTCAGCTCTGCCCAAAACAGTTTCTCCCCTTCCTTCTCCTCAGCTTCTTGGAACTATTAGGAAACAAAACATGCGTTATTCCACAGCTGTAATCACCAGAGATGTTATAGAGCACATGCTCTGACTCCTTCAGCAATAGGTTTGTCTGATAGCTTGTTCGTCTTCACAGTATATAACTTAATCCATCTGGCTAGGAGCAGCCTGGATGAATTCTTGAGAACTCTGGCACTGACAACGCTGTTATTGAAAGGGAAGCATTAATTGTACTTGGATTATCTTGAGATAATTGAGGCACTGCTTGCTTCCAGACGCATGTCGGCCTCCAAGAGGCTGCTCTTCCAGCTGCTCTTGGTATAGCTCATGATATCAAGGAGACAGCAGAAAGCTGAAGAGCCCTGGAATTTCAGTGTTTCTTTCTGATGAGTTGCAACAGGGATTTCATGATAACGTGCATATATCATCTTTTCAGCTTAACTAACTTCTGGATTTTTCAGAGCAGTAAAAAAACTCAAAGAACTCCTACTTTCTTACTCACTGAGTGTGCACAGAACAGGTCTGCAGTGCTGTGTCCACATCCAGCTTATACAACAAATACCTACTTGTGATTTTGTAGGAATTGCTGAGGAATTATTCTCTATAAGCCATAAAAGGAGGAGGAAGAAATTCTAGAAGACTTCTGTAGTTCTTAACCCCCAAAAGTTAATGTGAAAAGACAAGCTATCTTTAAGATTCCTCAAGCAGATAGGTTAAGCAACCCGTGACCAAGTTTGGATTCGTTCGGAATGGTTTGGCTATTAACAGAGTAATTGTTCACACTAGGGGGTTAAAGCACGCGGTGACACTGTTAGGTCCAATTTAGGGTAAAATGTGGACCAAAAGCAATTCCAGGTTTCTGTTGTTGTCTTGACAGTATAAGCTAAACTGAAACTGGCTGGAGAAGAAAATGGTTACAGATGAAGTCATCTGGAAGCAAGTAGGGTCCCAGTTACTTTGGAAGACCATCCAAGTGCAGTTAATATTTCCTGCTGAATAGCTTTG
Source organism: Eudromia elegans (assembly GCA_003342815.1). Taxonomy (NCBI): domain Eukaryota; kingdom Metazoa; phylum Chordata; class Aves; order Tinamiformes; family Tinamidae; genus Eudromia; species Eudromia elegans. The sequence goes on along the minus strand of PTEX01000003.1, from coordinate 2,890,183 downwards.
CTATCTGTGGGATATGGCCCCAGGCTGGATGAGGAATGGGCTCGCAGTGGTGCCAGCACCATTTCCATCTCCTCAGACAACTTTGATCTTTTGGTCAATGTGGAGGCAGAACTATAACCTCAGCTTCCCCTGGGCTCACCTACCTAGAAAGAGAAACCAGGAAAAAATGCAGAGCCACCCACGTGCACCATTTGCCTCGTAACGTATCACCTGGTTTACATAGGTGCCATTTCAACATGTTTCTGTTCTTTAAACGAGTGAAACAGGCTGACTGCGGGGACACTCCGCTTCCGTGACGCGGGGCCGAGGACGGGGGTCAGACCCCGTTCCCCGCTCGGAGCCCCGTGGCCGCCGCAGCAGCAGTCTCCTGTTTCCTCACCCCCTCCAAGGTCGCTCATGGAAACCACACTGCCCATTTCATCATTTTTTACTGTTTCTAAGCATAGGATCAAACTCCGAGACCTCGAGGTTGTTCATGTGCCTGCTTCCTTCAGCATTCTTGTGGTGATGATTGGAAACAGGAGTGTTTCTACTAGTTGGGCAGCAAATCCATCTCCAAAGGCAGAGTAAAGGACCAGAGGGGACTGTTTTGATTTGGATGTGATGTGTGCCACTATCTATCTTACTAATTCTTTCTTCAGATAGGTGAGGGTTTATCTTTTTATGCAGAGATGTGACAAGATATTGTTCCCGGATGTTTAATTGAACCCAGTTGTCCTGTTTGAAAATCATTATGTGTACTGAGGCATCCCTAATACTTTGTTAAAGACAGCCCCAAAAAAAGCAAAGTGATTCTTTCGATCATCTGTATGACTTGCAGTGAAGACACTGTAAACCCTGCAAGCATGGCAGTGGTCAGCAACTCTCCAAGAGTAAATAAGGAAGCATCAAACCCTACCCTAGGATAGTTTCTACTTTTCTGTCATTTGTGTTTTGCGAAAGTAAGTTTTGCTCTGCGTGACTTGGCTGAGGATCCCAGCGTCGCGCCCGCGGGCGTAGCGCTGAGACCCCTTGTGCTGCGTTCTCGCCTCCAGCCCGACGCCTCCTCGCGCGCGGTCCCCTCTCACGCCGCTTCCTCGGAGCCCCGGTGTCCCCAAGCGGAGGGCTCCGCCGGCGCCGGGCTCCACCAGGGCTTCGTCCGCTGCGCGGCCCCGCTGCAGCCCTGCCGTGGATGCCGCTCGTCTGTCCGCAGTGCTGCCTTTACTGAGCTTTTGTCCCAGAGCGGTGGGATACCTGCATGCTCTCAAACCCGCACCTCCACATAGCTCAGCCTGCAAAGAGGGGACTTCAAAGAAGTCCTTCCAACCCATGCTCATGAAAAAGTCAGCTGTGTTCTTTTCCTATTCAGTTTCTTTTTTTTTTTCATAAATTATATGTTCAAACCATCTTCAGTAAAACCAATAAAATAAAATAGAAGTGATTCTGTTGAATTACTTGAATGCTGTGACCCAAGTGCTATTTTTTCTTACCAGAGAGGCACAGATGGATGTATGGGAGGATGTATTGACTGGGAGGTAGATTAAAGCCCTTGTTCCAAAGCTCGTTAAATACTTCCCAGCTATAACTATGGGCTGTTGTGATCTTTTAATTGTGTTTTGTGGAGAAGATCAGCTGCCTGATGAGCACTGCCGGGATCTGCTGGCCTGTGCCTGAGGTGGCTGGGCAGCTTCGCCCGGCTGCAAGTTGGTCCGTGTCAAAACTGCTCCCTGAAAGTCGCAGGCGATGCAGCCTCAACGTCCCTGGCAGAGCTAGAGCCACCCAGCGTGGACGCATTCAGGATATCAGAGGAGAGGACTAGGCCACACATGCCGAGACGAGGGGACAGTCCTTTCGTGTGAGGAAGCCCCGTGTGCGCGAGCGTGTCAGTGACGGTGGCTGTTTGTCGCTTCCAGGCCGAGGGGGCTCGGGAGCGGCTCTCGGAGGAGCAGTACAGCCGCCTCGTGGACTACGTGGCCAAGACGTCCTGCCACGCGGCGCCCGGCGCCGGCCCGGCCCCGCCATCGCCAGCGCCAGCACCAGCGCCCGCCCAGCACCTCGCCGCGGGCCTGAAGACCTATCGGTATGTGGTGGAGCCCAGCTGTGCCCAGGTGTTCGTCAGTAAATTCACAATGGTAAAAAACAAGGCCTTGAGGAAGGGCTTTCATTAATACACGGTGGGGACAAGAGCAGTAGCGTCCTGCCGTGCTGGCCGTGGTGCTCCCTGCGCGCTGGACTGCGTCACGGAGAGGCACGCGTCGCTGCTGAGAAGGTAGGAGGCAGCAGCAGAGTTAACCCTAACGACGGCTTGTCCAGCATGCCTGCTCCTAGCTGGGCACTAGTGCTGCATGGACAGCAGTAGCCTAACAAACAAGTGGAAAAGGGACAGAACCAAACAGAACCAAACTCTCTGTTCTTTCACTACCTGAAAAAACAGAGAATAAGGAAAATTTGACTGCACAGACACATTTTTGCCAAACACAAAAATTATATCAGTACCTACTATATCATATTTTAGGGTCTGCCCGTTTCTGTTATAAACCAGGTCTATAACTCAGCTGTAAAAACTGGCCCAAGGTTGAGCCGTCCCCCTCCACACACACACACTCCTCCCAACACGTACAACCTGAGGCAAAACATTTTCCCCCACTAAATCTGAAAAACCCAGCGTGGCTGGTTTAAGTTACTAGTGACAGCTGGGTTTTAGCACCACTTTAACCTTAAAATAGCTTCCTTTATTTGACTGAAGTTTTGCAGGACATTAGTCCTTAATGTAAACTAGTGCCTTTGTGCGGTTTGGAGAACAAAACGCTAACTACGACATTAATTTATTTTTAAAGCTGTCTGTATACAGCAACTTTATTTTATCCGCCGTGAGATTTCCAGAGGGGCTTTCATCGTGTGCGTGGCATTGTGTGTGCTGCCTAGTAGCTGTTTGGAAGCCCGTAACGTGCAGCTTGGAGGCTTAGTCGCCTTCGACTCGACCAAAAATGAGCTCAGTGTAACCAGGCAGAAGTGCAGGTGCTGAACGTGGCCTGCCTGGCCGTCACCTCCTCCTCATCTCCACCACTACCGTAGTACATTTTCTCACTTAAGGCCTAATTTATATTATGCTTATCATACCTGAAGTGATAAGAACAGGGATGGTTAGAAACACGACTTTTCAGCTGTATTTCTCCTAAGCAGAAGATTTTTTTTTTTTTTTTGCAAGTTGATCCAACGGTAGAGACCCACAGACTCCGGTTACATTAATAGTGAGTGATGCTGTCCTGATTCACTTCAGATACAATGTTAAACACATTCAAAGCAAATGAGCTTCATACACGTCTTATTTGCAGCTGTTTTACAAGTTGTAAGGGGCCAGAAAGTGCTCTCGCCCCGCGTGGTTAGGTTGCTTTACACACCAAACGTGGCTACGGCAGCTTTATTTTAGAAGACAAAAGCTTACTTGTTTTGAAACTCTGGATACCTTTTCTCCCCTTTTCTCTATAATTATGGCCACAAACTTCTGGAACACGGCCAGAATTGGAAGGTTTTTAAGAACTGGAATAAAATATGTTGATCATATTGAGCAAGTAATTATACTTTAGTTAATATCTTCTGTGCATACCGGGTATGACCAAATGCACGGTACATGCGCATGTAGTAACTGCAGTGCTTGTTTTGCTTTTTCTTTTTAAGTTCTGCTTTGTTAAAAGTGACATCTAAATCTAAAAGCTGTTCCTCTTGTGTGCTGAAAATGCAGAATTCTGGGATCTGACTTGTCCTTTCTTGAATGTGAAATGAACCCATCCATTATCAACATTTCATACGGTGATTTAATAACTTAGTCATTGTTTAAGTAATACTATTTAAAAAATGTGTACATATATATATTTTCTTCATTCCTGAATATTTTATGGAAATAGTTTAATACTTCTAATTTTGCATATGGTGCATAAATTGTAATATAATGAGATTGTTTATAGATAATAAAGATTCTTCCTACAGTACCTGGTTTTTTGAGCTATTTGGTCACCGCGTTAAATGAATGAGCAGGTTCTTGCACAGACCAATGGCGATGAAGACATCCGAGCTGCACAGGGACCCCCGCTGGCTTCCTCCCCGTAGGTGACTGGTCTTTGTCATATACCAGGAGATGCAAATGGCTCCTGACAACGCTTTGGAAGCAGGAACTGATGAGGAGCTTGCCAAAACATGTGCTGAAAAGTTTTATGGTTCTGTGACTAACTGAATCAAAACAGCACTGTAGTCACTATTGAAATGAGAGTAATCTGTTCATTCTGTAGGCAGTATGCGGCCAAGAGGACGCAAACACACCTGTAAAAGATGATGGAGGGCAGCAATTTAGTTTCCAAAAGACTGCAGATTGCTGCCATTGTTTAAGATTATAGCAGTGTTTTTCCTGAATTATTTTCTCCTGGAATAAACACTTGCTTAAGTTACACTCTTCTTCAGAGAATTAAGCGAGCATCTTTACTGCATTAGGCAGGTTCTTTCTCCCCCTTCTGACCACATGTATGGAAACACGTGTGGAGACGGCCAATAAATCAGCCTCCCCTGCATACGAGCTGCACAAACTATGAAAACAAAGTTGTCCGGAGAGCAGCTGCCTGTACTTAGCTGCTAAAGCACTCCAATGTGTACGCTTAAAACATACCTACACTCATAATGCTCTTTAGCCCTGGAGAGCTCACAACTTCAAGTATATCTTTTTAGTTTGCTTCCAGAGCAATCAATCATTCCTCAAACACTCGAGAATAAAGCAAGCCAGCCAAAAATTTGAAGGCATAGCCAGGCTGATGCAAGGCAAGACCTTTCCCAAAGTAGTTTAGGTCAAACAATTCCTTTTTATATATTTCATGTATAAATACAGCAAAATGTTTGAGGTCAGTTGGGGATGGGCTCAGAACTCAAGCACATGTTTTGCAGCGCTGCATCTCCCCCAGACAGCACGGCAGGCCCTGCAGCTGCTGCAGGAGCAACGCGCACGGCCTTTCCTGCCCCAGCAGCTGCACGACGTGGAGACGGGCAGACTGGGATTAATGGAGCTCTCCCTGGCAAAGGCTGGGGGCAAGAGGGGAGGTCAAAGCGGGGTAGGGGGGTTGCAGGACTGATGCTGGCAAGGTGCACTGGCTACAACAGAGAATTCAGGCAGCTTTGCCTTCCCATCCTGTTTCACAGGTAAGAAAAGTCTGCTCATGCTCATCCTAGGACTCGACCTCGTGCTGCTTTTATTGCCTGCCGAAAGGATGTGATTGTTTTGTGGAACTTTAGCCTAAGTATAAACCAGGTAACAGTGCAAGCATGAAAGGAAGGGCCCGCTTGTGTCTCTAACGCATTTAGCCTAAGACACCTTTACCTGGTGCTGTGCGGCAGGATCAGAAGCTGTCTTGGAGCACAAGACTCCCATTCCTCTAAGCACTAGTTGCTAGTAGTAAGAACCAGAATGCACAGACTGTAAGTGCTGTTGGCTGTAGCAATTTATAAGACTCAGAATTTAAAAGTAAATTAATTCAAAGCAACTGGGAAAAACACTCGGGCTAGAGCTGTGGGGAGGCCGGCGCTCTCAGCCAGCACACCTGGCAGTAGCAAGGTCCTTTGCCTGCGAAGCTGTCAGTTTGACTGAAGAGCCCAGGCTATTACAACCTTCAGACATGCCCCAGAAAACGCTAGTCACTGCTTAATGGCAAACACTGTTTATACTGTACATTGGGAAGATAAATTGCTATCATTTGCTATTGTTAAGCTTTGGTTTACGTTTGTAGGAGCAGGGATTATTTTGATTACTAGATAGCTTCCCCTGCACCACTAATGTCAAATTATTTCCTTGGTCTGCACTGTGTATATGGAAAGTTTAAAGAAAATCCCTTGTTCCTGCATACTGGTCTTCTGGATCAAATATGTTACTTGAACAGCTCTCAGTAGTGCAAATGTTGCTCACTGATACCTATTAAGTGTTAAGAAGTTAATGGTCCATTTAAAATAATAAAAGTTATGCCAAACAGCATTTGAACTCAAGACCTTCAAATACGATACAGATGGCCTAATCTGTCACACAGCCCGCTCGTTGGGCAGTGAGGAGCCACAGTCCTAGCAGCACCTCTAACCCCAGCTATGGGCAAACTCCCATCCCAAAGGCCTGGTAAGGAGGCACCCAACAGACCACCAGCCCTTGGCCTATCCAGAATGTGCATCACAACTCTGCATCACTGCGCTCTTCTTCCAAATTCAGGAAATTCAGCCTAGCTGCCACTGCTAAAGAATATACATTGCTATCAAACATGGAACTTGGCTGAAAGAAAGATGCCAAGCCAGGCTTAGCAGTCTCAATCTATTTATGAGGACTTTCCACTGCTCCTCCCAGCATCTAAACATTTAGGCATTTCAACATCAATGAAGACAAATAAGCTCCAGTGACATAAGTATTTTATTTATTGAGTAATATTAGAGCTCGGCACAGCCTTTATAATTCAGTGAACAAGTACAGTTCAGCCATCAAGTTTCCTCAGATAGAAGGGAATCTGCAAGACAGAAAAGAAATGTAAAGTCAGTCAAACTTCTTACTCTTTAAATAAACACATTAGTATGTATGAATGCAAAGCAATGGAGGGAAATGTTTATGCAGTGGTTTAGTCTAGAGGAATTCCCCTTGTTATTTCCTGATGGTCTAAGATTTACACACCCTTCATGTGGCAAACAGAAGTGAAACATGGAAAAAATCAAGAGCTGGAACAATACTGCACATTTAAGATTCACTCTCCACGCCGCACTGATAACTGAATCAAACTTGCTAAGCACTAAGGGCCCGAAAGAGAAAGCAACGCAGCTTTCACACAGGAGCCAGAGAGGAAGCAAGTGGCGCAGGAAGGAAAGAAATCAAATTCAACCCGCTTCTCAGCATACCGGACGCTGTCCAAGACCAGCCGAGCTCCATGGCGAGAGCCGTGCACGTGGTAGCACCGAACTCGTCCTGCCCCTTTCCCAGCAACGCCGCAGCCCCACGGGGGCTGGACCCCTCAGCAGCGGTGCCGCTCGCCCAGGTCAGCACCAGTGCCGCACACACGGGCACCGAGCGGAGCACACTTCCCTCCCAGCTCCAAGCTAACACCTTAACGAAAGGGGTGCTCCTCGCCTCAACCCAAACCTCAGGCCCGCTTTCACAATCAGCGTTCAAGCTGCTGAGCCAGATGGAAACGTCTTCCACCTATTTGCCCTTTTTACAGTCTTTTTTGAAGACCAGACCCGCTGGCATTGCCTTCCCTCTCTTGTGTTTACCTACGCATGTGCTGCTCTACCCAGGCATGAAAAAATAGCTGTCCAGTATGAACAACTGAAAAGAAAGTATTTTGTATACATAGGAAAGAAGCATCAACAGTTCAAAGTGACATATGAAAATCTGTCCTTTGTATTCCTTTTGAGCTGCTGTGATTGAGGAACGGAAAAAGTTTTTAGGAAATTTTTAATAGTGTTAAAAGATGTGCACAATCGGCAATGGGATTGCTGTACCTGCAAACAAGAGCACAACCCAACTGAAAGCGGAGCTCTACTCAGACTGAAAAATCCAGCTCAAGACTGCAACTAGGTTTTAACATGCGTCCTTCTCGACCAAATACTCTGATGAAGGCCACCTGGCTAAAGAATGCAACCCCAGTGCCTAAGAAAGTTTATAGTTTATAAAGTGCCTATGTATTAGCAGTAGGACCGAACTAGAGAAGTTTATTGTTTCATTACTTCTCTGTACTGTGTTCATAACTGAAGAATGGAAAAAACCATCCTTACGAAAAAATAACACAGGGACTGCCATCTTTTTTATATCTATTGGAAAAGCTGAAGCTCTGCTGCTTTTATGTAATAGTGTTACACAGAAACCAGATATTCATAGATTGTCACATAACAGAACTTATTAATACAGCATAGATGTTTCATTCCATCTTGCTGCCTTAACCAAACAGGCTGAGAAAATCCAGCTGTCCAGGATAATTAGAGGCACAGATTATCACGCGATGATCACAATATAAAAACATTCCAAGAGAATGAAAAAGCGATCATTCTAGATTAGCTTGAAGTCACTTTAAAAAAAGCAGAAGACTCAGTGCAAGAAACACGGATCAAGAAGGGGGGAGGAATTCCTTGCTGAGCTGCCACATCAGGCATTGGTGCAGCAGAGTGAGCACACTTAGTAATAATTATGACAAGATTGAAATCAAGACTTTGATCCCCTCCCTCAGATTAGAAAGCAAGGGGGATGAAGTTTGATAGTCAGAGAACAAAACACAGTGTTAAGTGCTCAGAAAATAATATCCTATTCAGGCTTCATTCCTTAAGGTGAAAATCTGAATATCTATTATCGCACCAAGAGGCAGTATGTCACTGTTATTTTTTCAAGTACATACACATACACACACACGCATATATTTTTTCCTTATGCCTAGTTATCTCTCCCCTCTCATCAACTTCAGGAGACAAAAGGATGTGTAAAAGCTGTCTCCATTTCTTACATTAAAATCTGTGCGACAAAACGGCCTTTACATTTTCTCATTCACCAAATTGCCATGAGCACGACAGTATTAGATTTTGATAAGCACGTGCTACCCAATTAAATACATGACAACCTCAATATAATACACATCCTAAGTCAGGCAAGTCTTACACAGAGCACCCAATCCCCCTGGGGTGGACAGAACTGCTCTGGATGCAGCTGCACAAGGACAGAAGAGCATCACTGAGTGCAGGGGTTTGCTATATCACACAAGTTAAATTAGCCAAAAGGCGTTTAGGAGCTTCCCATTCTGAACTTACCCTTTTCACCAATTCCCGTATTTCCTAATATTTCCTATTAGCCCCAGGTCTCTATTAAGAGACCTTTGTATCCTTTTTCTCCAAAACCCCTTTTTACTTGACAGAAAAGGAAGAACCTTAAAACAGAAGCATAAAGTTTCCCTGAAGTAATTGTACTTACTTTTGCTCTATATAGAGTAGTTTATTACCTGTTAATGCAGGTTACCATCATTTGGGTGGCGCAGACTCAAACACCCCAGCTGCTCTCATGGCCTCAAAGTCCTTCATGGGGTCATAGTTTTTATAGAACTCTGCATAAGCTCTTTTTCTGGGTTCAGCAACACCAAACTGCAACAGAACACACAGAGAATTAGAGCATCCACAGCTACATAAGCAGAAATTCTTACCTAGTAATGCCAAGATTTATATTAGGGGCTATCAGCCTTTAAACAGTCTTTATCATTAAAACAGAATTAGAAAAATATTAATTTGTACACGTTCAAATTTGACTGCTTGACTGTTGGCCACAAAAACAAATGTTTTAAATGAAACCTAAAAATGAAAACCTGCTGTATTTTTAATATTCAGAAGCATTTTCTCTATACTGATACCTAAGAGTCCTCTGCCCAGCCTGCTCTTGGCTTTCACTGAAGCAGCAACTACGCCGTGCCTTCAATACGTCCCCGGACAGTTGCAGGACTCAAACACTAGATAATTTATTACATTTGAGTCACACTTTAGGTCAACTATAGAGACATGGCAAAACTTCAGGGGACTGCAAAGCCAATCTCACAGCTAACTGACATCAGAAGACACAGTCCTGACTCCCTGGCCCTGATTCATCTCAAGTACAACCAAGCTGCACCATCTGTCAGCTTTCAGACTGACTTGCTGCCAGCTGCTCAGCTGACAGAAAACAGTTTACTTTTTACTGAGTTAGGGTTTTTTTGACAGTTTGGCAGATTATTTTAAATCAATTCAGTTAATCTGCCAAACTCTCATTGTGATCTTCAGAAGGAAGGACAGATTCTCCAACCTGCTTATGTAGATGGTTTCTGAGGTCAATCTAGAGATAAAATCTGACAGTGCACTCTCCCTCACAATATCCTAGTAGTCATAGGCCATCTACAGTTAATCTGAGAAGCATCAGTCGTGTGAAAACGAGCAACACTGTAATCTAGGATTAGGAGACTCAGCCTTATGTTGTCATGAATTACACAGGTCACACACCTTATGACATCAGTTTATTCATAACACTTCTTCAAACAAATATCATTTATGTTTTGGAAAATACAATTTTTGAAGGTTTAAAAAATCTCAATAAAACAAACAACGAATTCTTAGCATTCCAATGAGCAGAATTTGTATTTCAACAATTAAAACTCCTACCTTGTACAAAGCAGCACATCCTATAGATACAAAAAATGCCCCAAAGAGATGAAATTTCATCCGCCTGGCCAGAAGGCGCCTCATCTGTGGCTTAGGCAATAGTGCAGACGACATGGTGATTCTATCTCCAAGAAGATGAAGAAAAATATAGAGATAATTCAGAAACAAGAAGTTCAATTTAAGCAGTGTTATGAAACTATTTGAGAAAGACCATGCCCTTGAGAAACGGGTCATCAGCATCTTCAAGAAGTAAACAACAGTTTCTCTCTATTTGACCTGTCAGTGAGAAATATTTAAGGTCACTGAAGGTCAATCTATGTATGACAGAAATCTAAGGAAGGCTTTATACCCTTTACACCCAGTAGCTATTATAATAGCCAGAGCAGCCTTCCCTGCTCATTCTAAACCCACCCTTCCGTGTAGGATTCACAATGTAAAAATGACTACTCCAGAACATCGATAATGTTTTATTCCCTTCTAAAGTAAAACACGTGTCACATACAGCAACTGGGAGGGAAGGAGAAAAAAAACAAAAACAAAAACACCCAAGGGCATTAAAGGACTCTAGCAGTTGGGTGGGCTCGCACTGCCAATCCACAAGGCCTGCGTGAGCGGCTGCCGCGGCAGACAGGTTGCTCAGAGGTGCCAGGGCCGCGCTCCCCTCCGCCGCCTCTGCGGCATCCTGCGCCCGCAGGGGCCCCGAGCGACAGCCGCGGGGGGACGCGGCCCCCGCTGCGCTGAAGGGCACCAGCCGCCCGTCGCCGCCGCCATTGCCTCGGGGAGGGAACGCGGGGGAAGGCGCCAGGCTGAGGGGAGCACCACGCTGCTGCCCCCGCCACAGAGAGCGCCGCGACCCCCGCCTGCCCTCCAGCAGCGGGCAGCGGCCGCCGGCCTGGCCGCGGCCCGGCCCGCCACGCTCGGGGACGCGCAGAGGTCACGGCGGCGGCGCGGAGGAGGGTGCGGGATGGCGGCTGGAAACGACGGTTGCAGACGGCGGTTGGGGATGACGGTTGGGAGGGAGGGGGGGGGGTCGCGCTCTCACCTCGGCGCGGGCACAACCGTCCTTCCGCCCCGCGAGCCGCGCACCCCCTGCGGGCCCCAGCGCGCACGCGCGGCGCCCTCCTCGCTACGGCGAGCGGCTCGGCCCAAGCGCCGCAGCTGCGCGCGCGCGGGGCGGGCGGGGGAGGGGCGGCTTGGCGCAGCGGCCATGTTGGACATGGAGGGTCGGAAATGCAGAGGAGCTGGGGTTGGACGGGGGCCTTGGAGATGGTCTGACCCGAACGGGAGCAGGACACCCAGAGCAGCTGGGCAGGGCCGTGTCCGGCTGGGCTCTGAAATGTCTCCCAGGTTGGAGATGCTCCCGCCAGCCTGCGTGGGCCTTTGGTCTCCCACACATGAAGAAGGGATTTCTTGTGCTTGAGGTTGTGCCTCTCATCCTGTCACAGAGCACCACGGAGCACCACTGGGCCGCATCCTCTCGCGGTCCGCCCCCATTTGTGTTCATATGCACTGTACTCGTGGATGAGGTCCTCCGCACGCTGAGCAGGCCGCTTCGTGTGGGAGATGCCCCATCCGAGCATCCTCCGTGTCCCGTGGTTTCCACACAGCAGCTGGTTTTATTCCTAGACAGTCTCTGTGGGATCTGCACGAACTGCTGAAAATTCCTGCCTGGAAAAACTGAGGCCTCTCCTGTGCTGCAAGGCACCTATTCAAACCTAGTATTGCCGTGACAAAGCGAGGGGGTTTGGACATCAAACAGCAGGGGAGATAGGCCTTTAAAACTGATGAAAAATAGCCTTTTTAGTATTATTAGATTAAGAGTGTTATCAGTAGAAAATGGGAATGGGTTTTGCACCAGCTTTTTGAAGAGATACAATTGGGAAAGCATTTTCAAACTGAAAGGAAGTTAATTTCAGTAATTGAGCCCAAAACGCGGCGTGTGTGCCCAGCGGGCTTTCCGCTGTGGATGAACACCAAAAGCCAAACGGGAGTGATGTCGGACAGGAAGAACGGCGAGCCTGAAGTGTAACCCGAGCGCCAGGGCCCAAGGACAGGCCTGGGCAGGGTCCCGGTGTCACCGACGGAGGCCTTGGGGCGGGGGAGTGGAAAGCAGGACGGAGGGGAGAGCTGCCAGGGGAATCTCACCAGCGCCCCGAGTTGATCCTCTTGTTACACAACGGCAGAAAAACAGAAAGTAAGGTTAATTAGGTTAAAATCATAGCGGTTTTCAAAGCTACTGCCACTACTAGATGTGCCTGAGGAATTCATGATAAATGAATTCATGAGAATTCATGAGCATCTGCATAAGAAAGAACACATTGCTGGATGGACCTGGGCCTGCATGGACAAAAATCTGGTTTTCACTAATTGGTTTGTGGCCGGCCAAGTCATTAAAATATTGTCTGTGCCACCAGTTTCCCCATGAGCCTCGGACACGGTGGGCTGGGCATCCGTATGGTACAGCCGAGATGTTAAATGAAGTGCTAATTGTTATTATTCCTGTTATTAATCCTTGACGTCATGCTGCGCAGCCGGCAGCCAAGTGTTTATTGCGCTGCACCGGGGCAGTTTGGGACTGTGCAAAGGAGGGATTAACGGGGCTACAGGGCCCACGGGCGGAGTGGCAGCGGCGGGAGGACGGAGACCAGCAGTGCCCCTAGGTCGGTGCACAGAGCTGCCTCCCCTGGGCCTGGTTGCTGAGGGGCTCATGAGGCTGCTCTGCACCCGAGCTGCCCCGTGCATCCAGATCCAAGGGGGCAGAAAGCCCCTCGGCGAAGCCCGCACTCTCACAGCACTGCCGTGCCCTTCCCACCATCCCCTTCCCAGCCGCCTGAGCCCTCTGGCACATGATCCACTTGTCTTGGGAACATTCATGTTAGACCTGCTTGCCTCAAAGGTGCCACAGTGACTAACCTAGAGTCTCCAGGCCTCTCTTTCTCCGCAAAATGTGGTAGCACCAGCAGCAATTGAAGCTTCCCCACGATGTCCCAGGAATGGATCATCTCCTGAGGAAGAAAAGAAGGCAGTAAATCTGAAACCTTTTTTTTCGCATGTGCTGCCATTGAAGGAAAATTTACCGCTGACTTGAGGGAAAGCTGGGGTGCTGAGTCCTTGCCTTTTCCACAGAGACTGCCAGCTGTGATACTTAGGACAGTACTTTCTGCGGTGTGGATCGGAGCCCGCTAGGAACAGCGTTGTGACAAGCAAGTGATTTTGCGTAGGCCACAAACTCTTTAGATGGGAATGGCTCTCAGATAATCATAATCTGGATCGAATTAGAGCCCAAAATCTGCTGGAAAAAAAGTCACATGGGACATCAGCCATCTCTAGAGCCAGCTGCGTTTCTAAACAGCTTAATATAAAACCTACCTCTCTATCACAAAAAGAAACAAAACAAACAATGCTAGCCGCTAGCTATGTGCCACATATGAACACACATACATGTGTGTTCCTCCTCCATTTCTGTGCCAGAAATTAACTAATTAAATCCTCTTTTCCCACAGCTGTGTTGACATCAATCAACGGTGCTGTGGAACAGACAAAGATATTATGGCACGAGAAGCTGTTTTACAAAACTGGAATGCCAGCTGTACGAAAAATAAGGGTGAATCAATGATTCCTAAATGGAAAAATACAAAATTAGTAGGGGGAAGAAAAATATTTTCAGATTTCCAAAAGGGCATTATAAACAAAGGATAAAAAAAACCTTCAAAAGTTCAAATCATAATAAATGACAGGGATCTCACAAGCCTTTGTTGATTTTATGAATGCGTCTGAAATAGAAAAAAACCCCAAAATCTTAGGCTTTGTTCACTTTGTAGAGACATTCTGATATTTATAAACACGTTAAACAACAACATAGTTACGTGAGCGGTCCCCGTTCGGTGCCCTGGGTCTGTCGCAGAAGGACAGTCTGCGTTTCCCACGTTGACGGATGTCCCGCTGCTGCCGCGTCCTCTCTGTGCCCCCCGCGGCAGAGCCCGGGTCTGCGGCGTCCCCACGTTAGCTCCTCTGTCCAGCCCCACTGCTGCAGCTCGTGGTGACCCCCTCCTTGCGCACACAACCCTGGATCCTCCAGGGCCTCCCAGACCGTCTAGGAATTGTGCCCCTTGGTCCCTACTTGCAGTCGTGACAGGGCCAAGGTGCAAACCCAGGCCCAAACAGACCAGCTCCCGCAGCAGAGGCCTGATCCCGCATTCACATGCTGCATTTTGTTTGGGTTTCTGTATAATTTTTATTTTTCCCTGACCTGCAGCAGGTTCTGTGTTAGCTGTTCTCACTCCGAGATCCTCTGAGGTCGGAGGGACGGTCTGAAGCATGTACATCCTAGCTGCAGTTTAACTTGTCCACATATGAAATGGTTGCATATAATTCACTACACCCATCACAGCAGATAGCAGCCCATCATACGTAGGCCACACGTGGCATTAGCCTGGATCCAGCTCCAGAAGGGAATAGCAACACGGTGGCAAAACTGCTCCTTTTGAAAACGAAAGCGGGGGTGGGAGTTGCTGCAAGGCAAGCACTGAAGGCCAAGCCTTTCCCGCTGGTTCAGGTGTTGTAAGGTGGCCAAGGCTCCCACAAGGCAAAATCCCTTCGCCCCAACCTGCATCCCTCCTACAACGACTTTCTTTTGCAGAACCCAGTGTCTGTACAGGCTGCCCTGCAGTTCACGGTGGTAAAACCCACCCGGTGCTGCATCTTCCTAGATGAGGTTTTATAGTAACTCTAGGCAGACAGTTCACGGGTACCCTTCAGTAATCCAAAGTTATCCAAACAGTGTGTTCTCAGTGTCTTCATAGGCTTTAGACCAGACCCTTTGTAGCTTTCCTTTTTTTACTAGATCTAAGTGACCATGTGAATGCAGGGAGGCAGAACAGCAGCTGCCGTTCGTTGAGCTGTCATTTCGTTCAAGGAATTAATTGTGAGAAAAAGGCCGCAGGCAGAATTATCTGTGGGCATTAAACAGTGGCTGCGGAGTGGAAACCTCCCTTGAAGAGCAGCTCGTGCCTGCCCTCCAGCAGCCACAAAACTTGCCCTCCTTCCTGGGTCAGGGTCAAGGCCGCTCATTTTAGGCAGCTCAGGGGCTGTGACACCAAAAAGAACCTGCAGGATTTAGGTTAGAATCATCCATGTCCTTTATTAGCTTTAGTCCTTCAAGGACGGAGCTTGTTCTGTCCAAACAGACTGGCCTAGGTCCCAGTTAACATGCCCCAGGACTGTTTTGCAGTTGTTTCCAATAGCGAGTTTTTGAACCTTGGTCTCATAGGTTTATGAACCTCTCGTTTTAGTCTGCTTTAATTCACGTCGAGGTGCTGACATGACAAGTGTTAGGAGCTGTTGGCAAATTTTCCTCCCTGGTTCTGAAATGACAGTCTAGGAGGAGGAAGGGGGGGGTCTCTTGCGGATTTGTTTTGTGCCTTATATCATCTTATCGCAGCCATGTCAACTGAGTTCTGTCCGTTTCTGAAAGGCGAGTTCATGGACGCAATTAATAACAGAAACAAAGTGACAAGTACCTCAAACATTATGTATTTGTTGACCTGTTTATGACCTGATGAACAAATTGTGAGCTTGAAAGCAAGACCATTGTTTCCAGTTACGTCACCTGCTCTAATAAAAGCTATTACCTCTTCTTAAAAACTAGTGCTGCTTAGGTTTATTCTCAAGTATG
Organism: Eudromia elegans; assembly: GCA_003342815.1. Classification (NCBI taxonomy): domain Eukaryota; kingdom Metazoa; phylum Chordata; class Aves; order Tinamiformes; family Tinamidae; genus Eudromia; species Eudromia elegans. The sequence goes on along the minus strand of PTEX01000003.1, from coordinate 2,874,363 downwards.
AAGAATCTGTCTACATGACTGCTATGTTCCTTAAAGATTCCCTACATTTGCCATATATAAAATTGATTTTTTTAATACTCGTGACTCCAGTGGTATTTGAGACTCCAGCAGTCAGTGACTGCAAAATCCCCAGCGCAGCTGAAGCCTGTGTCAGGCTGGGGACCCGGCTTTGCAAGACGAGCACAGTCAAACGCAGGGCTTGCGGAACACAGGAAAATCTTCTATCAGGGGCTTCTTTCTAACAAACATCTTAGTGGCATAAGCTTTAGAAAGTATTCTTAATACGGCCTGCTTTCACTTTGCCATTTTGTTTGATATAATCTAATGAGAAAATAGTAGATCTCAAGTTTCTACTATATTGAAATACATGATTAACAAAAACTGGCAATAGATAATAGCATAAACAACCTTGGTTCAATATATTTTGATGCAATGAGTTAAGGGTAAATTTTCTGAAGATGAATTTGGCCGTGTTCAATACAGTGTTGCATGGAAATGGCTGGAAAAGCTGCAGCGATTTTCCAAGCGGGAGGCACAACATAGCCATAATCCATAGTCTCCGCCACAGTATTAATTAGCATAGCTCACCAACCGGGACGTAACGTTTGTAAATGAAATTCCAGAAGGGCATCAGTAAAGAACAGGATGCCGAAGCCAAATGGAAAACATGAACCAATAAAAAGGCTGAACTAGCTAGAAGTGCAAGCTCAGCCTTTGAAGTTAGTTCAAGTACTGCATGCTTTAATTTTGGTGTAATCTTGTGATGGGGGTACAAACAAGAACTCAGGAACAGATTTTGTAACATTTGGCCCAATTGTAGATGAATCAGTTTGTTGATGGTTACCAACAATTGCACAGCCAGAGGAGCTGTGGTCTTTGTTAAATTAGATTGAATAATTGGCTTCAGTGGGAGTTTCGGGTGCAGAACAAATGAAGTGTTACAGCCCTTGACTGTAGCAAGATTCTTGAGCAGAGGCTAAGCTCGAGCATTGAGAACAACCTGAATATGGATTCAAAGAAAATAAGTCTCCCAAGAGCTTATCTGCTCCCTCCCCTTCCCCAGTGTGGGTTTGAAAATACTTAGTCATTCCTCACAAATGTGCACATGTTATCTGTTTTTAAAACTGATGACGATAAGGATTTCTAAAGCTCTCCAACTTACTCCAATGCTCAGCTATTACCCCAAAATACAGTCTGTGATTAATGCTACTGCATTATCTTGGCCAATTATGCCTATGTATCCCTGTGTTTTGATTTTCCTTGCTTTGGTTTTAATAGTCTCATGTAGCGCTGCAGAAACACCGTGGTGTCGCTCTCCCGGCTTCAGGAAAACAGAGCACTGCTTTCGTCTGCTGGACGGTTTTCTCAAGGCCCATTACTCCTGACCACCTCTGGAAACGTGAATTAAGAGAATACTTCAATATATTCGTCAAATTTCAGGATCAAGCAGCCAGGAGTTAAGATACCATCTGAACTGTAAGATTTTAAGTGGAGGATAAAAACCCACAACGATACACACGCTCCATTTTCAGAGCAAGCATTCAGTTCATTAGATTGCAAATATTAACTCATTTATTGTAGTCCATGGTGAATAGCCCAACACCTGCCACTAATTTAAAAATACAGGGAAAATTATTTTTTCTCATATATTCTTTCTAGATCAAAGAAACCCCCCCTAGAATTATTTTTATTTCCTCAGCAGCTATGAGAGCTTTCAAAAGAGCAATATTCTTCAGCCAAGCAAACATAAGGGCTCTGTCCTCTGAAATGCAAATGAGCACAAAACCAACCACTTTAATAAAACATGGGGATCTTCACTTTCAAGCAATTGCACAGGAAAAAAATATGTTTGGAAAGTCATAGTAGGAAAAGATGATATACATCAAGCTTAAGCCCGATGTCATATGCACAGACACGCGAGTCTATGAAATATAGATTCTCTGTGCAGCTCTCCATACATACATACCCACAGAACTGCCACGGTGCAGCTCGTTCTAGAGGTGTGAGCAGTTCGATGCCCCCCAGTTTGATGCCTTTTAGAGGAATGGGGGATACTCAAGCCCCAGTAGGGTCTGGGCTTACAAACCACATACTGCCCAGCGGGCTCTCGTAGTTGGATTGAAGCCGTTTGCTCGCCTGTAGGTGGAAGGTACTAAAGCTGCTTGATTGCCTTTTCTGAGCCATAGGCACCCGGACTATCATAACAATATTTCCAGCGAAATCTCTTTATTGGCTTTGACAGATGGGAATATTGCATAAGCTATTGTGTGTTGTGCATTCCTTGAGTGTGATGTTGTGTTTTCTTTCTTGTTTGTCTTGTCATTTGTTTCATTTAACTTTCTCATTAATGGCACAATTGCTTTGCTTTGCTCAAGAGTCCTTTTCTGAGAAGAGACAGTTACTTTCTTTTTAAACTGTGTGCCAAGGAAGGAATTTCAAACGCATATGGTACAGAGGGATTATGCACAAGATTTAGAGGAAGAAGAAATATCTCAAATTAAAAGCACAAATCTACTTACTACGTTGCCACTTTTCCTTTGACATGAAATGAAAAGTTAACATGAAAAATGAACACAGTTCATCGGCATGCTCTGAACAGATACATAATTAACATGTGGAATAAGCAATGCTGTTGTCAACACTTCCAAATCCGTTACCATGAAAATAAAATATTTTTTCAGTAGTAACAAGAGGAAAATTGAACTAAATGCAGTGTGCGCTTGAGATTAGACAATGTTTAGCACAGTGATTATTAAAAATAGATGGAGGATCTCATTTATACCTGGAGTACTCTTAAAGTATTGTGGCAACTCAGTGGCCCCTTCGTATTTCCAGTCCAGTCCAGTGCTCTATCACTTTGAGAAATTATTACCCAGCAGCAGATACTCAGTGTGGCCATCGTGTAAATGCTTCATTAAATCATTGGTACAATTATAAATTTGTGGGTTCATTAGCAGGTGGCTGCAAAGTGCAGATTTTGCTATTTTGTATTAATCCTGTGTGCTGGACTGGCAGAACATCACTTGAAGGGTACATAATAAAGGAAAAATAAAGAAGATGGTATAGGAATAGCAATGCCATGTGGCTTTCGATTGGGGGGCTACAATTTAGCCAATTACACGTGGACCTGTTCCAAAACTGCACATTTAAATGATCTTGCACGAAGGAATCTGAAACTTAGATATGAATTATAACTCCCCCAAATCCCGGGAATGCTCAAATTCAGACATGAGGGATAGGTTTGAACTACGAGTAGAGATCAGATCTAAAATATTGGTTCAATCCTAACTTTCCCTGAGAGTTTTACAGCAACTATTGAAAGTATTAAAACCAGCAATGCTCTGTAAACTTGAAAGCAAAGGACTGCGATTAACCCCATCTTAACTGTACTCAAACATGACTCGCAATGGGTGAGTAGGAGCGTTTATATAAAAAACAGAAACAGAAATAATCAGTTACATATTATGGGGCAATTTAAACAGGTCAAATGCAGGCTAGATGGTTGTAACTCCGTTGGCCGTAAGAAACCGCACAGTGACCGGTTTGGCCCTGTATTTAATAATAGAAGCATAAATAATGTAAGGATTTTCTTTTTCAAGTTTGGGGCAGGACTTTGAAGCACTTAGTCCCTTTTCTATCATTTTCATACACAAAAACAAATCTTGCAGAAGTCTGTAGTTTTGACTGGAGAATAGTACTGGGCAGTATTGAAGCCGGCCATTTCAGATGTTCACAAATGGTAGAGGACACTAAATGTCCTTCCTTTTAAGTCTGTAATATCATGCAAGGCTGAAAGTGCAGAAGGAGCAATGAAGGGATGCCTGTCATTTCATCAAATAGTTTTGTGAACAGCTGGAATCCAAGGGTCCCCTATTAATGACAACAGCTACTTTGGAAATGCCTTTATCTGTAGCCCTCACTAATTTGCAGTTCTTCCTTTCTTTGCATTCAGACCCTTTTGCAAAGGTCTCTTCTCGTGCAGAAGATGCAGAAAGTGCAGCCCAGCCCAGCCCAGCCCGGCCTCGCCACCCTGCAGTGCAATAAGAGAAGCAGGACCAGGAGCCGGGACTGATAAACCCGGCCACCGCCTGGGCGTGCGAAGCACCTCTCAGCCTCTGGTCTCAGCACCCGGTGATTCAGCACGAGGTTTCCACACCTTCAAAGGGACAAGCCAAGCCGCAGCTCAGAGACTAAGACTACTCCCATCCGTAGTCTCTCCTAAGGAACAGCCAGTACAGAAGAGGTCATGAGGAAGCAATGGCAAGACAGCTTTCACTGATGCAAAAGGAAAAGCTTTTTGCTGCTCTTTCAATGGCATGGTGTCCACTGCCAGAAAGCTATTGAGAGGACGCGTGTTAATAACATGATCCAAGACTACATATTTCAGGAATTACCAGATAGTCTGGTGCTTTGTGTCGTGCAGCGGCAGGTCAGAAGTCTAAACAGAATATATAAATCTCCTTCCTGAAATGCAAAGTCGCACCTCATGTTGATATCATATCTGAATGAATAACTTCAGAACTGAAGCTCTCAAGGTAAGCTCTGCTCTATGTGGTAGGCAAGGTATTTTAATAAACTGACCGTGTCTGGTCGGAGAAAACCGAAATGCACAGTAACAGTATCTAAGTGTAAATATTTATGAATGCAAAAGGTGGTTTGAAAAAACCCAGAGTAGTTCCAACATGTTGCATTATTTGCAAGTAAAAAAGGAAGAGTGTAAGTCTGTATGAACATATTTAGATTCTGTTTTGACCACCAGTAAAGCAGATGAATCATAAAGAGTTTCTAGATTTCTGTTTCTAAAACAGATCTGTTTTTATAATCTGTAGCAGCAAACTCCACACACAGCCGTTGTTCTGCAGTAATGCTGTAGTCTTCACAAACACCCACATTACACACAGCTAATAAGGAATGAAGTTTTATTTATCTAAAAGGAGAGATGCTAGAGGTATTGAGGGCAAATTTCTTATCCTTTAACCTGCTGGACTCACACTTGTGGTCCAGCAACAACGCAGCAGAGAGTACGTCTGACAGACAAGGTAAAAAGCCAATGGCAACACAAGCTGTCTGAAGTGATTTACAGCAATTGTATATATTTACTGTTTGTATCAGTTCAGTTCTCAGACTTTCTGTTTGGAATTGGCAATAGTCATTACGTGATCCTTGGTCTGAAATCAATATTTCACTGCAGATGTATCACCAAACACCAGTTGTGTGGCATCTGCCACTGCAGATTGAGTTCAGGAACCCAGATATGAAAGAGTTCATGTCTATTATTATTTCCCTTGTGCTTTCCCTCTATTTTTCTATTTTTCTTTAAAGCCAACACATAAAATAGGCATAACCACATGACACGCTTTCTTCAAGCATTTCAAATAGGTATGAGCCTTCTCAGTTGCAAAAGAGAAATGGCCTATAAATGACTGTGTATGTACATGTCTATATGTACACATGTACATATAGACAGAATGCATATATTTCAGATAATATAGAGATAGAACCACAAAATGTGTTGAGAATTATTGCTGATTTACAGACTTCAGAGTGTTCAGACCAGGTCTGCAAAATGCTCCTTGCTCACCGAGTACACAAAGTACATGGTATTGAGTTTTATTTTTGACTTGGTTTATAGATCTGATAGACAAGTATAGTATTAATCATGATATGTTGGTAAAAGAGTAGTTTGAGAGGGCTGGTAAATTTTCATTAATGATTTTGTAAGGCTGGAACACATTCACAAGGAGTTCTATCATCTGTGACAAATATGTGGCTAACATTTTTCATTTAATAAGAAATCCAAGTATGACTCAGGTAAAAGCTACTAGTGTAAGATAAGCCTTTTTTTCTACATGTTATTTTACTTTATTTGAATGAGAAGAAGCCAAAAATTCAACAAATCAGAACCCGACTGCCGCAGCCCAGCATTTGGTTGCATGTGCTGTGCTTACCACTGCAGTAGAAGGAGGCCTTTCACATGATTTTTAGGCTGACGTATGTGCCTGCTTTGGTGGCATTTTACAATCCGTCCTTGCCTTTCACATTAATGAGCGGTCGACCAGACGGTACCACATGTGCTCTGCTCTCTATGGGATGCTGCATTCCACCCTCCTCAGATGTACTGTGCACTAAATGAAATTTGGGCAAGTAGATATCTCCCAAACATTTAAAGCGGGGACAGAGTTTTGACATCCACTTTGTGGCCTCTACCTGAGAAGTCTGTCTCAAGCAATGGTGAATTCATTTACAGTTACGTCACAGGGAAATCAATGAAAATAAGCATGAAGTAAAACTCTATATCCAAACTGTGAGGAAACCGGGAACTGAGCTGGTGACTTCCCTTGCTCCTTCAGTGAGGATATGCGAGATGTATCTATAAAGGGGGTTTCTGCTCTTGAAGAAGCTGCCAATGGAAGCCCCATACCGCTCTAGGTCATTGAGCTTAAAGAGTGAAAAAGACCAATCGAGGTCCTTAGTGCCCCGAAGCAGCCCACACGGCAGAGGACAGCACTCAAGTGGCCCTCAGCAGGCTGACAACCAAGAGCTCCAAGTAAAGCACCTGGATCTCTGACACGGCTCTTGGCTCTTCCTATTATCCAGGAGATTAGGAAGGAGAGAGAAAGATAATCCAATCCCTAGCACTGGGATAAGCCCCAGAGAACTCAGCAAGCTGGAACAGTCATTTGCCTTTCCCATACATGCGCTGCACACATGTACAGAAGAATGGAGCCAACATCTCTGTGGCTGGAGCCTGGTGATTAAAGTGGTCTGAAAAATGTGGAGAAGTCTGTCATCATCCTCTCCCCTGCCTGGCAATTAATTCTTCCCCTGCCCCACCTTAACTTCCCAAATAATCCTTTGGCCCTGATCCCCACATCAAATCTACCCCTTATAACTCCTCTGATTCCCTCAGTTCATACATTCAGTGTGGCCTCTGTGCCTCTCTTGAAGCTGTAAAAAGAAGCAGGAAAGAAGGGAGAAGAGCTCTCCAAGAGCTTTGAGCTCCTGCAGCTTTCCCGTGCGTATGGCCTTGGGAGGAATAACATTTTGAAAAAATTATTAATCAGATCTGTTCCTGGTATATTTTAAACTTGCTTGGGGACTGAATCTCAGAAATGAGGCAGGAGGTGTGCTTTAAACCAGGAATCAGACTGGATTTAGACCAAACCACAACAAGGTTTGATTTTATGACAGTTCAGAAACCTCATGACTTATCCTTGATGAATAGAAGCTGCATGAATTGCAGAACTGAGACCACAGTGTGCCAAGACACACTGCTTCAGAGCTGTCAACTCAATACACAGTGTTTTATTTATTCATTAAATCAGGCACTAAATAATTGGGTTTGATTGCCTGCCTAATTGCCCCTTGCATACCTCTACCTGTGATCTGGGCCACAAGGAGAGCGAGTCAAATAAGTATATAACACAAGAGTCATTACCATAGTCATGTTGATACTGAGCACGTTGAAATATGTTTTGTTTCTACGCTTGATTAAAGTCATTAAAGCCACATTCTTAATAATATTACAAGTTGTTATCTCTGCTGGAAACATAAGTAAAAACCTCACCAACACCTTATTTGTCTCCTGGCTGCTTTCACTGTGTGTCTCTGCATCCCATTTCTCAGAAAAAATGTAATCTGCCTGCAAAAGGTAACAGAATATCATTGTCTGTGTCATGACTGCTTGAAATACTCAGAACAGGTCACCTACAAATGCATCAAAAAGTGTTAGAAAATTTCTGAGGAACATGGCTTTATGTGGAACGAGGTGGAGAGGAGCAGTCCCCTCGAGAGGAGCCGTGATCTTCTGGAGAAATTGTGCATCAACAGCAGAGCGATGAGACCATAGCAGGGAGCAAGGAGCAAGGTTGAGCACAACCACCAGAGGACAGAGACACAAGAAGAGCAAAACACCCAAGAGCGGTGGGAACACTGAGCTAACAGGGAGTCAGGGGAGTCTGAGCACGGCTGTAGCTAAGACTAGAGCGAAGGAGCCGAGCGCACAGCTCCCAAACCTCTCCACATCTCTGCCTCCTCATGGCATCAGGCAGTACCACAGCCTGTTCCCAGGTTTCAGAGAGTGAGAGGGGATGCAGACTGCGGTGCTGGGTTGTGGCAAGCACTGCAGCTGCCTCGAGGGCCCTTTTGAGCAAGAGCCGCATTGGAGGTTCAAGACAAGGCAAGATCGAAGCCCTCGCTCGAGGACTCTGCCTGGTGACATCGCTGTGTGTGGAGCACAGGGTCAAAGAGCAGAGGAGCAAACAGCAATGCTGGAGTCCTGAACTAGAAGATGCAGGAGGAGCAGAGAGAGGAGGAGAGCCATAACCCAAGTTCTGTTAATTTTTTGAAGTCCACCTAATTTCAGAATAGACTTAAAAATCAAAACCAAACAAAACCTCCAGGGAAATCTGGTCATCTGGGAATTCAAGCTTTGAAGTAAAATCTTTTTCCTTTCAATGGCACTCTGTGCTGTTCCACTCCTTTCTCCCATTCCAATGTTTAATATGCTTCAGCCGAGATGATCTATTCCTAGTTCTGTGTCAGGCCTTTGCCAGTAGCTCCATGGGGTTTGAGCTTCCTCCAGTCACCTCATGCTCCTAGTTAAAACATTTCAACAGGAAAGCCTAGATTGCCACATTTCAGAGACAGCCATTTTGCAACACATTTCCATCTGGCTAAAAGACAACCATGTTTGGAGTAAAAAAAAAATCTTATCTTCATGGTGAGGCTGTATAACTTCAGTTAAATGGGGCAACTTACTAATAATGGGCATTAGCATTCACAGCAGGAAAATTAGCTTTTAAGAATCTGAATTTCAGAGCACACTGTTGGCAGTCTGGTACTCACTTTCTGTTTGTCTAGGAAGATCTGAGCGCTTCTCAAAAATCGTACTGCTCCTTGGAGAAGGGATGAATCTTTCAGAGCTACGTGGCTTCAGCAAGGACATAGATGAGGAACCTGCGTATAGAAATAAAGCTAAAATATTGGAAAACTCAAATCGTTCAATATCAAATGCACTATTTAAGGAACAGAGGGGTCATACACTCCTTGGGGCAGACCCTAAGGCGATATCCATAGCAGATACAAGCTTGAGGCTTGCATGCCTTGTATGCCTGATGGATCCCATCAAAGCATGCTGACAAACTGGTTAAAGTTTCACTTGTTTGACTGCACATCAGTTGTTGAAGTACGAGAATCCTTGGAGGTGATCCAAACAGGTATGGAATGAAGATATGTGCACATTCCTTTCTGCAACGGGGCACGTGTAATATAGCTCTTGCCCGTTCCCTTTCACAGAAGACTTGTCACACATCATTCTGGTGCAAAAAGCAACTTCCTTCTGATAGGGTAAAGACTGGCTTGCACATACCACTCAAACAACTAAAACCCCTACGCTGAGAAAATTTCCCCTAAGCTATCTGCTTGTCCCCCTAAACTGCAAAACATGGTTAATAACCTGAAAGGAGTGATGGTGGATTTTTCTCCAGATCTTCTTGCATTTTAAGGAGTATTCTCTCCTGCTCCAAGGCTTCTATGTACTTGGAATAAGACCAGGAAACCTGCAAGAACCATTAAAAATATTCAGGACCACTCCGGACCACTCAGGTGATCCATTTTAATAGTGCAACAGAAAGCTCCCTATGTCCCAGTTACTGATTAATGTCAGTTATTGAAAACATGGGGCGGGTAGGGGGTGGGGGGTGTCATGACAGTACTGCAATTATGGGACGAATAATCTTGTTGCAAAAAAGCAAATCTAAATCACTGTTAGATTAACTTTAAGCTGACAGATCTGATCTTATATTCTTTTATCCTCCATCCCTAGCTCTAAATGAGATTTCGTCTCAGTTCTTCTTCAAATTTACACACAGCAGACCTTTCTCCTCACAAAATTTCAGCCTTTTCTGCTGCCGTGGACTTTAATTCATATCATGTCCCTGTCACATCTCTTCAGTGTATCTCATCTCCAATCTAAAAGGTCTCATTCCCATCCCACTTCTTTCTGCCTCACCTCTCCAGCGTCAGGCTCCCACCAGTAGCGATGGATCATCTAGGGATGGCACCTGCACCTTTTCTAGGGGAAAAACTGTTGCCCTTTACACTGCAGCACAGCCACTTTCAGTTTCGATGCTCAGTGTGCTTTTATTTGGCCTTTTTATTTCCCCGCTTCGTTACAACATGAAAATCTCGAGGCCAGTTTTTCATTTTGTGATTCAATAGGAAGAGTTTGTAGCATCTTCCTAGAGCAGCAAGGGGCTGGGAGAAAAATCTGGTTCACAAGAGGTTGTTGCTCTTTATGCAGTTATCTGGCCTCTTCTTGAAGGCTTAGCCATATGGTATTGATATATTTTCCTGGGAATCACCCAGCTCACTTTTTTTTCTTGATATAAATATAAGCAAAAGTTACAAAGGTCCATTTAAGGGATAAGACTATGAGCTTAACTATGTAGTTTGCACTTTGGCTTCAGATTCTGAGGGATTTTCAGACTGCCTATGTCTATATTCTGCCATCACTAATGTTATGCCATGGAGGAGCTCCAAGGAATTGAAGCATGGAGCAGAGGGGGATTTACTCCTGCACCACATGCTGCAGCTGTGATTATTTGACTGCGCGGATTCCCCGTTGTATCAGGGCAGTGTCCTTCATTGCATATTTGACACATTATGAGAGTTGTTCTCAAAGAAGTACTACATAACTGAGTTACTTTCTGTCTGATTTTGTATACAAATACCTAGATTTACTAAATGACCTCAGTTTCAAGTTTTGACTTATTTCTACAACAGGAACCAAGCTAAACCTTTTTTTTTTCAATAATTACCCCAATCGTACATTTTTTTTCCCAGATTAAACCTCTTTTCATGCAATTTATCTTTAAATTTAACCCCCCAACTTAAAGGGCTTGATATTATTAGATATCAATACTTCCTGGAACATAAATCTTCCCCCCCAGAAAAGGACATGATAAAGTTGGTAAACTAATAAACAGTAAAGTTAACGGTAGAAGGATGAACAGGTATTGAAGAATCCTGTAGCAGTTATTCTGAGCCAAATCCTACCTTCCCATTCTCCCCAAACCGTTTTATCTGTTTTGAACGACATGACTTATGTTCAGTATGCTTGTGCGTGCACCCAGTTACGCATGGAGCATGCTTAGTCACCTGCTGCACATATCCAAATGGGCATGACGCTCGTCTTCTCTCCACACCAAATTCATCTCGGAAAACACTGCTCGACTGACTGAGAGCTTTTCTCTCCTCTCCTTTACCCTGCCAATAATGGTAAAAACTCATAATTACGTGTGAACAATAACTGCTGTAATAAACTAAAAGGTCTGAGGAAACAAAATTGTCATTTGAAACGTGTCATATGCAGTATCATCATATACTGTGGACATATTTTGGTTTTCTAATTCCCAGGTTTGTATTTTATCACCTTAGACACACTAACAAATAGAAGACACTGCTTTCTAAAGCATTTTTAAAGCATTTCTATGTCACTATCCAGTTTCCTCACCAGCCTCTGCCAGCTATTGTCATTTCAGATTCCAGTGGAGTGAGCTGTAGCTAAGAGAGAGGGTGAACCTGCAACAGAATATATTGTAAGGACAGAGGGGCCGTTATAAATCCTCTAGTGTATAAATGTAGGACATCATAGAATTTCCTGTGGTTTATTCCAGCTTCAAGTCTAGCAGCTGCAAGTGAACTACAGTGTATATATTAGAAACTTGGGCAATCTTATTTAAAACATTTACAGTGGCAAGGAAGGCACTGCAATCCTTGATAAATCCTCAAGACATTAGCTGTTTACTGTTTTCATGTTGGTTTAGTGTTTTATTAAGGCTTTGCTTGTGCACATTCTGCCTGATTAGCCCCTCAACATCCCACTGAGGCAAGTAACATAATTTGCCTGCCCCATGTTGCAAATGAGATAAAAAAGGGGAGGTCAGATGGCTTCCCAAATTCACTCAGGAAGTCCCTGAAAGATCTGGAAAAGGACTGGGATATCCTAATTCCTTGCTTCCAAAAAGCTGCTTCCTTAATCATCCTGTGGACCCATCATCTCTAATGGAGACTTTTGGGAACAGACCTGCTTAGGTGACTTGTATTTATCTTCTCTCCAGAACAGACGTACTAGGTTTGATGAGACACACAACTTGGAAAGACTAATGCATAAACAGAAACACTGAATATACTCAAATACTACAGTAGATATTTGCTATTTTAAAATGAGACTGGAGAATAAGTTCTTCAATAACAATTCCTCATAATGAAGTAGACGAAGTGATGGCAATGGCATAGCTCTTCTCATTACACCACTTACTTACGAGTAAGAAGCTTAAAGAGCAACGATGGAAAACTTGTGCATGTTGCTGTTGCCTTTCCCTGATAAGAGAGACTCAAACAACACTCACTGGTGCCTTCCAGAGGCTGTGCTGAAGAGGAAAGGGGTCTCACCATTATGCAGCACTCGCAGGGGGCTTCCCTCACTGCCAGGAAGCCTTCAGGAGGTCAGGTAAAGGAGCTGGATTTGTAGTAGGCATCCAGACAAACTACTGCGACAGTCGGCTAACACCAGGAAGGGTCGTGCACCGTTGTCCACCACAACCTCCTTGTTACCCATGGTTTCCTCTGTGCTGCCGTGTCACTAGTCACTTCAGGAAGGGAGGACAGCCCAGGTACATGGGCCAGCCCAGAAAAAGATTGTGGGAAGAAAATGTAAAATTTCTGCCCAAGGACTGCAGTGGTTTAGTTTGACATAAAGCACAAATGGCAACTGATTTGAGAAAAATAAAAGTAAGAAAAAATAGCATTTTCACCCTTTGCCAGAGACTTCCTCTTCTTCAGCATGAGCCTGGTGGGAGCAGGAACAAGACACTGCAAGATGTGGAAACACTTTGACCCTAAACCTGACTTCAGGGGTAGCTTTAGTTTCATGCACTGCCCTGCCACGGGTACTGGGTCCTTGGCTCTGCTGAATCGATGCTGGCACTGAGGGGACAGAAAAGAGGACGGCGCAGGAAACTATTCAAACACAGAAAGAAAAAAGGATTTCAAAGACTTATCTGTCCTCCCCTTATTCCTTTGAGAGATTTTAGAGATAACTGGTTTACTGATATTTTCTTTGTGAAAAGAATAGCCTGTAAACTGTTTACTGAGCTGTGTTCTCTGCCTATCACTTTCTAAAATTTCTTGCCTTGTTTTCCCGTTTAAGAAGAGTAATTCACCTTTCCCATTTGTTCCCCATAAAAACTAGGCTGTTGCCCTCCTGGCCAAGATTTTATTTCCTTGATCCTAATCAGAAATCTTATAGACAGGCAACAAACAGATGGAAAAAATAACTCTGTGAAAACACAAAAGTGCATTACTTTGAAATATTGCATTCTTGCACTATAAGTATTGCCAATGGCCTTGCCAGACATTTCTGTATGGAGGCAACGTGCTTTGGAGAAAGGAGCATGAGTTCTTGGATTTTAGACTTCACTTGACATTGCTGTGTGGCCTTGAGTAACACTTCCCTGGTCTTCAATTTTCATCTGTCTAAAAAAGAGGATAACAAAGTGTACAGGTTCTAACAGGCATATGTCTTTATCCAGGTACTCATGTGGTTCCCATCACCAGTAACATCTCAACACATGTGTACATGGTATTTAAAATATGTAAAGGTCTTTTAATGCTACCTAGGATAGTTTGCAAGTCCAGTAATTTCCCAGCTCTTACAGGAATGTTCCCTCCTCAAAGCTGGCCAAAGAATTACATTTTGTGAAAAATAAACTCTTGCAAAGCCTATAATCAATAGAAAAATCCATTATATTTTAATAATAAAATTCCAAGAAAAACAATTTTACAAGCAAGCCTTCTGCTCTAGAGGTCACAGTTCTGTTAATGCACTGCAACTGTCTGGAAACTGAGTGTGAGAACTCCTAACAATCTCACTGTCAAAGCTGAGAAATATTCAAGAAGAGACAAGGAGCATAAGGAGCCATTAGCCTGTAAGTGTTTAAAAGAAGATCATGTGTAGCCTGCTCAAGGGCTCCTTCTGAGAGACACGAAATCTGCTTTTTTCAATAGGGGCCACTGGGGACTGTAAATCCTGACAAATGAGAGAGCACACGGAAAGTGCAGGTGAATCCTTGTTTACCAATTGCAGCATATATGGAGTTTTTAAATTTCATCCCTCTTTTCCACTTTTTCCCTCCACACAAAGAGATGGCTAAAATACATTTTGCCTCCCTCTGCTTAACGAACGGACTATTCCATTGACTCATCTGCTTCAAGTTAAACATACATATATGCATTGGCAGGATTGGGAACTAATTGTCCTAGGAGGGGATCATATGTCAAGCTTGCATTTTAACAGTACGATTTCAGTAGCTTTGGATCAGACCGAGAAAAAGGATATTTGAATTCCTGCATGTTTGCTCATAAAAGAGTGTGTAAGCAGTGTGTCAGCTCTCACGTGCGCTCCTGCAAGCCTCACCTCTGCTGCTTTGCCTTTCTTCTTCAGCATCAGTCTGTCTTTTCTTCTTTCCAAGGCAGGTAAAATATTGTCAGTGGTCAGGTTGCTTCGAAACTCACAAAAACTTGGCCAAAATTTAAACAGAAGTGCAAAAATAGTCATCTGAACAGAAAGAAAAGAAAGTCTATCTACTAGGAAAAGAGAGTTTACTATACAATAAAGTGTAGTTTACCATGAGAATTAAATAGCTATTTCTTTTTGAATACACAGCCCTGTCCCCCTCACGTACTGTGTCCTGACATCTTAGCCCCGCATCGCTCGGCACATGCTTCTCCTCAGTGCATTTATTACTGGTGAGAAACTTTCCTAAAACACAGTTAAAAAGCATTTTCTTTTTTTATATATATTTCCCTAAACAATTGTTTGCATTAATGAAAACATCCATCATTTTTTACAACTATTCTTGATAAAATATACACCAGTAGAATTGCTTTTGCAGCACCTCTCTGCTCAAATATTTCAAATATTCTGTTCATTAGGGAGAGCTTTTTTTTTCCTGCTTAAGCAAAAGGAAATACTTTTTTTTTTTTTTTTTGTCTCTGGAAAAACTCTTAAACCACATTACAGATCTATGAGCAAATCTTGGATAATTTTTAAATGATATAATCTCTCACAGGGTCCTTTTTGAACTAGAGTAAGAAAAACAATTTTTAAAAAGCAAACAGAGGGGCTCAGTGCATTCGATTGCTGCACGTACTAAGGCCCACATTTCTCAAGTTATTTAGAAGTTTAACTCTCATTGAGAAACTTGGCTTTAAAGGGAGTCAGGCGTGCTCAGCACCTCTCTGATTCTGGCTCAGCCCACTCCAAAGTGACATTTGAGTCACTATCATATTCCAGGCACAACTTTTTTGCCAAGTTCTTCCTTTGGTTTTGTGCTGCATTTCTGGAATTCGCTGTGTTTTACACAGTCTTAACTCTTAAATGGCCCTTCTTGTTTCTCCTAAGATCTGTACGAATCCTTCTCTCTGACAAACCATTCATCTCTTGAGATCCAAGTGCTTTACGGACTCACCTGGACTGACAGGAATGACGTTGCACTTAGCATTTAGTACAAACATCAAGGAGAGAAAATTGTCTACCGTCATTTAACATAAACTCCACGTTATAGCGAAGACAAAGACATTCAGCAGCAATGTCTTTGCAATGACAAAAAAGACAGCAATGCTGTCTTTGTCCCTTATGGACATTTGTGCTTTTATATATTTATATTAATATATTTAAATGAATTAATCCTCTAACTACAAATTACTTCCCTGATGTTAAAAAAAAAAAAAAGGCATTTCAAAAATGAGCAGTGGGCTGGATAATACCTTTCTAGGAATCAGGTAGCTGAAAGAAATTGTCCAATTTATTGAGTAGTTAATATCTGAAGTTTCTCTGTCTTCTCTAACATATAATCTGTATTGAAATGGACGACCACAATATTCTTTTTTGTGTCTGAGTTTAGTATGGAGTCCAAATTTTCATGTAAGCCACCAAGACTGTTCCTAAAAACAGGCACACAAATTCCAGCCAAATCTGAATCCGTTACAGAGATTCTTCCCAATTATTTTGTTTTTACCTGTGCCTCTCTGAAAACATAGGGTCCTAGTTCCTTCCTGTGCTCCAGGATCTTCTCTGCTTGTTCAGCTGGGATGTCGATCTGAAGAGCTGGTGGCACGGCGGAATTAATAAAGCAGTTGATAATAGTTGTGATTTTATTTTGGATTGTGGCGTTATCGCAATGAGAATGGCACAAGTCCTGAAAGATGAAAAACAGAAATTTCAGTCAGTGTAGATGGAGCAAGAAGACTCTTTACAGGGGGGCAGTGATCACAGGACAATAGTCATACTGAAATATAAATACAGATTCTTCCAGAACAATAAGATCAAATTCTTATAGCGAATGTCCATAGTTACAGCAACAGGAAAAACATTAGTGGGACTTTGGTTTGCAAGTGCAGAGACAGAGCTTAAAGAGCTCTAGAGCTTTAAGCTCTGCCTGCACATTCTGAGAGAGGAGCACAGTTCACATCCCTCATCACTCAGCACAGTTCTGGCAGGTAGGAGCATTTCTGAAAAGAGGAACACACCTGCAGGTGTGAAACGCACCGATTTTCATGATTTTCCTCAGTCTGCTGAGACTGCTCTCACTAAAAACGGCCAAGACACTCTACAAACTCCACAACCAGAGGAGAATCGCTTAGCATGGCACAAAGCATTATAAGCACAAATGCCACAAAGGATGGGAAAAAAGGGTGGTAGTGCTATCAACTACCCATGGCGTCTCCCATTCACTGAGATCTAGTTTTCAGTGGTTGAAATAGTTCTGTAAGGAGCACAAGGAACCCTCAAGGAGGTGAGATCTCATGGAACACTGGGCACTTCCTATCCTTGTTCACATGACCTTACTGTTCTTGTAAAAATTACCATTATTGGTACTTTTGTACTTTGTACCATTACTGTGTTTTCACACTGTTACAACGCTACTAGTACACTTCGACAGCAGAGAAAAATCATTCACAAGATTTCTTTCAAACCCTTTAAAATACATGCTTCCCATCTTTCCAGAAACATCAAGAAAATAAGAAAATTCTGTAATACAAGGAGATTATTATACAGATCTACTACAGACACAATGGCAATGAACACTCCAGAGAAATTACAGGAAAAGAAAGAAGAATAAGCATTTAGTTTTGGTAGAGGAGGTTGGGTATTTACTCTGGAAAGAAATTAAAAGCAGGGCTTTTAACCAGAAATGTGGTATGTGAAAGAGCTGCTTTGTTTTATTACAAATACTTTTTAGTTTTGTAAAGGGAGAAAAGAATGATAACAGTTACAATGAAGAAAGTAAGGCAATACAAAAACATGTTCACTATATCCTAAGAATATATTATGGCTTCCCTTGCTCGTCTAGCAAAGACAGCAAGCTGGAGAGGGAGGGAGGACAAACACGCTATTAGCTATGAGGAAGGATGAAGCGAGGACACAAACACATGGAAATGATCCTTGGAGTTATTTTTCCTCGTATTTGTTTTAGAGAAGTCATTATTTTTATTTTTCATTTGCCCACCAATGTGCCGCCAGCGTGAGGGGTTGTGAGGAGCAGCACCGACAGGAGCTCCCAAAGGAGCACGAGGCGGCTGGGGCGCCCAGCGAAGGGCTGCCCGCAGCCCTGGTGACATTCCCGCGGTTCAGCCCGACCCACGGCGCTCCGGCCGCTTCGGCCCTTTGCTTCTATGAAGAGCGTCACCTGCCAGGCGTGACGAATCGCGTGCTGTGGGTTCGTGGTCACCGCATACCTCTCCTTGGTAAGAGTACGAGTCAACTTAGCACCAGTGGAGGAGCGGGAGTGGGACACAGGACCACGAGGGCTTCCTTCAGAGCACCTTCCACAAGGGAAATGTTCTGCATGGTGCTCCACATGGACGGGAAAGCGGTTTCCCTTTTCTCCACGGTGTAGCAATGAAGAGCTACAAATCTGGAACCGCACCAGGGATCTGGAGGGTTGATGTCACATGGCTGCAAGTGCCTTTCTGGTCTAGGCTACTCTTTCTATATCTAGACAAGGGCACCTCCAGAGAGCATTGCAGCCTGTGAGTCCTCCCCTCACGGCAGAAACTGCTTGGGGAAGGATTGCCCTCTGGAAGCAGCGGGCTTCTAGTGTAGTCCCTAAATCAGACAAATCATCTTGGGCACTCCCGAACCGCATGGCTGCCTTGTGCACACGCCTGTGCTCAGGAGCCCACAAGGGCTTCTACTACTCTCCCGCAGCTCTTTGGCACCAGCAGCAACGCAGAAGCAAAAGCAGTGAGGAATGAGCAAAAGAGCTGCCATGTCCCTGCACCCAGCCCAGGATTCCCCTGGCAGCAGCAGGATGCAGGAGCGGGATCCCGAGGTTTCCCATGGCATGGAATTCCCAGCTGGCCTGGTCAGAGGCAACCCCTGGGTCTCCCAGCCCACCACGTTCCACATGCTCTGCTGCAGTCAAACCTGTCCACACCGAATGAGGGCGCTCATGACGGTACTGACACCCTTTTGGGTAGATACTCTTTTTCATCTGTACCTTTGCCTTGTATTCAAAAGCTCTCTCTGATTTTAGGGGAATTACCAAGTACAGCAAATAATTCCTCTATTTAACAGTCTGAAACTGTAAAGCGAACAAAGATTTAAGTGAGTTAATTGCATTTTGAACTGCTGAAAAGATGTATAGAAAAATCTGGGCATTAACTAGTTAATACAATCACTTTAGAGACCCAGAAGAATGTTGTAGTTAGAAGAAGCATGAAAAAATACAGCAGTAATACATTCAAGTAATTTAAAATAGTCACCTAGAAGAAGTGAGGGTCATCATGGAAGAAAGAACAGTTAAACAGTGCAGGTTTTACAAGGAGCAACAATGCTTGGAGCCACTCTAGTTAAAATCCTCCTGATGTGCAGTAATGGGTGCGTTTGCTTGCAAACCGCATGACACTCCTTCCCGTGCGCTCACCGCCGTACCTTGTACCTCTGCACCTCCTGCCAAAAGAGCACTCCGTTCGCCAGCAGGTCTCCTTTCAGGGACACAAAGCGTTGGAACTGATTTGCTGTCACTGGATTCAACAGCGCTTTGCGGAAAGCAATTATTTCCTTAGATGAAGAAACCCACTTATTGTCCACATGCTGTCAAAAGAAGAAATAAATGCGCCAAATAAACTTTGTTTCAAAAAGCAATAACAAAGGCATTAGCTAGCGTAAACTGTGTGATTCTTATCTTTGCACTGACCCTAACTTTCAGTAGTTTATGAGTTTATGACATGGATGCAATAGAATTTGGCACGGTTTCATTTCTTTCTTTCCTTCTTTTCTTTCTTTTTTCTTTTTTTTTTTTTTCCAGTTCGGTTTGGGCAACATTTTTTGGAAGACGTGATGGGAGAGGAAATGACTGACAATGATTTAGACCATATGACTACATACTATAAAGTATGGAAACAGCTATTGTTATTGATTACGGCAACAGGCTACTTTTCTAGGGAACAGCTTGAGTTTTGTGCGGGCAAACAACAAAGCAGAAGGAACAGACAAACCGCACAGCTAGAAGTTGTAAAGTGCTCCTGACAGGGATTGCGCTAACAAAATGAGCTTTGAAGCGTGCGGCCCTGATCACCAACAGAAGCTGGAGAGGCTCCTCTCTGTGGAGGAGGGCTACCGACAGCCACGGCGAGTTTGAAGTCGCCGAGGCGTTTGGGGCACTTCGGAAAGACTCATCCTCCCGAGCAGACCGTCCTGCACAGCCAGATTATCCCCCTTTGCCATCAAATGGGTGGATGAAAACCAGCCTGTAACACTGGTATAAAATTCTCTAAATCCATCAGCTCAGTGGCTAGCATGGGGCAGGAGGGTTTTTAGTTGCTTTGGACGATACTGAATATCGAATCCAAAAGCCTTTCTGCAGCTTCTCTTAAAAGCAGGAGTCACCCACAGCCTTCTCCTGCAGAGCCAGACGGTGAGGAGGGCCTGTCCTCGCTGGAGAGCGAGGTGGTTTTCCAGGGGGTCCTCTGCGTTAAAACAAAGATCAACACAGACAAGAAAACAGCATCTTCCCGGCCTTGCTCTGAATCATCAAGCACGTTCTGTTCAAAGCGGTAAGATCACTGTGACCAAGATTTAGAGAACTTTGGGGAAAAACCATTTCTGGGCACATTAATAAAGAGAAGCACAGAGTGCTGCTCCCAGCCCTGTACCAATCTACAAGCACTGCTTATCTTACGGGTCGACAACCCTAAAACAAAACATGGAAAATTACCATCCTCCTGACAAACAGATGAGGAGAAAACTTGATTAACAGAACCCACATGCACTTTGGATCCCTTTTGAGCTAATGGTTTGCATGGATAATTAGTGACCGGGTCTCCTGTTTGATTTCAACAGACAATAAAAGTTCAACGGAATAAATGTACACAACTTGTATGCTGGCAATCACAAAGAGTTCACTGCTCTTCAAGAGGAAAGAACTGGCAAACGTCTGATGAAATGTATTATTACAGAGGTTTAAGATGTTTAAAATTGATATTATCTCAGTACTGCAAGATTAAAATACAATTGTAAATGAAACAGATACCGTAAGATATGATTAAACCTGCCCACTCCACTACATACTTCACATTCCCTTTTGTGTCTGCACGTAATCCACTCGCAATAATAAATAAACTACCAGATCCTGGAATGAACAGCTTGTCCCAATAAGTCTTCTGCATGCAAAATACAGATAAATGTGAATTAAGGTACCCTATCCGTCTGAGAGGGGCGAAGAGTGCTTCCCAGCCCAGGACAAGAGATATGCTCTTGTTTTTTTCAGGCATGATCTCTCCAGACAAGAGCGGAGAGAAATTTGTCGTGGCCATCCAGCAGGGAACTAAGGTCATCAGTAATGCGTGTGATCAGTCCATCGCAGTCAGGAGAGTCTGGCCTGCTTTTGCTGGAGTCATATTTGAGCCTCACGCTGTCAACAGGGAAGTGCAAAGGAAGGGCAAGGCACAAATAGGAAAGAATGAAACTGTAGACACAAGAGCCATAATAAACTTCACTTGCCTTCCACATCCTAGTGGTCTTCTTCTTCTGGATTAGGAAATCTTCAACTATGTCCCTTACCTAGAGTTAAACAAAAGATTATTACAGTCTTTTCTAATTCTTCTTTGTTGCTCACATCCCTAATGCTGGTAACCACAGTGGTAGAATAGCTGATACAATACCTCTTCATTAGCTTCTTGATACATGAAACTTGTGGTCCAAACTGAACCCCATCCCTTGTCATTAAACTGTGAAGTGAGTGTGATCACTGAGATGGGGAAGTCAGAGAAGACAACAGGTAATGGCAAGCACACAGCTCCCTCACTGCTTCGCCTCATCCATGCTGCTCTGAGGGACTCTGCAGGTTGGGAACAGATTTGGGGCTCTAATGTTTATGTATATGTGTGTATATATATATATATATAAGAAATGCTTTTAGTTCCTTTGGACAGCTCTATCAGAAACACAGACATGATGCCGCAAGTTTCTTTGTAGCCAAAATACCCCTCAAATCAAGGGCAGATTTTCTGAATAAGGACTACATAGCATGCCCAGAGTGTTTGGTCACTGTGAAATATGAAGCCAAGTGGAGAATGTCATCTGGTTTCATTTCTTCTAAAGTACGTTCTTCAAAGGACCTTTTCATCCTCTGAATTTGCAGTAAGAAAGAGAAAAAAAAAAGCAGTGAGACTTAAATGGAGTTAGGAAAAGACTAAAATCTCATTAAAATTATGTATTTCCTGTAAACTGCTTATTAGACTCTACTGCAGCATTTTTCCAAACTGCAGGGGCTGCTCGCCCACAGATGCAGGGCAGCAGGTGCAAGAGGAGGCACTAGTTAAACCGGGAGCAGCGTAACCTGGGCGCACGGTGGGGTGCCCGGGCTCGTGAGGGAGGGCGGCCTGGGAAGCAGGGTTCAGCTGAGAGCAGCACAGGCTTGGGAGATTTTGCTTGACAGCAATGTACTAAAACTACACTGTGGTTTGCCAGGAACTGTACGTCTCGGATTGCTTAGTGCTCTGAATCAATGGGGAAGATCCACGCCCAATGCAAATCTGACAACTTTTTGAACAGTTTGATGTTAATGTGATCATTTTAAAGTTCTTAGGAGTCAATGTCGTGGGCGCATCTGTCTGCTTGGTGGAGTTGTCAAATATCCCTCTGCAGTCACATTTCACATTTCAGAGCTCTTGTGGGAACTGTCACCAGCAGGATGGTTTCCCCACAGAGATCCCAGCTACAAAGGTACTCCAATAAAAAGGCAGATGTCAGCCCGTTCCCCGGTCTCCTGACTCTGATGAGCCAGCAGGAGTGGAAGGCTTCTCGTTCCCAGTTCTCTGGTAACCTGTTTAAGTAACCAATAAGAGACCAGGCTTATAGCAGACAATCTCATTAAGATTTAGTAGAATTCAGAATTTCATAGGACCCAGAGTCATTTCTCTGGGCTGTGCTGCTCTGAGTGGGAGAACATGGACAGTGTAATACAGAGATAGCACAGAGTGGGAAGCCTGCTCATTTGCTGCTTTTTTGTCCCCTTGTGCAAATCCTACAGCAAAGCCACCTCACTAGTATGCGGAGGCAGGTGGCTTAGGACAGAATGGCACCTGAGAGTGCCACACTGTGGTGCAGGCCTGGGTGCAGCCAGGGTTTGCCTGCTGCCTTGGCAGGCTAGCTGCAGCAGAGCAACACCAGCCTCTTCACATCTAGCAATAATACTGTCACCCACGCTGCGTCCGCAGAGGAGCTGCTTGCATGATAATCCAGCTAAATGCTTCAGTCTGCACGTGCAGGGGCTTCTCTTTGCATCTAAATTCAATGCGAGTTACAGGCTGTTCTTCCTCAGAACCATTTCATCTCAATAGCAAACTAGCAGGCAAGCGAAAGACAACGCCTGAAAGTGTTGCAGGTGTTAAAAGAAAATTTACCTTTGCTTTTTCATCCACCTCATGCTGTTCATCGGCCAGGAACAATGGCAACCATTGTTTTTCTAATCTCTTCTGGACATACTGCTGAATTTCTAGCAGAATTGCTGGAGAAACCTGATCGTGAAGGATCTGTCCCCATCCTCCACCTGAACGCATTAGCTAAGCAATCCAAACACAACAAACACATGACATAAACTTTTGTGCATACCCAAAGTCCTTTATCTCGCTACATACTTGATTTAACAAAGCATGAGCTTAACTGTAAGCAAAGCATTTAATGCATGCTTACCCAAGGCTCACATGTACTTTTCATAAAAGAGAACAGATTACATTTGTCCCTACCTATAATAGAACACAGACTCCAGCAAATAATACCCTAAAGTGGCTAAGTTTCTTAAGCATCACGATGTATTGGAGGACCACAGCTCAGACGTGCTGTCTGTGGCTTAGTTACTCACACACTAAAAAAGGAAAGCTGGAATAGGCCTTAAAGCCATTTTTTTACACTTCTGAGCTGGGCTGCTCAGGCTCTGGCTGTGGCCTCAGATCTGGATTTAAGAGATCAGCTTCCTGGGAGTAAACAGGAAGGAAGGATCCCCTGGAACAGGACTAGTCTTTCAGTGAAAAACACAGATAACCTTTTAAGAAATAGCTTGGGGAAGAGTTGGGATAAAACTGGTTTTGAGCTCTTATCTCAGTGATAGCTATCAGCTGTAACAGTTCTGTACACTGGTACCTCTTCTTGTTGTTCCTTGGTGGCTGGGCTCTTGGGTCCAAAGAAGTACTTCTTGTTGAGGTACTTGTTCTTAATGTCCTTAGACTTTTCCTCCCTTTTTTCTTTGTCCTTGTGGAGCATCCTTCTGAACTGTTCGATGTCCAGCCAACACTTGAGATCCATGCTGTGAGCAAATTTAAACAGAGTGTTTTTTTCAATATTGGATTAATTTCATCAACCTTCTAGGGAGTTACTAGCAGAGCCACAAACCACCAAAGTGTCCAAGTCCTAAATACTGGGTCAGACTGGGCAGAAATTTTATGTCAGTTATTCTTTGCTAGACAACATCTGGTAACACCAAAGCACCTGCTGAACAAATGGGTCAAAATATATCTTTGGGATCACACATAGGATCCCTCCTGAGTGATACCTGGCAGGAGCAACCTCTTCTATTTACAGCCACTAAATCCAGTGTGGACTGTGATTCAGAGCTGTAATGCAGAGCTCACAGAATCAGTGAAAAATGAAAGAGAAGGGAAATTGAATTGATGTTGCAGGCTGAGAGTCACCAGCATGAGTCGAGAGCCCCCCGCTCTGCCTCCTGTGGTAAAGGACTCCAGAGAAAGTTGTGGGGATGACGGCTGGGAATGTCAGCCCTGAAAGCCTCTCTCTCCTGCCCCATGTGAAGTGATAGAACTCGTGAGTCACTTCACAGGCAAGCAGACAAGAACAATTTACGGTGAATTTTGTTTCAGGGCCTTTTGTGCTCTACCTTTCCATAAATTACTGATCCCACTACATATTTTATTACTCATAGTAAATGATAAATAATCTCCATATGCAATTTTTGATCTATACATTATTCATAATAATTTGAACATATATTATCAATCTGATTTTGCCTTCATGGAACATATATTGAATTTGTTCTATAACCATAGGATAGAGTAATTGAATAGAACAGAATAAATTTCAGTTTAATTTATATGACTTCTTTCTGACAGTATCTTACTATTTGAAGTTTTGTGACCATTTTAATGAGCATATTTACTCTATTGGCAGTATAAAATATGAAACAGTAAATTCAGATAAATCTGTTTCATCTTTCCATTTTGTTAATAACAAATGGCCTTTCTGAAGTATTAATCTATGAGCAAAACTTTCAAAAACATCTAACTGATTTCAGAACAGATGTCCCCTTTCAAAGGTCCTTTGAAACTCTTACAGACTTAAATTCTATTAAGACTGAAATTGTTGAGCAGAAGTAGTTGGAAAGTTTCAAAGGGGGAAAAAGTTTAATTTGCCAGTTTGTTAAAATGTGAGGATGTTCACCCACTTGCAAGCAATCTAAGTTATTGTGATTTAGAGAGTCACCTCCTGTGTCATCTAAAAATAACGACCAAATGGGTCCATCTTTCTCTTAAAAAGCGTATTACCTCAAAGGTTTTTTGGCTTAGACCACTTACCAATGCTTATACTAGCATGGTCTACTTTTCACACACAATAAACCAGGAACATGTGCATAGTCAGCTATTCTGGCAAAATTGACATAATAATGATAATGATAATCCACTGAGCTAGAGCAACACAAATTGTCCTGCCATTGTGTGTGAATACATCCTATATATTTAGCAAAATATTGTCTAATAGAACTTGATTAATTTTCTTAACAGATCTTGCATGCAGGTGCTCAACAGTCTGTCCCCCATGAATTGTGGAGTTGGCCAAACAGAGCCATGGCAAATTAAACATTTTTTGTTTGTTGCCAAATTTTCCTGTACTGCACTAGTTCTAGGATGCCTTCAACTTTTAGCAGCATTAGGCCTCTTGAGAGAAGCATGCCTGCTGTATCTGTACCCAGCAGCACTAAAATGCTTCTTTTTGGAGACTTTTTCAAAAGCTATGGATCATAGAGGTTAGCTGAGCAGTCACAGAGACTATTCAGTGTCTCCATCCCAGACCCCATCTCAGCAGGTGACCTGGTCTCTGGTGACTCCCACCCATCCCATCCACAGCTAGACAGGGTATCTGGGCAGCCAACTCCGACCAGCAGTGGCATTGAGCTCATTTGACTATAGGCACCTGCAACATAGCAAACGCCACCTGAGCTCATTAGCTACAGCTTTTCATAATCAGTGAAGGTAATTATCCATTTTTAGGTATGATTCATCCAAACCATTTTTAGATGTTCTGTCAAAATTGGAGCAGTTGTGCCCTGCAGCATTTATTTCTCTCCTCTGAATGCAAAAGGAGCCTCCGATGACAAGGAGAGAACATGAAGCTAAGCATGCAGGCTTGGCCAGAGGATGCTGTGCTAGATATTTTAGACAGATAGGTGTTGGGTTGAAAAACCCGACATCAAATCTAAAACAGTAGTAACATATAAAAGTGATAGTAGTATGAAAAATATCAGTTCAGGGGAACCCAAGTTAAAGGAAGGAGGTAACAATTAAAGGATTTGCTAACAATTATTTTTCAAGTAACATTTGCTGTTTCCCAGAACAGAGTAGAGATTAATGTGAGGCTACAGGAAAAAAAAAAAAGTAATTACAAATTTGCATTTCCTTCCACTAGAACTTACATTTAAATTTTGTTTTTTAAAGAAGAGGGCTCAGCTTTTCAAAACCGCTGCGTATATTTTATGTGCTGTGAGCTGGAATTTAATTCTGTTCAGTGCAAACACAAAACTGCGGTTGCTCTCACACTGTGAGAATAATGTGTTCTATTAGTACATTCTTGTAACATCCGGCTTTAATTTTTTAAATGCCTAAATTCAAACTGCGCTAAAGGGATAAGCTTTTACTCAGCACAGGCTAGTTGCTGTTATCAGATGTTTGCCACTAATTAGAGCAGAAACTGAAAGCTGACAGGCCGGCAATCATTGTGTGACAGGACACTTTTTACAAAAACAGTTACGACAATTCAGTTGTCTAAAAAAATATGCATGTGTATTTCAAAATACAGATGAGCATTAAAAATGCCTAAAATTCAGGAATATGCACATGATCCAAATTCACAGCAAAGAGTTCTTCCAAATGAAGGAACGAGTACAATAATAATAATGCAAAAACATACCCAGCAGAATGCTCATCAAGAAAAACACGGAACTGTTCTAACTTCAGTTTGTCGTGGATCAAGTCATATAGATTGGGACCTGCCAGCTCTTGGGGAGCTTGATACAAGTGTTCATCTTTCTGGAGAGCATCAGGACTGGTTGGCAGACCAGTGTCAGCCGCAGCACTCTGGTAAAAGAAATTATTTCACTTGCATAACTAATTTCTTTGTCTGTATATTTTGCTCTGTCTCATAATCCTACATTAGATTACTTCTGTCTCCATAGAACAGCTCTGAGATTGCTGAGAAAATAAATGGAGTTAATGCTCCTCTTCTTTATTAGCTTTATTTTTATATTTTCTTAAACATATCAGTCCATGCAGTTTCCATAATCAAATAAACCGATACATAACTGTAATTTACTTGAAATCAAGGAATTTACTCAAGATTAAGGGCTGAAAATACATTCCACAGATTTTAATGGAAACTATCCCATCAACTCCAACCATAAAATGATCTGATATTGATGCAACTGACAGAAGACCTAAATTCGCAATTAACATAATGGTGGCTTTCAACCATTCCACAAAATGAATAGTAGAAATCAGACGGTTCGCTTCTCCAAACTGGCATGCAGTCAGTCTTTCATTGCTGATACTCAAAGCGTTAACCCTCTCTGATAGAAAAGGAGTTTGTTTTTGTTAATAGGTACTTGTGTTACCTCATCCTTCTTGGAAACACTCTCTTGATGCAAAGCCTGGAGCTTTCTAAAGTACACGGAGTCCAGCTGCCGAGTTTCTTCCACCAGCTCCACCTAATAAAAATAATATCTTATGTCATCTGCACAGTACACGTTATAGAAAGATGGAGAACTGGACAGGCAACTTGCCAGTGACAGTGGATAAAAAAGGAATCCATTTGCCAGTAATGAGACAGATGTTTAGAAGACACTAGAAGTCACATCCCTGTGACAGATGAATCAATTAAAAGCTCTGGTAGAACAAAATTTTATTTCAGATCTGTGTAGAATCACACGTGAAGCTCTGCAAAATACAACTGAGTAGTGTAATTGCATCTTTAAGGGATGAACATCCTAATAAAAAAAATTAATTATAATGTGATAAAGCATGCCAGGCTCACCTCACATTATATGCGTGCCTATCTCCTGTGCCACGGCGAGGCAAAACTCCAGGTCTTGAAACTATTCCTCTCAGTGGGAAGTGACATAAAGACAGAGTGGGTGCCACATAATTTCAGAAATACAATTTGAGGCAAGCAAGACACCTTGCTAGAATATTGAAACAATTCAAGTGAAAGCTTTCCGATTCTCAGTTATGATTTCTCCCTCAGTTTGTGCCAGTTATGTCTTAATATAATAAATTGTGTTTGGTAAGAACTCATGATATTTTTTTAACTTAATTAGGAGCGGTATGCATATAACCTGATTCAATTTTTCATGTTATGTGCAAATAGTTGATTAGATGCATAAAAGATAGTTTGGTGAACCTCTGAGACAACCAACTCTTTCAAATGGAGGTTTAGGCTATTTAGCAAAATTGAGCCAATTAGCGTACTGATTAGCAATCCCATTGGAAAGATTAGACAGCACACAAGAATTTATGTGCAAAATAGAGAAGAGAGTTTTTAGATTGATCTTCATTGTGCTTTTGTGTGAATATGACTAGCACACTAATCACTGTGCTAGCTGGATGCCTGCAGGCTAGTGTAACTCTCTTCCACAGTTATTCGGAGCTTTGGGGAATTCTTTCATTTAAAAAAAGTGTAGTTTAAAAGGAAATACGAAAATAATTCAGAACATTTTTCAGAAACTTTAAACAGAGCATAGATAGAAGCAGCCTGATAGTCAATAATAAAATACGCCCTTGTTGTCATATTTTGCTTAAACATAAAAATGCAGATACATACCGACTATATCCCAAGTAAACAATATTGCACTCACCTAATTCTTAATAAAATATCTGGTTTCGCTATAGGTCAAATATATACTGCTGTAGGAGAGAAAAAAGCGGGAGAGCAGAGCCAGGGAGAAACGCAGAGCAGACCTGTTCCCGTGCTCAGCACTGTGCCTAAAGCAGCAGCCTCTCAGGAAGGAGACCCTGCCTCGTCGAGCAGGTCATCGTATGTCTGCGTAAAGTAACTCTTCACAATCAAATACATTGTGTGTTCAAACGGATTTTGTTCTGTTTTGCATGCTCTGATTAAGAAGTTTGTGTTTTCAGGACATTGAAGTTGCACGTAACTGAACACTTGCAAATCATCATCTAAATCGAAAGGGCAGTAGGAGATTATCCCCCAGTTAACTTAAGGAGATATAACCTGACACAAGCATTAATTTAACATAAAACAAGAGCTTACAAATTAAGGTTTTATTTGCAAGGAGTTCTCCCATTACCAGAAACAGTGAAAATTCTGTGCTTAAAAAACACTCAGAAATAGTCGATCAGATGAAGTGACTCAACGAGCATTTGCAACAGATATTAGACAATTTAGTATTCTTTATGTATATTGAAAAATATTTACAAAAGGTTATAGTAACAGAAGTCTGGCAGAAAGTAAATAAAATTTCATATTAATGAAAATGTCAATCCACTATATAGTATTCTGTGGGTCATAAACGACTGTATTTGAAGTGGCTTTCTCAGATGAAAAGAGACTAAAAGCTTCAGAAGAGAATATGGCACAAATATGTTTGGATTAGCATGTATCATTCTGAAAAGTTTTAACAGTCTTCAAACTTTTGAAGTTTCGTAAGGAAATTAAGTTATCACAGGATGAGACAGAAGATCCCTTGTGAATTAATTAAAAACCAAAACAAAAAAAAAGCCATAAATAAATACATAGCTTTCATAATGGGGTGCGGTTCCTTTTGGAGTCTCACAGGGATCTGTGCTGGGGTTGTTTTTTAAGGACATTCAGAAATTATCTGGAAAAGGAGGTGAGTGAGAAGAGAACAACGTTTGCAAAATGATTCCACAGAACAAAAAACTAAATTGACTGTGAAGAGCTGCAGGACTGCAGGATACTTAGCGTCTGCATGATAAGGCCAACTAAATTCAACTGCAATAAACATTAAGTAATTCAAATGGGCTCCAAATTAGAGCCTTACATTAGCTGTTTTACTCAGTAAAAAGATCTTGGAATCATTGCAGATGGCTCTTTGCTCCTATTTTGCACGTGCGCTCAAAGCTCACCAGGACTCAAACAGCAGTTAGATTGGTAGGAACAGTTAGGAAAAGAACACACTGAAAACCAGAAAACATCATCATGCCACTGAATAGTCCTTGCTGCATCCCTGTCTCTGGTACTGCTTGCCTTGTGTCAGAAGAATGTAACACGTACAGAATATAACACATACAGCATGTAACAGAGGGAAGGGAAAAAAGGTAAAGGGGGAGGTTAAATGATCTAAGGTTCTTTAGTTTCAAAGAGAATTAATTGAAGCAGGATAGAACAGAAACATGTAAAAGCAGAAACGATACTGAGAATATGACTAGTAACATGTTCGTTCTTTCTCTTTGCCACTGGTTATAACATATAAGATTGGGGCATTCAACAAAATTATCAAGAAGTTTGAAGACAAACCCTGAACCAGCATTCTGTTCACCAACTGCTGTGGAACTCATTGCTTCTGGGAGGCTGTAAATGTAAAACATCTCAGAAAACATTACATAACTTCATGGGGGAAAAAGGTCATCAAAGACTATTAAAAAAAAAAAACAAACCACATACAAAATGGATAAAGCCTCTACATCATGAACTTCCTTAGCTGCAAAGCACAGGAGGTTGGCAGTATTGCTGCATGTTTATCCTGCTCTCATATCTACTCTTACACACCCAGTACCAGTCACCACCTAATAGGTCTAAAAGGCCATTCACAGTTTTGAATTTTCATTGTTGTTCTGTCTACACATATATAGACAATATCACAGCAGCAGTAAAAATAATCCATTAGGCTACAAAACTTCCACAGAAGGATCTTAACATACTTTGCAGGTGGCAGCGAGTATATGTTCCCACTACACATTGACAGATGTACCAGAAGCACATGATGCTACTGCCTCTGCAAGCAGTGATGCCTCATCTTAGATCACAGTGGAGGAAAAGAGAAACAACTTACTGCCCTCCAACTCCTGCTTCTCCACTGCAGAAAGCTTCCATGTACAAAAGAGAGAGTTTAAGGATCTATAAGCAGTATTCTTCCTTACAATTGTAAGCTTACAAGCAGCAGAGAGCCACATTACGCCCTGCTCTTCCCCAGCGCCTCAGCTTTTTCTTACTCTGATTTGTGAAAAGCAAAGTGAGAATTTGCAGTCTTCTCCTCTAGCTGCATGACCCTCATATGCCACTGACCCACCTAATTCAGAAAGCCTCAGGAGCACATTTAGCCCTCTCATAGCCTGGCAGCTATCTAAAAACAGTACTGGGGACAAACACAGTTGGATCACAGTATATGATGCCCTCCTACACTAAGCTGCCTTTTAATTCTTAACACCAAGAAATACAGTTACCTATGGACCCTAACACACTGCCTGCACTCTAGAAGCATAACTTTTTTTCTGCCAATCATTAGTAACACAAAAGGCTCTTGGGCTATCCATGGTAAGAAATGATCTCTAATCAATGGCATGATTGCAGAAACATGACACTCCCCAAGTGCTAAAAAGAAATTTTGCCATAGCAAGATACATTCCTTCCTAATTTGCAGACCTGCATCATCCTTTTGGAGAGGTCTGCTCTCATGATAAAGCCAGACTGTCTGTGGATCAGCATTGAAGGGAGGGAAGGAGCAAAATAGCCTGCAGCATTTCTCTCTTGTTGACTGAAAAATGCAACAGGCTCATAGGCACGACTGAGCAGGGTCTATAGGAAAGCTTTTGCATTTATTCCTCCCCAGGCATAAGAATCCTTCCAGGTTAGTTACCTTTTCATAAGTGCATCTGTCTTCTTCCACCATCTTCATCCATGGTTCTAGCAGGAGAGTGAGAATGTATTCTTCTGCTGGGTCAAAAAGATCCTCAAAAGCTGGGTCAATATTCTTATAAATCTCATACTTCTTACTCTGACGGAGTCCAATGTCCATACTGGCAGATGGGGCAATGTAAGTTGCATAAAGGAACTACAGTAAAAGGAAAAGGGAAAAAAAAAGGTATTTCTTAGTCATTATCCATTCCAGTGATCACAGTCCACCAAAGGAGAGACTTGCTATATGTTTGTCACTCACAGTCCTATTATGTGTTCTAGATAGACATCTAATCACACCTACCTTGCTTTTACCTATGTTACTATTTTGTCTAAAATTCAGTAACTGCCAATTTCCCTGCCATTTTTACTCCTATTTGTTAAAATGCTTACATTGCAAAATAATGCACAATCTAAACCTTGCATGGGGAGAAATTTTTGTTTGATCATTGGTTACATTCAGATAACACTGACATAACTTTTACAAAATACGTGCCTGGCCAGCTTGTATATGGTTCTTACTTCTTCTGTTTGAATTAAGAATAAATTGGAATTTGCAATTTTAGATAAAAATTAGTGATAACAAGATTTCAATCTGTGCTGACATTGTCTTGCCTTGGACACTGCTGAGACTCCAGCATGGTACATGATCCATAACAGGAGATACCAGTGTAGAACTGAGGTATAAATCATAACCAAAGCCAGGTTTATTGCAGTCGTTATAACATGTAAAAACAGAGAAAGTGTTCCTTTCCCACTGTGCTTCAGGCTTGAAGCACAGAGACATTTTTTAAATGTATTTTGAAGGAAGATATTTTTGAAGTCACCTAAAAGAAATCCTGCTTTTTTCCCCACAATGCTTCATAAGTTGTTATATAAGAGAATATTGAAAGTCAGAAAAAATGGAACAGGAACAATTTTAAGAACATAAGAATACTCTCACTGCAGACAGGAAACCAAGGAAAAAGAGATGCAACCATAATAAAATTCATATAGTTTTAAATGTTTTGTCTTCTTTACATCATCAAAGTCCAACTAATTTTCAAGATAGATTCAGTCTTGGAGACCAAATTGCTAGTGTAAATCAGCATTTCTCTGTGGGGTGGCACCAATTCACACCAGCTGAGGAGTCCATTGGCTACTTCAACAGTGAAGTAAGGTGACTAAAATCCTTCTCTAACTAGTAGATGAACAAAGCAGTAGAGAGAAGTAGCTATCTGCTCTGTTTTCAAGTAATACTATTGTTGTATTGAGATTTCTAGCATAGTTGGAGAAAAAATGAGGACATTAAATACATTTCTATTTGCTTTATATCATACTCTAATTTACTAGACTCTCTCTTTCAAACAGCACCAAGCTACACTTGCAGTGGTTCAGTCCTCAGCAATTGAAGATAGACCCTGTACCCTCTCCTGATGATACGTCGTGGAAGAATATGGACCTACAGAGCTCACATCCTCCAGGAAGAGCTTCTGTTCATTAGGATATTTCCTGCCTATGAGGATTCCAACCCCCTCTCTACAATGACAGAATCACTGAAATCTGAAATGGTCTGAGTCTATTATGGCCCATAAGTTATTAGCCCAGTAAAGGCCAGCAGATGTAAGGGTGAGGCCAAGGAGATAGATCACGGCTGTGAGAATTTTAGCTGAAGAGCAAAATCACATTTGTCCTCACTAATGCCCTTCTCAGAAAATCCCCAAATGAACTGAAATTTAGCAGAGACAGCACTAATTAGATTCATAGTGATGTCAAACCTTGGAAGTTATTGTGAAGAACCCTAAAGCTAATAAAGTTTCAGTTAAGTCATCCTTTAATCTGATCCAAAACATTTAACATAAAACATAGCCAAACAAGAAAGAAACATTTAAGCAATATAAAGATCTGGTGTCTCTAAAAATAGCCTTTTTAAGGAGGGGTCGACCAACTTACTCAGCATTAGGGCTACATTGGCCCACCTGTTATGACTCATAGAACCACACAAGGGATCTATAAATTGGTGAAAAGGGGCCAAAACAGATCTTCAGTATTTTAACATACATTTCAACTGGTTACTTAAGTGACTTGTGGTCTTTAACATAACTTTAAGAAAAAAATCAAAATTAAAGCTCCACATCTTCCTTGGATGAAAAACTGACTTCCCTCATTTGATTTTGCATGAAATGGATTAACTTGAATGTGTTTTTCAATTACCCAGAAATTACCCAGATCAAGAGGCTCAGACCAAAATGGTTAACAATCTGCTCGCATTGGCACTGTGATAGAATATTACTGATAGTTAGGGTCTGCCTTTGCATGCTTCTCTATCAGCAGACTGCCCTTCTGTAGTTTTTAACTTCAGATGTGAAACTAGAACATAACAAACAAAATTATAAAACCAGATATTTTCTTTTCCATAAACAATACAGGAAGAACTAGGGCTGGCAACACACATGTGAAGTAGAAATTTAGAGGCAGATGAATTAGTTGTAGGAGTGCACTTTTCCAAACTCAAAGGACCAGATCCATCAGTGCTGTGTAGACTTCTTCATCTTCAAAGGATGCACACTGATAGTCCCTAAGGCCTGGGCATGATGCCATCTTTCTCCTTAAATGCTTCAGAGTCTACTGCAATGGGATTTGGCATTGTACTAAAAACAGCATCACA
Source organism: Eudromia elegans (assembly GCA_003342815.1). Taxonomy (NCBI): domain Eukaryota; kingdom Metazoa; phylum Chordata; class Aves; order Tinamiformes; family Tinamidae; genus Eudromia; species Eudromia elegans. The sequence continues at coordinate 2,839,993 of PTEX01000003.1, read as the reverse complement.
GAGTGGTGAAGGGACTGAATTTGTCCCTTGAAGATGTTTTGTCACTTGAAGATGTTTCGGGTGAGAGGAGAAGGAGCTCTCAGCCCCATGTTTAGGTACAGCTGCAGATCTGCATTGAGTTGAGTGCAAGGACTGTGTGAAGACCAACAGTTCAGAATTCTAGACATGCTAAAAAAAGGAAAAGAGGATGTGTTCACAGCCTTCAATGCTGGGCATAAGTCAGGGAGATTTGAAGAAGAACATATTGTATCCTTTTAAAAAGAAATTTCATAGTCTTTTCATTAATCATGGTCTAACTCCCATGTTTTGGAAGTTTTGTGGTTTTCTAATTCTCAGTGTAATAGTGAAACTTTGGTATTGACCAATCTCCTAAAGGATTAACAGAAAAAAATCACAATTTAAAGACTGTAAAAATCACACAAATAATGCACATTTAATTAATATTTTCTTCCTTCTGTAGCACACAGAAAAAAAAATCCTATCTGTTCAGCTACGCATTTTCCTATAAATGTATTAGAATAAGTGACACATCCAAACTTAAACACAGATATGGACATTGGATCAGAGTTTGTGTCTTGAAATTGCTTATGATGAAACAAATCTAAAGGCATCAAATGCCTGGAAAATATTAATAAACACTTTGGTCTGGTTTATGAATTTCCAGTTTGGGACTTTTTCAGGTCTTGGGTTTTGGTGTGAATTCATGCCTAGATATGAAGACTTTTGTAAGCAATTTCAGAGTGACTGGGGTGAGGCAAAAGACAACAAAAGGAATTAAGTTGAAGTGATTTGTAGACCTGCCCACGGACTTGGATTTTACTCTGCTCTAAACGAAGGGGTTCTGTAGCTGTTGTTTGACCAAATTGTATGATACGAAGACTGTAATACACTGGCTGGTCTTAAATGGAAAGGCTAAACCACCTTAATCCCTTCCATGACTTTCCACTGACATAAATCTTGGGTCTGACCCTACAAGTTCACAGTAATGATTACTCCCTTTATCTAAATTGGCTCTAGTGTTAAAATATTGTACTTCCCATAAATATATCAAAATTTCTAATTCTAAGTAGCTATTTTTCATTGCAAAATACAACATGTGTTTCTTTTTTGTTTTTCTTTCTCAAGTTACTTTACACTCCCGTGTGTATGTTTATAATGAATAACCACTACATTCTTAGATGAGCACTGGCACCCATGATTTTTCTTATGCATCAGATTTCATTCCCGCTATAGTTTTTCGGTTTGATTTTCTGCCCGTCCCCTCCCTGTATGAATGAATATACACTTTAGAATGCATTTCCTCATTCTGTCATAAAACTGAGATAAAAATACTTCACAAATGAAATACTGAGTAGCGGAAACACAGCAGTCAGGGGTCGTCCTCGTTTCTAACACGAAACAGGCAGGCAGAACACATACAAAATACTTTGCATGTCTCTTTCAGTAATAAATAGTAGAATATATATGACGATGTGCTATTAGAATCTGATCTGCATTCTCTGAGGAGTATTTAGATTAACTATCTTATTGTGCCAAAGGTGAGCGCAGATTTTGGGAAGGCCTCTTTTCCACAAGCAGACCCTGTAGATTGGATGCAGCTTGACTCTTAACTGTGTTCCAGTGAAAACAAGAATAATTTTTGTGAAGCCTTAAAAGGCAAACTTGAGAATGATACCAAATGTTGCAGCACATGTGTTGATTTGTTATGTTACATTTCAGCTGTTAGTTATGCTAATGGAACAGTTTCACATATTTCGTTTTGATGTATTTACTTTAATGGCTATGTGTATGGAGCCCTCTACAAATGTAGCCCTGGTAACCCTTATTGCACGATGTTCTGCTGTCACCACCAGGCCAGCGCTGGAAATAAGATAAGAAAAACAAAAAAGACAGCAGCCTTAATTTAAGAAAGAAAGTGCAAGCTGGGTGCAAAATTAAAGCAAATTAAGAAACATCATTTTAAACTGTCATGGATCAAATCCTAAGATTCAGCCTACAATACAAAGCACATGAAGATACAGGCTAGGTATGGTTAAAATAAATAGAAATTTATCATGTTTTTGGCTTTACACAGGGTACCTCTGCTATACCCCTAACTCTCTGATTATCAAGCATTAAGCAAGCTAGCTGTCCTCACTAATGCCACATTAAATGCAAGTCAGTATAACTTTTTCTAATGAAAAATGGGATTCAGCTAAGGTGCTATTGAATCTCCCATTTCTTGGCTCAGTAGCAAGACTGAATTGTCACAGTTAGGCAGCATCCTACAGTTTCCCTTTGTCTGCAGGCTAACCAAGTACGATGCCGTGTCTGGAGCAGAGCTCCATGCAGGGCTTCACTTCGGGAGGGGAACCTTAAGGGTCGCTACAGGGAATGGGCACAAGCAGCAACCCTGATTACTTAGTTATTAGCATCTTAAAATTACTGTGCTGCAAGGATGTTAAAAGACTTTGGAAAACAAGCAAATAAATCACATACTCAGACTTCTCCCAGAATAGCATTCCTCATCAAGATTCCCAAAAGACTATCTAGTTAACTGTGCAGCAAGCTCAGAGGCTTGGCTCGGAAGATCCAAGGACAGGGACAGGATGGCCAGGCTACTTCAGTGTGCTTGTCCTGCCTCTTAAGTAAATGTGATGACAGAGCTGGGGGAGCGTGGGCAGGCAGCAAGCCTATGTGCCTGATCTGAACCGGGTCCCCTTGCCACATGTATTTACAGGGTGGACAAATGAAGGCACAGGCAGTCCTAGGGACAAACACGAGGACAGCCTTAAAAGCCTTATGCTCCCAGCCTCAGGCCATAAGTAGAGTCAGAGCAGGGGAAATAAATGACAGCAGTTCCTGTTAGCCAGTATGTGACAAGAGAGAGGAAGGAATCTGTGCCTTGATCTCTGTTTAGAGTTTCCAAACAACTAACAGTGACTCAGGTGGGAACTCGGGACAAATATGCAAAATTCTGTCATTTGCCCTAGTAAAAGTTTTACATGGAAAAACAAGACAAATTCAAGGAAGTCCAGATGCTCAACAAGCTTAACCATACAAAGGGACTATTCTGCACCATTGTACAGACATTTGTTCCAAGGACACGTGAAGCAGCTTTGCTCTATTACAACATATATTCAAATATGCAGATAGGATATACTCCTACACAAGGCTTAGAGAGGAAAAACAGACCAAAGCTTCACAAAAATTGTTTTAAAAGTTGCTTGGAATGCTTCTAATGATATCACACTGCTGCAGCCTCCTTCCTGGCAGCATCCTAGTAGTCTGCAGTCAGCCATAGCTATCAGCACCCAGGGCCTGTGGTAAATCAGCTTATTCTTATTCTGCAGCAAGACTTAAAGTGCACGCTCAGTTAAGAGCAGTTATTTATAGGCAATATCAATTCCACTTGACAGTAAATGAGGATCTAAAGATCAAGAAGAGGAGAGAAATTGTATAGGGAGCCTAATGACACCTTGACATACAGAAAAGGAAAAACAGGACCGATAACTTTCTTTTCCATGGCTAAGGTCGCTATCTGAGATCTGGGCTGCAAGACTTGCCGTCCTAACCCACACAGGAGATGGAAAGAAAGGTGCAGTACTATTAGCTGGTTTATAAAAAATGCTATCACTGACGTTAACACTAAGCAGAAAGTTTCCAAATTCAGCAGTCTAGTAAAGGGGAGACTAGGTAAACTGAACATAACAGATAAAACTGGGAACAGACAACAGAGCCTAGAAATCAAATCTGCATGTTTAACATTTAAATCAAGAAATTCCATGGTAACAATCCAAAGAGCTTCTTTTATTGTCCACAACCCAGATTTACTTTGGTGTTAGTTGTCAAGATTTGGAAGCCTTTCCACCTCCTGTCTGCTCTTCAGTCTTACGCTGAACAAATGTATTTGTGAAGAAAAAACACATTATTTACAACTTACTTGAGCTTGCTTGCATATTTTAAAAGGATGAAGAGTTTCTTGGTAAAAAAGCTGATGATAAGTCTGTAGGTCAAACCAAAAGTACGCACTGTTCTCCCACAACTACAAATGAAAAGGAAAAAAAGTAAGTTACTGCTACGTAAATATCTGGACTTTATAGAAGGTTGAGTTACCAACGCAAGTAATTATTTAGCTCTTTGGGGTAATCATAAATCAAGCTCAATTTTAGATGGATTTAATTTTCTGTTGCATACTGGCAGAGGGACAACATATTTAATAGCATCGTCACTGTGATACTCTATCTTTTATTGTACCCTTTGTGCATAATTTGCCATTAAAATTGTTAACATTGTTAACATTTGAAGAGTAACCACATTTCAATGGCATAAAGCCTTCACTTAGGAAGAAATGCTGATAATGGACATGCAGAATTTGTGCCATGGTAGAATAGCAATAATCAAAACAATTAAATACCATGTATTTGACATATGTTACTGTGACTATCTTTTTTTTTTTTTAATTATTACATGCATTTCTGAGGCACAAAATCTTGGCCCCACTTCATAATTTCAAATAAACATCACAAGATCTTTCAGAAGAAGCGGCCTAGATCTTTTCCCTATCCCCCATTTTTTAATCATGTATTTATGGGGTTTGGATCTTACAAATATGCTGAAAGGCCCATTACTGGGCAATAGAAGAGGGCGTTTCAAAAAGATAAGCACGAGGAACTTTGCACCACAAACTATAGTCTGCCAGATCTAGCATATGAACGAAATAGGTTCCACAGATGTAGACGACACCTAAAGAAACTAATCTAAGGAGTTTGGCACCTGTAAATACCAGACAGCATGTGGGTGCTTATGTCCTATCAAAAAAAGCTATTTTTATTAAGAATTTTGTCTAATACACACTTAATATTTTTAGCTTAAGGTATTAAGCTTTGGAAATATTGGCTCTTGCCTTCTGGTAGCCAAAGGCATTTCTAGCTACTGCTGCTGGATTCTGGGTTGTGCCAGCAGTGGAACAGATGTCCATCTTGATTGTATTGAAATCGGCCGTAAAGACTCAATGTTTCTGCAAAGCCACTAAACACTGACTCAGATTGATAACTTGTTCCAACCGATCCTCAGTTTACACCCAGCAATGAATGATGAGTCTGCTGACTGCAGAGAAGAAATAGTGTTATGTTTCTCAGAAATCCAAGAAGCTTCGTGGAAGCAGAAGAACGTTTTTAAAACATTGGAGATGTTGGACATCACTAACCAGCAAGTAAGAAGGAGGCAGATTATCATGAGTAATAGCGTAGCAGATTTTCCATCTTTTTTAAAAATGTTTTTGTGGGTTAAGACCTCACTTTTTCTGCCAAGTTAAAGGCTAGTTTCTAAAAATGATTAGTCTTTTTTTATCCCTGATGGTACAATCAGATTTCCAATAGGTCTGAGACAGTCAGGATCTGACAGTTTGGTTAAGACCTGTCATTAGTTACAATATACACATGAACAGTTTATTGTTGTTGAGGGATTGTAGTCTCACAAGTAATAATTCATCCAGTCATCAATCTTTCTTTCTCCAATTATTTTTTCAGCCTGGCTGCCCTCTATAACTTGGCATTGAGTCACTAAATTATCACAGGGTAGGAAAATGCTCATACCTTATTCCCTGACTTCTCGCAGAAGTGTGTGAAGTAGTAGCCTGCTCTGTTCTCCAAATAAAGAGACTGCAGCATGCTTTCCATTCTTGGTCCCCCTAGGACAGCACTGCCAGCAGCACTTTTCCCCTGGAGAAATAAAATATAATTATTCAACAAGGAATAACAGGCTTTCATTATTTTCAAATGTCAGTACATTGCAATGGAGGGTCAGACAGTGTGTTCAATTAGTATCTTCATCCCAGGAAACCCAGCTCCATTTTCTACTACATATGCAGTTGATCATGGATGCGTTAGCTCCATACCATTTTCCCATTAAATATTCATGCTTGGTGAAATAAATCTGATGACTGAAGGCGTATAGAATAGCAAAATGACCACAGTATCCCTTAGGTGGTTCCTCGATACTTGAAACAGGAAAGCAATCCTGGTATTTTTCCCATTGTTATCTCTTCAACTCTGAACCCAGGACTGCCAGTGATAGTAAGCTGAGTTGCTTAGCACTGTAGCCTACCATCAAAAGTTGCTTTAATTCAGGCTGCTGTGTTTTAAACTAACAGAAGTTTACAGGTGACTCTTCATTCAAGCCTCAGAGCAATTAGTTACCATGGAACAAAAGATACTTCTCTTGGAGTTATACCACTGAGGTCAGCATTACGATCATGAACGTGTTAGGGCACAAGAAATCTCTGCCCTCTATTGACTTGTGCACTCTACTAGAAGCATTTGAGTAAGAATACACCCATTTTGGCAAACTAACACAGAAGCCAAAGGGGTTTGCAACAGAATAATTTAGCTTCTGATGATCCCGAGGGAGTCAAGCTGGCCTGCTGTTGCTGATGGCAGAAGGAAGAGGAGGTGAGCACAGTGGCCAACAACCAGCTTCTTTCCAAACAGTGAGAATCAAGATGGGCAGGAGGAAGCCAGGCCTCTGACATAAATTAGGACGATGCTACTTACCCAGATGACATTAAACTATGGAAACCCACACTCCCCTTTACATCATATTTGGGGTAACAAGATGTAGGGTCTTGTTTGTAGGTTCCTGTTCAGACCTATAGGTGTAAGGTGAATAGTATTTTCCGCCTACCAGCCAACTATACATGATGAAGATGCATAAAAGCTAATGTTCATGTTGTGAACATTTCCTCAATATGAGTTTCAATATAAATTTCCCCTAATTACAATAAGAACTTTTTCTTCAGTTAATTTTAACAACAGCAAAAGAAAATTATTTCAGTGAAGTAATAAACAAAGTATGGTTTTGATGTGAAAAAAAGCAATTATGTGCTCAAAAGATCAACAAAATCCACGTATGTGGAAGCAAGCTCAAATTTCACAGTATGCTTTTTGAGGCCATGGGTATCAATATCTCTGAAACAGCAGGCTGTTTCAGGAACATTCCACAGACATGAAAAGTTTGGGATATATTTTAAATTGTGAAATCTTGACATATCACATGCTCTATTTGTCAGCCTTTTAAGAGTTATTAAGAAAAGTCTCTTCTGTGCAGCCTGTCCCTCCTAAGGTTTGCTGGATCGAGGGCTTGCTTAGCAGGCAATAATTCAACAAACCAAAGAATAAAGTATGCAAGCAATAAAGAGGAATTTTACAACTGAAACATTTTCCTCTTATTAATTTTACTATTTTAATGACTTTCTAGGCCAGATTCAGCTCTTAGTTGCACTGTAAGCCTGGTATACTTTCATAGGCAATGATTCCAGTGAAGCGTTCATCCAGTGACTTTCCATAACAGCCCACTGAGCACATGGTCACCATGGAAAAGATCAACACTTTCTAGTGAAAATAAACCCCTGTACATGCCATTATTTCCTATCAGATAGGTGACAGATACCCCACAGTATTTTCTGACGTTTTTATTATACCTCATTACAGGACAACGACATTCACATAATCAAACCGATTTACACAAGTCATTGATTTCAATGACTAGATTTCAAACTAGATGTTTTAACCCATGATTCAAGACAGCTAAAAACTTTAAGTGCTACTCACTTGGAGCAAGTCAGCATAGGTGTATTTTCTACCACCCTTGTACTCTGAGTCTGCTGTCTCATTCAAAGCGAAGCCACGCATCATGACACTGCTTACTGATTTTGGCCTAGAACCACAAAGAAAGATGTTCAATACCTACTTGGTAAAAGACTAGAACTGTTCATAAAGATAAAAACTAAGATGGGGTGTGAGTCAGGTAGAATAGCACATTGAATAGTAGACAAATTATTCTACCAGGAGGAAATCTCCCGTGCAAGCAGTCCATACCATAACAATGCTTCAGCAAGCTCTACTAAACAATATATAAACAACACTGTACTAAACACATTTATTCATCAAAACAGAAGGATCTGAGACATTTTGTAAATATTTCAGGTACAGAAAGAGGCACAAATGGCTTTTGTACCTACCTCCTTCTACTGCTAAAATCATCATCCTTTTGGGGGCTATGACTTAATGACAGGGTTGCTGATAATCTTGATGATCTCCTCAAATAGAAATCTGGTGTAGTGAGTTTAAATAAAGTTGTTGGTGAGCCAGTTCTACTTTTCTAAAAGACATAGCAGAAAAATAGAGCAATTTAGGTTTCTTTTCCACTTAGTGTTTTTTAATTCATTAACTGACTGATCTAGATAGTTTGAAAAAACTAACTGTTCTAGGCAATTAAAAGGTTTGGGGAACAACCTGTTTTCCTTCTTACTAACAATACATAAAATTGCAAATTTCAAAAACCTTCCCTGAATATCCTCTGAACTTGGTTCAGCACATCTTAATTATTTATATATTTTATCTATATATAATGTGTATATATAAAAATTATGCACACATTGTATATATTAATATATTACATATGTTATATATTCATATATTTATATATACAACATGTATGTATGTGTATATATAAAATATAATATGACCACTACAGCTTAAAAATTACATTTCAAACAGCTATAAATATTGAATGTGCATTTTGTACAGCATTACAGAGGATGTCAGATGAAGAAAATGCAAGATTTTGTGAATCTTTACTAAGAACACCTTAAGCAGCTATAAATCAGATACAGTCACTGCTCAGTGTAAGAGGAAAGGAGCATTCCACCACCTCATCTCTTACATCGTGCTATTACTTTTGTGGATTCCAGAGTGCCTTTAGAAACCAAGCCTGACTTGCCGTGCTTTAAAAACACTTGCAAGCTCTCTAGAGCTGAAAGATTCAGAAGTCCAGTTTTCTCACGGCAAAAGAGCAGGCAGAAAGAGTTCATCAGCTAGCTCTGTGAGAGCTATGGGTGCTAGAACACTGTTTCCTCCAAGTGCTGAGCTCAGCAGAGCCTGGAAACCCTGCAGAGCTTGGATCCTCTCTCCCTGACCTGCCACTAGTACTGGGTCACAGCACACCTTGTAGGGCCAGATTGGCCCTGTCAGACATAACTCCTTCTGGCTCCCACTCCTACTGAGCTCAGCAGGAGCCTGGCTCCTGAGCTCAGCTTCTCCTGAGCATGAAATACATCCTACTGTTTTCCCACCATTATCTTCATTAATTAGCTTTATATATTTATATATATAATAACCTGATAAATAGTAGCCTAAAACTATCCAATTCAAAGTGTTAGGGATGTGCTCGAACAGACCAGTGACACAGACCCTCCAGCTCTTGTTACTGGAACCACACTATGGATTCCCATTCTGCAAGTATCTTCTGTCGTGAGGCTTAACACTGCTGTTGCTGAAACCCTGCAGCTTTCATTGCAGCCAGCTCACAAATTCAGGCTCCCAAGAACAGTTACAACTGAATTGGCCACCTGTAAGCTATAGGCTGCCCCCCCTCTAGAAAACACATCTCACGTGTAGCTGGTTGAAAGACTGTGGTGATGGAAACTGAGCAGAACTCTGCACTTTTATAAACAGAAGGGGAGATTTAGGGGAACTTGAGTGAAGCTGTAAGAATTACCCTGGATTAAGATAAGGCTGACTGAAGGGCAGGATCTACTCTGCTAGTTTGGAGAACATTTACCTAAAATATTTCTCTAAAGGACTTGTGAAGTAGCTAGCGTGTAACTGAGAACAGAATTTGATTCAGTTTATGGTGAGCTGTTGCTTAAAAGATAGTAATTTTTTTCTACATTTTATACGCGACCATCTGCATGAAACATGTCTCTCCCTCCCAATCATGACGTGGTATCAACCAAGGACCATAGTCTTGTCTCACTGAATTCAAGGAGTTTTACCATAATTTTGGATGGGCCTGGACACTACTTACTTGAGGACAGACACGTGTTATTCTGGGCATGCAAGACTTAGGTCTCAGTGGCAACAATGATACCATCTGTGGAAAGGGATCAATGTCCACCCTCGGTCTCTCCTGGTGTGTGTGCCAAAGCTTCAGTTTGGCGCTGGCAGTTTGTATTGCTGCCGAATGAGTGACACAAAATCTGGGACCCCTAGAGGAAAACAAAAGTTAACAAACAGAATTTCTCCCAGTCTAGGCTATTCAGCATTTTTTCATGATGATATTTACTATATCTATATATATGGTCTACTATACGTGGTAATATAAGCACTTAGAATTAAAAATGAGGCAATATAAAAGATAGGTTTAGACACTACACTCTTCCACATCTAAAAACAAGCTACATCTCAAAAATCTTAGATTGCAAACACTGCATTGTAACGGAGTTGTAAAACGTGCCTCATCCTTCTCATAGCAAGAATAGAAAAGGAGCACAGGACAAAACCACTGTTCTCACGAGACTCAGGAGACAGCAAAGGTCACAGCTGCAGGTACTTGCTCATGACTGCCATTTGCTGATATCCTCCAAGGAAGGGAGGTCTTCACAAATACCCTCCAAGGAAGAGGAGTCTTCACAAATTTAGCTTGTGTTTTGGAAATAGGTTAGAATTTGTATCCTTGCTAAGCTGTCAATAGGTAAAAAGGATGTTGTATAACATTGAGCAGTAAAGCCTTGGTGGTGAAATTCACATCCATGTATAGCTAAAGCAGCTACATAAACTTGAGAAGGTCTTTATAGGGGTAAGTTTGGACTAAATTAACCTCTTCTGCCTGGAGGGCTATGTCCACATTTCAGCAGGAAGTTTAGTAAAACAATACCCACGGTGCCTATAAGCAAGGCTACTCAGCTGCTAGTGGTGGTAGTGAAGCAAGGAGATCAGCAAGGCAGGTGTATCTGGCTTCTCAGCACGCTGCAGTGCAGGTTAACCCCAGCTAAAAACGCTGAGGCAAAAAATATCTGCTAGCATTTATGCTGATACTGCTTCCCATAATCACAATGCGATAAATGAGATGAAATAGAGGTTTCTAGAGGGTTTATTAAAGGGAAAGGTGTTAAGGAATAGAATCTTATTTAATCTTCATTTATTCATACCAGTAAAGGAGTAAAGGTTTCACAACTTCAGGTTGAATCTGCCTTAAATGTGTCATATTCCACTGATCTCCACGTAGTAGATCTAATCTGAACAAAACTTCCGAACCGAGGCAATAATCTCCCCCACTCAGCAGATAGAGTTTTTTCATCTTATCAAGCTGCCTTGAGTCAACAAAAAATCACATAGGCCTATGTCAAATGCCACAGAGAAAAAAGCACAGTTCATCCTACTTGATTAAACTGCTGTCATGCAACATTTCTTTTATAATAAATAGCAGAAGTCAATTTTTTTTGTTGCACAAATTAGAGCCAGGTTTTGTGTAGGATAAAATACTTAAGTACATTAGGATAGACAATCTAAATTTAGTAAAGCCTTTCATTAAAGCAGTTTGTCATTCTGACAGTGTTTTGTCAGGTTCAGTGGAGTCAATCCTGACTTGCCATGTCAGAACACTCATAACTATTTTAGCTGTGTCCACTGTATTCACTCATTTAACTGTATTCACTCATTTCCATTACTTATTCTACAGTCTCAACATCTGCATTAACCTAGCCAGGTTACAAGTATTAAAATAATGGTGTTAAATAATGGAAAATACCTTTGCTGCTTTCTGGTGCCCTTGAGAACTTTTAGTCGTTCAATATCCATCCAGAGCCACCAGTACCTCTCCCCAAGTGTTCCCTGAATGAACTTCTTGAATCTTTCAAACTCGTGTCTGCTGCCAATGTCATAAGTTCTGTGACTAATGCACCAGGCAGCCCTGCTGTCTGCCCCTTCACTTTCCGAACTCGATCGTATACTTGCTTCTTCAGTATCACCTTCTGGTACCACACACTTGGAGTCCGAGGCAGTAAGTGGAGAAAAACTCCGAGAAAAGAGTGGTTCTGGAGTACCAAGGGAAACTTCCTTATTTGCTAACTCTTGTATAAATACCTTAGACAATTTATTGAAATCCACAACATTTTCATGATTGGCAACTGGCTGACCAGTCAAGTTTGAAATGGCTTCCACCAGTATAAATTGAACATAAGCTGATATGAATTCGTCCAGAGTTTGAAAAGTGCTAACTCCCTGTTCATCTTCTTCTTTTCCTGCGCTCTCCCATTTCTGGTCTACATAAACCCTTAACTGACTGTGGGAGGCAGCGATGGCCACGGAAGAACCCTCCTCAGTCTTTCTGGATCTCTTCCTGGATTTTTCTGGCACTGTCCTTGAAGGGGAAATGAAACTCCACTGGTGAGATTCCGTAGACAAGGAACCTGCTTCTGCATTAAATTAGAAAAGATAATTGAACACCCTTTTGACTCAGAAGTGTCTTTCTGCACAGTAAAGTTTTCAAGTTACAACAATGCAACGTATTTATATCGTATTGCTGCAGAGCAACCAGACCACATCCTGCTGCAGCACCAGGAAGAGCAGAGGTGCTTCTGCTGTGCTCTCTGCCCACGACCCCAGCCCCGGGACTCGGAAGCTCCTTCCCTGTTGAATTCCGGCAGAGTAGCAGAGTTCAGGAGCAGCTCCCTCCTGAGCAAACTGCCCTGTTTACTCAGCTGAGCATCCCGGCTACACAGAATTTGTTAAACCACTGTCTCGTCCTGCAAGGCCTAGTTTCTCCTCTGAGCATTTGTGTGTAGTTTGATCACAGTTACAGACTGGTTTTGGTTTTTTGTTTTACTTCTTTTTTTTTTTCAGCCTAGGGAAGGTAGTAAGTGATAGTTTGTTGTCTATATACACTGAAAATAAAAGCCTGATTATTGCAAAAGAACATCAAACAGGCTTCTCTCAATTGTGTAATATCTTGACATATGCAGAAAGATTACAAACCAAAACATCATGTTAAGGACACATTTAATAATACTGTAGTCCCACCTGTTACCTAGAAATTATTCCTTTCCATTTAGGGATATTTGATTTGTAATGAGTGTAATGAGTTCAAAGCAGTGATCAGTCCCTCCCTTCTTTTTCCCCCTCAGCTCCCCTGCTTTGTTCCTTTTATCCCTCTCCATCTCCTCAACCACCGTCTCTCTCAGTGCAGCTGCACTTGATGCTTTTAACCATGCCCGGACATCCCGCTCTGCAATGCAAGAAACCTGCTGCTTTGTCCGATTCAGCTAGGTTTTCCAAATCTGCCAAACTTTTGGCAAATAAACTATTTCCGGCATGTGTTAGCGGAGAAGACTTTGACCCTATACATCCAGCTTACCTAGATTAGTGCTGCTGTCACTGTCCGAGTCAGCCATGTAAAAGAGGGCAGAAGGGCTATGGGTGCTCTGAACAGCAACAGAATCTAAGTGAAAGAAAAAACAAAGCCATAATTCTGTTGAGGCTTTACGACATCTTCATACCAATTTACTGCTTAAACCAAAGCAGTGATAAACTAAAGATAAACAAAAACTTCCTCGTATTTATGCTTTCATACTCTGCTGTATTGCTAAGACAAACACATGGTCTGGGTGAGTTGCATTATAAGTGAGGAGGATACCACAACCATCTGGTGCACATGCAGCAAGAGCATCAAACTGTCCTAGAAAAGGGCTAATGTTCTCAGAGCCAGTTAAGTCGTATGTGTAGTGTTATCAACCTATGTTTTTCCTTTTGGCAGGTTAATTAAAAAATGGCAAACAGTCATTCTCTGTTTCTCACACTAGAAGACGACAGTATCAGCCACAGACACAGGCAGAACTTTGAAACAGAAACTTGGCAGAGAAATTCCCCACTCTGCAATTACATAATTTCATGTGGAAGCACATATGGCACATAGATGAATATAAAATCAATGTAATTTAAAATATCTTTCTTATTTTTTAACTGTTTCAAATATTATCTCTTGACAAAAAAAATATAGCTTCTCAACACTGTTCTGTGGAACTGAAACATGAAGAATGATTTCACAGGACCTAGCAGAATTAGGGAGAGAGAGAAGTACACAGCTCCGGAGCAATCACAAGCCAAGTGGCTAATGGTTTTGCTCAAGAGGCATCAACTTCTTATAACCTTGATACAACAGGGAGAGCAAGGAATTCACACTGGATCATCCAAGCAAATACCTTCCTCTTCAGCTGCTGAACTCTCTCTCATTGCAGCTGACCCTGCGAAACTCAGTTGATGCCCTTTATTGCTTCTATTTCCTGACCTCTACATCAGGTGAACACTGTGCCAAAAAAAAAAAAAATTCTAAGTGAAAGAATGCTGGATTTCCCATTAAATAACTGTGAGAGCAGTGGGCATAAAATAACCATCAATGTTATAAAACAAAAATAGCAATGAGAAGATCTAAGACAGCTATTGAGGCAAAACACTTGGTCACAAGACAGTGGAGAAATAAGCTTTCCATGGGTCTATGCCTAACTCATAAGAGTTCAGAGCTTCTCTGCAGTAAGGTGCTCTGCAGTAGCTGTGCCCTTGTGGCCTCTCTGCTCAAAGCACTGCAAAAATTAGTGCTAGACTCATGAATCACAAAACAAGGGCAATTAGACTAACTTTGTTATTAATGCATGAATCAGGAATATATTTCCAGAGGTAATCTTGATGAGTTTTAGATAAAGAAGAAAAAAAAAAATTGAGTAACGAAAAGAATTGCTACGTGTTCCACCTTCCAACCCAGCCTGTGAACCGCACGGTCTCAGCAAGGCAGTTTTCAGATGGGAACGGCTGCTGCTTCCTCTGTGAAAGGTACAGCTCCTAGCATCCTCCTACATGCTGAGACTTCTGTGTTCATCTTATTACTGCCTACAAGATAGAAGCTAACCTAGGCAGTCTGTGCGTCTGTGTTCTTTTGCATGCATATGTTCTCTTCCAGAAATTTTAAGCCTGCTGAAAAATTTCAATTACATTTGGCAGATAGACAGGAGCATCATAAACAGCAGTTGCAGCCAGAAAGATCCTTTGAGTACTCAAAATAGAAGCACCTTAAGAAGATGGCTGCAGTGCAAATCATATGGTATCAAATACTCAAAAAAATCCAAAAAAAGAGAGCCTTTATAAGTACCTCAAATGAGAAAAAAAAACTTTGGCTGAAACTTGCAAACCATCTACGGGATGTAAATCCATATGAAAACAGGCTTTTTCTGACACACTATTACTTCGCTACCAGTTCAAATTTTCATTTAACACTGTGGCTATAGAAACAAGTCCATCTCTTTTCCCATCAGAGGCCTGAAGTGCTGCAGAATACTCGGAATAGTACTCAGCAGACAGGGCAGCAAGTCCTTGGAAAGTCCTTTATTTCTACCTGGTCAGACTTACTATAACTGTAGCTCTATCACTTACCTAGAAAGTCAGGCTTTTCACTTAATAAATCATTTCTTTCATGCTGACCAGGCAAAAAACGAACATCTTGAATCTGACGAGAAGCTAAAGGATTTGCATTTTTCATGGATTCACTTTGTTTTGCTAGTGTAAACCAATCCTCTGTCTGAGAAAGCGTAGCCTATGAAAAGAAATGTCATCGAGTAATTCACTTTTTTCTATTTATTGTAATGTTTTGGAGACCAGGGGTCTTACTGGGCGAAGTCATTTTATGGGCTCTATTTGTACAGATTTCTGTAGTGACAGTTCCCAGTGAAACGAGCTGTATGACAACAGCTGAGCACACTTGTAACACAGCAATGCCTTCTTTTTAAGCTGTGGTGTGACCTTCTTCTGCAGTACAGAGAGCTTGGAGAAGGAGGAATATTCAGAGAATCAGTTGTTCAATTAGTTTGTGAGGACAGTTGTAATATAAGGCATTCAATCCAGCTTGATGTTATGCCCACTAAGCATTTTTATTTTACCTTGCCAAGTGAAACATAGAACTTCTTCATAGTAGATGAAGTGACATCCTCCTCAGGGAAAGGAGGACTTGGGTCTCTCTTCCTTATCCATGGATAATAACCTCTGTCTATAATGAAATTAATGCCAGTCTTGCTCCATTTTACTTGTGATATCAGTTTAGCCAGTCTGAAATTAAATGTTGAAACAAGGAAGTAGTTGATTATAGCTTTTAGTCAGAGAAACAGTTGTTTGATTTATCCCTAAAATAGACAGTAAAAAGCATGATCATTCTAAAAATAAATTGCTACAGGGAACTTTATTATTTCACCCCTCGCCTGCTGTCACATATGTAAACACCAGCGCTGCCGTTCCATAGTCCATCGAGTTTACAGATGGTGGCCTGCTTTGCATTACAAGGCTCTATCAGCAAAACTGTTTTCTGTCAGGATGATCTTGCATATACCCGTGTGGTTCCAAACCTTGCCAAGAAACCCTTGAACAGTTCGATTGCTAAAACAGAACCATTTCCCAATTTGCAGAGGCCCGTATCAGTACCAGACCCTGCATTTCCTGCTCCTGATACAAGCAATATTCCAGCGAGAGTGCCCCAGCAGCGATCATCCTAATTGAACTTTTAGGCTCTGGTTGCTGATAACAAAACAGCTGGTGCTATCTTGTTATATATGAGAGCTTCACTTCAGGGCTACCTTGTGAGTCTAACATTCATAATGTGTGGGCCTCTCAATGTCCAGTTAGAGAGTAGTATGTAACCAGCAAGGCACAGGTAAAGAGAAAAAGAAATCTCTGTATTCCCAGTATTGGAGGGCAATGGGATTTCTTTGTAGGGTTAGGCTAGCTTTATCTGTTCTTTAAACATATAAGCACGAGTTCCCATTTTATCATCTCAGCTTATCTTGATCCAGATTCAGAGAAGCAGCTTAAAACACTGATGTCAATGGAAATTAAGCACAAATTTTATTTGCATTTTAGATCTCCTAAGACACACTACCACTCTCAGTATCCAGAAAGAGTTTTAAGCGATGTAGAGGCAAGTCCTTCCAAAAAAGCAGACTAAACCCCATGAACATTTTGCAGAGAAACTGCAGATCATGCAGCTGTGCCCTGGCATTCAGCAGAGAGCCTTGCAAAAGGAAGCCTGACAGGAGGCCCTGATAGCCCCAGAGATACAAAGAAATAGTTAAAATCAAAAAGACTGACTTTCTCTTCTAAATAGGTCTACATATTGATTAGGGAGACACAAGCACATTGGTAGCTCTGTGGAAGAGAAATTCAGAAAAAGATAAATACAACTTTTACACTGAAGGGCTGTAATATAGTATGTAATTCGTGGTCAAGGAAAATTAGAGAATGAAAAGTGAAAAAAAAGTAACTGATTTTAATTTATCCAGGTCACTAAAATGCTAAAATTAAACAGCACAAGAGGCATGAGAAAATATTCTAAGGTTATTGTCAAGGTAAATTCAGCAGAGGACATAAATTTTAAAGTTTTTAACTGAGAGACAGCATAAAGGATTGCCATACCTGTATTCAAAGTAACAGTCACTTTCTAGAAATGCTGGAAGTCTCTCTTTTTTAATCCACTGAATTGCTTGTTCTCGATGAAGACGCTACAAAAAAGGAATGCCAAAGATTTGCATAATTCTTGACTTTCTTATATTTTCTGCCATGTAATCGATTCTCTCCATCCCTCTCCTACAGAAGCCTCATCTCAGAAAACAAATATACAACGAATATTCCCTGACTGCTATCTAGTCGTGCTGGGGCACTGAGTTCATTTACCTACCTCTAATAGTTTAGGAGGTCTGCATCTGATTTCACCTATATGTGTATAATTATGTTAACAAATCATGGGTGGTTTTTGTTCAAAATCAATGCACACAAGAATCGTGCCTTTACTGTACAATTCTAAATGCAGATTAAATGTCAGATTCTCATAAATTTTCTGCCATAGGAGATTACTAATTTCTCTGACTATATCACATGTTTTATAAATAGCCACTGTTGCATTTTTCCCTGCTAACTTGAAGAACAAGCAAGTCTTAACTTATCCTCCCAGAATGGGATATCTGTGGATATCAAAACAAAATCAAACTACCAAATAGCCCATCAGCTGTCACATTTTCCAGTTTTGTGCTGGAACATTACACAATTGCATTGCGCACGTTCACTCTTTCAATGGAAGTCTAAGTGAGAGTGGAATCAGGCCCACAGCAGAAGGCCTTTCAGCAGGTCCGTGTCTCGGAGCCTGATCAAAGCAGCAGCCTGGGTGCCTCCCGAGTGATTTGGAGAGCAAAGGGAGGTGTTGAGCAGTGAGCTACACAGAGCCAACTAACCAAAACCTATAAGGAGGGCAAGTTTTCTGAATATGAGCCAGAGTGAGCCATAGCTGTTCCTGTTAGAAAATAGTCTGACACATAGCACACTACTTTTATTTTAAGAGCGCATTTTTTCTCTAAGGAGATGACCTGCTCTGTTTATTTGATGCATGGTGGAACTGATGGTTTGAAATAATGTGGTAACTCCATTTTTCCACAAATACAAGTGAAGTTTGGAGGAGGATGGAATACTGATATTTTTGCTACTTGCTGTATCAAACAATCGGTTCATGTAGATTGCATTTTATATTTTCTTTCCGTGATCTAACATTTTGTTAGGGACAAGAGTAATTTCTGCTTCATAGGTCATCTATAGGGGATTAAAAAATCTAAATTACTTAGAAAGTGGGTGGTTTCATTTAGAAAGAAGAAAATATTTCAAAATATGGAAAGCTTATATTGGCTGTAGCTCATAGAGTGTAATTTGTGGAGATGAAGACTAATTACTCCCAACCACAGAGTCTATGCCTCCTTTTGCTAACTGACAAGCCCTTTGGAAATACAGAATACTCTCTCTTTATTTTGGCCAATCAGTCAGCATTTAATATTTATGTACTTACTGACTCACAGCCCGGTTTTTTATCTAAGTGAATCGTAACATGTCCCTGTCTCTCCATGGCTGGTACACAAAAACGTATATTCTATCAGCAGGAAAGAACATCTACGCTTTCCTCTTCCCCAGAGAAGTGCTACACTTAATCTGATGGGTTTGTTACCTTGGTTAGCTTCCTTACCCAGTCAGCCGTAGGCCCTGCTGGGACCCAATCCAGCAAAGCTTTTAGCACATGTTTAAGCTTAAGCATGTGTTTAACTTCACTTGATTGAAGTTAAACACCTAAGAGCTTTGCTGAACTGGGGTTTCTCTGAAGATCGATCCATGGGATGCCAGCCAGTTTCTTTCCATACTAGCAACTGGTCCCACCCAACTCTGCATGTTTTTGTTGCTTAATATATTTTCCTCATGAGATAATTTTGATGATTGATGAGAAGACACTTTCTTCCTTATCTATAATTTGCAAGTGCACATGAAGATTGTTTTCTTATAGGTATGTTTGTAAGAGTTTGAAAGGGAAGTAAGAAAAAAAGGAAACAACAATACTATCCCATTTATTTCTCAGGTTAGGTAAGTTTAAATTCAGGCTTCAGCTTGGAAGGCATACTGTCAGGTCACACCCTAAGGGTCCAGTGATGGCCCCTCAAGAAATGTAATATTCAAAGCAACTTTGAGTCTCTTCAGTCAGTGTGAAGCAGACAAAGAAAAACAGTCCAAGGAAAGGAGACAACATCGCTCCAAGCCTGCAAGATCAAATCCTATTTGATTGAACTGAACTCTTTGATGAAATTGATTTGCAAATCCTTATGCTTGGTCAGTAATAGTGAGGTTAGCCTTGAGATGCCAAACTGAAGTTGATGAGGCAACCCAATTACTTGTTCAGTAAAACAACCCCCCTTTGCTTTGGGGCACCCTTTGCAAAAGGTACAGGCAGTCTTTGTTCAAATCCACATGAAAGATATAAGAAATAATGAAGGCAAGGTGGTGGCTTTGAGTCTGTCAAGAAGGCTGTCCACAGCTGCTATGATGTGAGGTCATCCTGGAAAGCAGTCTTAACCACTCTTGCTCAAGCACACAGTATATTTCTTAAATTCTGAGTACAATTAAGAAGTCAAGAGCAACCTCCTGTTTTTTTTGTGCTCTCAAGCAGTTTTAAGAGAAAATAATCACTTAATGTGGTAGAAATACCTCTGAACCTTGTCCTATTGTACCATTCATACTGTACCTATACCTAGTCTACCAGATGATACACAGATAACTCCTGCTTGTCTCCTATTACCATCAATTTACTAAATGTCATTGCCTTTTGACCTCTCTCAACACTGTTTTCTTTTCTGAAAATCATTAAGCTTATACAGAGCAGAGCAACAGTCAGCTATAACTCCCTGATTTTCTATTAGCTTTCCAGCTATGACATAATATAGATCAGCGTCCTCTTAAAATGTGGCAAGACCTTAGACTGACTTTGAATGAAATGAACTCACATCAGTTACACCAATGCAATTTAAGCAGAAAAGGAATAAATAATGTATCCCAGTGACATTTGTTTTTCTCTTCTAACACTGTTATCTTAACGTAGGCTCACAGGATGATTTCAAAGACAAGGAAAGTCCTGAGAGTAAACAGGTGAAAATACCAAAATTGATAGAGTCTGAGCAAAACTGATTTTTTTTTCCTAAATTCCAACCCATCTCTTCAGCTTTATTTTTGCCAAAGGTTATTTTTTCTGGCCATTTCAATTGATGCTAATCATGTAAATCCTTTGGGAGTTAATGGAAGAGAGACTTATGTGTTGCCAGACCACAGATGAGCTCATAGCCACATAAGGAAATTAATTAATAAGGAAAGACTGAGATGCATTAGTTTCAGTCAATTTGCACATTCCAGGGATCACTAGTAAAGTAACTGTTGTCATAATATTTTCTCTCTTAATATTAAAAAGCATTCAGACCACACAAATGAATCCTGCCCTACAGAACCTTCAAAATTCTGTGCTACAGGATGTACATGCGTAACTCCATTCACTTGTCTGGTAGACACATGTGCATTGCAGGGCATAATTTGGCCCATCATTATGTTTTCCTAACATAAACTAACATTTTTCTCAAGCTAACAAGCCAAACACAACAATAACTACTGCCAGTATCTCTGCAGTAAGATCTAAATATAAACTCAGTGGCTATAAGATGCTTACCATAGTGTTGTAATTTGGATCAATATTCAAGGCTGGAGAAGCGTTGCTCTTTTTGGAATGCTGCCCATCATTCTTTGCTTTCCTTATAACATCATAAATGGGGTTGGGAGGTTTCTGGTCATGGAGAATTTTTTTCAGCTGGCTTTCCAGGCGCTGGGGGGCATCATCAACTACTTCAAAAACCCCAAAATCAGGGTTAAATTTAACTGGCTGGGCAAAAGTCTACAAAAGAAATACAGTTTATAACATTGCTATAAGGAAAATCTTTCGTTTCAGAAAGTTACATTTTGTAGTATAGAACATCCTGCAGAATTTGAGTTGGAATCATGAGACTTCTTTCTCCTCCATATAGCAAAATAGTGATTTTTCTGTACTCTTGTTCTATAGACTATTCATTGTAGAGCTTTCCATCACATTTGTTATCTTAGTGAGGCTTAATTGCCAAAAAAATGGCAACTCTAGAACATATACCATCCTTTTTCAAATGACTTCAGCAACTGTTCTGCAGGAGACTACTGGAGACCTCAGAGCTGCAGTTAGTCCCCTATTCATTACTACAGAAAACCAAGGCCTGAAAATGTTAATAATGAAGTAGACTTTTTAAGTGTAAGATGCGTTTGGAAAGAATGATTCTGAAGCTTCCCATTTTCTTATTCTGGTGTACGTATAATTTTGGTCTTGCAGCATATATGGGTAAGATTTTACCTCTTGTTACTTATAGGTCAAGCACTTACCAAAAGTTATGTCCTCTTGTAAGTAAGTTTTACTGTATACCATCAATTCACTCAGATACTGTATAATACATGAAGTAGTTTCAAATTTGGCTCTTTAATTAGAACTTCTGTCAACTCAAAAAAACCCCAAACCACTGCCGATGTATATATGAAAAGAGAGCACAGCCATCATTAACCTTCCAGGTTCCGTTATTAGATATCTCCCTGCATTTTCTGCTCAAAGACCTTCACAATTCTTTCAAATTCTCTTTCACTTGAAAGAAAGGGGGTGAAAATATGGATGGATTTCATAAAAATCTTGGAAGACACCCAAGTCATTTATGAAAATGAGGTTATATAATCAGCTCTGCACTGAGCAGGGGGACATGGAGAACTGAATAAAAGAGAAGTATGAAATCCTATATTCATATGGCTATTCATATAGCCATATTCAGACTCAGTGCCAAAACTCTTTTTGGCTTCATTGCAGACATGGTCCCACCTGGTGTTTTTAAAATTGTCATTCCCCTGCACTTAATACCACTTCACTTTTTCAGGCACTGTATTTTTCATTGCCTTTTTTTCTTTTTTTGCATGTTATAGTATGTATATAGAAGGATATATATATTTAGATACATATGTAAACCAGACACATTTTGTATTCATGCTACATATGTTGAATATACACTATGTATACCTAGGTACATTGCAGGATATTTTGACCCTATTTTATACAATTATAAGTTCCAAGTAATCATGTCAGTGCCAGCTATTTTGGTGCTTCTGTTTAAAGTTTCCTGACTGACCAATGTCATGTGAAGTAGTGTCTAAAATCAAACGTTTGTCCCATAGTGGCTTGCAATGGAGGCTCAGCCTGGCAAAGCACATGGCATGTGAAGGCTTTAGGCTCACCTGGGAGCTCAGGATCTCACTGTGAGCACCATGCATAGAATTTCACAAGTCTCTTTAGTCACCTAATTTTGCTAGAAATTCTGTTCTTTGACACCTTGTGCCCCTTTTGGCATTAATTCTCCCCAGGGTACTTTGCAGGTTTTAGTGCCTTTTCTCTAGGTATACTGAACTGCATTTTAAAATACTGAACAACATTTTAAAGAGGCTTTCATGTCCTGCAAATTTCTCTATACTTCATTCAGAGCTCCTCCCAACTTATTATGTGTACCTTTCATTTACATTCAAACCTAATTTGGGCTCCTTTCAGCTTTTAAAAGACTAGCTATTCATCTTTAATAATCTTCAAATGTATTTTTCTTTTTTTTTTTTTCAAAAAGATACAGAAGAAAATACAATAAGAAACAAGGTGCTTCATTCTCTCTGGATGTTAAATGGTCTTGCTCACAGAAAAAAGAAAAAAAGTAAACAAATGCAAATTCTATAATCTAGGGCTACTTAACTAGACATGACCAGATTATTTTAGTTCCAGGGTATTCAAATTGAAAACTAACCAAAGACAACATTAATTTATCACGCATATCTACTTTTACTCAATCCATTGTAACTTACTCTAAGTCTAGGTTTTTAAATACACATTCTAATTAACTGAATAGAAAACATCTGGCAACTTTAATGTAGTGAAAGAGATGCCAACGACAACTTTTAAAATGTAAATTGTATTGCTATTTTGGGTGTTTGACCACAAATCTTTTATAAGACACATTTACTAATGGAACAAAAGAACACACACTGACGAGATAAAAGGATTAAGCTGTTGGATAGTGCACATTTTAGCAGAACAGCTGCATTTGCCCAAGGTGTAGTTTCCTGTCCCCAGGAACATCAAGACACAGTGCATACTGTCCTGTATCAGCAAGAGAGTAGCCTGGAGATCAAGGGGAGCAATCGTTCTCCTTTAATGGACACTAGTAGGGCTGCATCTGGAACACTGAGTCCAGTCCTGAGTCCCCTGTACAAGAAGGATCTTGAGTTCAGAAGAGGACCGTGGAGATGGTCACAGACCGGAGGACGTCTCCATGAGGAGAGGCACAGGGAAAGGAACAGCTTAGTGAGGACCTCAGCTCTATTTACAAGTAGGTTACTGAGAAGATGGAGACAGACTCTTTGCAGCAGTGCAGGGCAGGTGGACAGGAGAAAATGGTCATGCACTAAAATGGAGAGGCAAAGATATAAGGGGGGAAAAATCAGTGCAGGGATAATTAGATGTTGGAAAAGACTCTCTGAGAGTTTGTGGAACTTCAGTGGTTCAAGGTCTTCAAAACCTCACCAGACAAAGCCATGGGCAGCTTGGCTGAATTTGTTGACCCTGCCCTCAGCTGGACTGCAGATCTCTCAATGTCCCTTCCAGCCTGAGTGATCTGTGATTCTGTACGAAGCCCAAAGTCTCCCAGACAGAAGATTTCAATGAAGTCTCGTATGAAAGCATTTGAAAACAGTTACAGCTTTTCTGGGGAAGTATATTTTACTTTCTTAAAAAAATAGAATGATAAATCAGAATGTTTTTATAGGCGTAATAAAAGAAGAGATAAGTCCTGACCTTCTTCACTTATCCCCACCACAAAAATGCAAATGATAATGTTATGATAAAAATCAAATGGAAACACCAAAATAAATCATCTTTATTTCCTGTAGAAAACATGTTCATGGTTACAGCAATGGGCAGAGAGACTCAATCAATCCATTTCCCTCTCAATATGTAAGAAACTTTGGAAGAGAACACCAAATCTAACCATTCACACATATTACAAGCCACAAAAAACTTCTCAATACCCTGTTGCAAACTTAAAACTTTTCCCACAGAAGCCAAATGTCATAAAATTTGGTAATGGTTCACAAAAAAGAGCATGGGAGGGTTTTATGGCACCACCAGTATTTTAGATCATTAAAATAACAAGGAATTTCTTTAGTAAAGATGCCTACTTGTGTTAAGGAGAAGACAATAACCTATCCCACAAAGAAAGGAGAAATAATATCCCTGCCAATATAATATAACAGGAAATGCCTTTCTTACCCCAGCTTTGGCAAGCACTTTAATTTTAACATATAAGTAAAATAGACTAACCAAATACTAGGAGTAAAACTGCATTCTTCCCTGTATTCTGTCTCTTCTCTATGCCAATTGCTGATCCTTCAAAGACACAGAGAAAAATCCAGAGCCAAATTATACCTCAAGAGGTTAAAATAAATTCAGTTTTGGCAGGAGGGCCAAAGCTTTGGCCTTGAATCTTGGGATTCGTGCATTATCAATTTAGCACAATAAATAGGATCAACAAGGATTTGCAAATACCAACAGATAGGAAATCTACAGATTTTGCAAACTGTGTCACTCACAGCAACTCTCCACTTGACCCCAATGCAACCAATGTATTTCTAAATGTGTAACTCAGTATAGTCCTCTCAGCTTCAGACAAATCATGTGATAAAAGACAAAAAGGTGTTTTCATGGTGTTTCACAACCAAACATTGTGTTATAGCAATTATATTAAATAAATAACAATTGTGTATACATTTTTGACAGCAAAGAAATTTCTTAGCTGTCAAATGGACATTGAATACGGTTTCAGCTGAAGAATAAATAGAATATATAGCTCCAAAACCTTCTGTTTCCTGGGGGGAAGGCAAATTTCTTTCAGTCTTCCCAAAACAGAAACCAAAACAGCATCCATCACCATGTTGCCAGGATATCAGACATATAAATCTCACTGTTCTCTGTCTTAACAGTTTTCAGATATACTTAACTTCAGATATACTTAACAAATGTGTAAATATGCTCCCCACATCCCACCCCAAATAATGTACTTTGATCCCAAGAGAAACAGAATGACCACGGCTTGGCTGCCTCTTAGGTTAAGGCCCTGAAAGGGTGGGAATGAATAGAGACCTCATCCAGGAGCTTTGCCAAAACTTCCTTAAGACGGGTATTTGTATATCATAAATAAATGTCAGTGAAAATCCAGACCAGAAAAGAATTTGAGAAGCTCTAGGAAATGCCTGGGAAACTCAGACTGCACAAGGTCAGTGGCAAATCTCCCACTGACTTCAGTGTGTCCAGGATTTCCCTTCCGTTGATGCATAAGGCACAAGTCACAACCAAATGCCACAATGTGATCAGAAGAAAAGAGCTTTTTGACAGAAAAAGTCAGTGAGGAAATAAGTCAGGACAGCTTCTTTTGCTTTCTTGAATGACAAAAACTTTTGACAAAATTTTTTTACCCTGGAATAGGCTTTGTGAACATAACACACATGTAAGGTCTCACTGATGCAAAAGTCTTTTGAGGAGAGATTTTATTGGTGCCTGCAACCCCTCCTCGCACACCTGGAAAAACAACGGGGAGCTAAGGAGGGTTTATTAGTGCCTGAGGAATAATTCAGAAGCATCTCCAGAAGAGAGAAGGGTCTGAACCATGAAGCAGGGCAGATCATTTTCAGCCCTTTCTGTCATTTGCTATTCATAAGATAGCAGTCAGATCTGATTTTACTCTTGACACCAGGAGGCTTTCAGGCCCATTCCATTTTTACAAAGGCCACTTGGCCCCAACCTTATATTTTATCTCATACTTTATTTATTTATATTTTTTTCCCCAGAATCGCTCTGGGTCAAATCCTGAAACAAAACCTACTCAGGAGAATCATGCTGAAGTGATAAGTGTTACCTGTAAATTGGCCCAGACACTTCCTTTTAGACCGGGTACCATGATATTTATCCTTTCTTGTGAGCTTTCAAAGAGGAAAGAATTTCATAAGTAGGTCTTCAGACCTGAAGTTGATAAGTTGTGGTCAGCCTTCTGCTGCGAGGGAAATCCACAGCCAGGGACGGGCCACGACAAATGCCATCTCCCAAATACACTTCAGCCAAGACATAGTTAGCTCTTTGGGCCTAGTGCAAGTCTTTGGTAGGTCACCGAGAGGAAGAGTGAGGACCCGCTTCCCTGGTGCTTTGGAAATGAAGGCTGGGGCAGTCGCTCCGAGCAGGAGTGGAAGGAACAGCAGGTAGCTGGTAGAGCGCGGCACAAAGAAGCTGACCGTATTGGCTTCTGGCACTGGCTTTAAAGGAGATTTCTGGCAGCCTGAATTTTCAGGGTTAAATATACAAAGGTTTTAAAAACATGGACGACAGATTCAAATTCTAGGGATCACTGACCAGTAGAAAATGGAAATATCTCTATATCAATGTTTCTATCTTAAATCTTTCAATTTAAATTAGTTAATCAGGAAGTCATTTAGATTGGTTACTCAGGAAAGTGTAATTTGTACGTCATGTTATTGTTCTCTGCAACTATCAAATCACTGTACTACTGGCAACTACTGTACTACTGTACTTTTTTATCATTATTATTACTTTACCTTTCAGAAGTATTTTCCTAAAAATCTGTCCTTCATTACGGTATGTACATCTTTGGAGTATATAGATATTCATGTCAGATTGCACTGAATGTTTTTGTAATAACATGATAGCTTAGAGGATATATTGTAAATCAAAGTAAATTCTTTCTCCGCTGCTACAGAAGGTCCCCAGTGGTATAATTTTCCATACACTGGTGGTGCATTATAAATCAATACTGAGACAGTCTCCTAAAATAAGCATGTGCTGCCACTGATTACTTGTATCAAGTCACACAATATTTTCAGTTTAACTTGTTGCCTAACTACTAGCACACCTGGGTAATACTGTTTCTAGGCAACAGCATATAAGCACAACAAGAATAAAGCAATGGAATTTTCAATGCGGTGTTTAATAGAAGTGTTCTGAGAAGAGGAGGGAAATTGGGAATATAAAATATTCAAACCACAGAACTCAAGGTATTAATAGAACTAGCTTAATCCTGGAAACGATAAATCCCTAGGAAAAAAAAAATCAAAGAGGAAATAAAATCAATTGTGAGAACATTAGAAATAAAAATATCTAGTAGAAGATAGCTTGTTTCAATTAAAATATATGAATACATAGACACCACGTGTCATCCTAGAAACCTACCAAGACTTCAGTATAAAGCAGTGTTACTGTCCCTGGGAACTCTTCTGTGGCTTCAAGAGCAGTCATAAGCGCCTGGGCAATTGCTGCCTTTCAGAGCTGCTGAACTGAGCCAGGACTCTGGGCCTAGGAGCCCTATGAGGCCAAGGAGAATTTTGGCCACTAATAGATGTCCTTAAATCTGTGCAAATCCATGGAGACACTGAGAATGAGCAGGTTAAACTTCTTTCCCACTCTATCCACTATAACTTGGGGAAAACTTGAAGCATAATAGTTTCCAAATAAATGAAGGAAGGGGTGGAAGATGGTATCCCTGTGTTAAGAGCAACCTGTCTTAAGGAAGGTAAAACTTTCCCAAAAGGATGGCCAGGTTTAAAGGCTGTATAGTTAGGCTTGGATATAGATAAGCATCCTAAAAAGCTACAGAAGGAGAAAAGGGGAGAGAGAGAGATACAAACAGAATTCACAAAGCAACACCGCCATCTATAAAAAAGTACTCTTAAGAATCTTGCAGGGAGGTGAGGGTGACTGAGCTCCTGGGAGAAGGCAGTATCATTGCTGCACAAAGAATTTACATTCTGATATAGTTGTTCCACATCCTCTTTTTAGAAAGAAAAATTGGCAGACAGGGCCAAATTCTGGCATTCTAAGGCATAGCTCCCATTATGTTTTCGTCAAGGCAAATCTGTGATGTGGTTTAGAGAACATTTCCAATCTAGATCCAAGTGGTTAACCTGACTCATAACTGAATTTTTTCCAATAGTTACTACACCAGTCTTAGGTCCAAGGTGCATCAAGACATATCCCATGTCATGAAAATTAATTTCTGCTCTATATGTATATGTATATATTCCCACAATGCAGAATATTTGGCTGTGGTGTTTTTGGAGGGGGAGAGGCTGTGAGGGAACTCAGGGCAGATCAGCTGGGAGGCCCCATGGGAGCTGTGAATGATGCTGTAGAAAGGGGCCTGTGTCAACATTCCAGAACATGAGTTCCAAGTGTGGGGATGGAGAGGGATAGTCAGAGCCTACAGTGCTAAGAAACTGGGTGAAATTGCCACACTGAGGGAGCAGGACAGTATGTGTGGCTAGGTGTTTGAGAAGGAAATGGAGCAAAATATACTACGTATAGGGCAGTGGGTACAGTGACCTAGCTATAATGGATCAGGACACAGGATAGAGTGCCAGGCTGCATCTTTTCAGGTGCAGGTGGAGGAAAAGGGAAGGAAACTGCCACCTTTTGAGGCCTCCATGTGAAAAAAAAAATGTGAGAGAGAAAAACATATTTTGTCTCCTGAGCAAAAATGCTAATTCATTACTGCATTCTTCATCATAAGAGTGTTCAAGGACCAACACTTGTTATGCCAGCATGTTGTGGAATACATGGGAATTTATTACACATTTTACATGAGTATTTACATGTCTTTTTCATTCCTCATCCATATTATTTTGGTGTATTGGATTAAGTATGTAAATTTACATGGAACAAGAGAAAATCTGCTCCCAGAAGTCCACGTTCATCGTATTTCAAAAACTGATAATGATACTGAAAAGTAGGAGTTGCTACCATTAAAATATAGAGATATTGTAAAAGCCATTGTAACTTCACAGTGACAAAATGCAAATTATTCTAAGATGAATTACTACTAGTCCGAATGAGGTGTTTCTATATTTTGAAAGCTATTTCTGTAAGGTACTTACTGGAAGACTCAAAAATTCATTGAAGTAGTCTACAAGCATATCATCTGTGGCTAAGTAGTCTTCCTATGGAGAGACAAAACCATAAGGAAAGGTTTATATTGATCTGTGCAAGCGTGTTTTGAAGACATTACCACCTGAAACAATGATTTTCCCATAAGGTATATGACATGCAAACTTTGGCAAAAAAAAAATTCATTTTTGAGAATATAATCATTGCCCTCTTGTTATTTTGTTATCTAGCCATTGCACAGCACTGAGGTTCTTAATGTGAAAAACAGACATGAAGGCAGATCCTTTGCCAAGAAATGCAGAGATAAAGTGTATAAAGGGGGTGTACAAGAGTTCAGCAGACTGTTTCTCCTCCAACACTGCTGCTTGGGGATGTTTTGGGGAATATTTGGAAAATAAGTTCCCCAGTCCACAGTTTGGTTCACCAAGCAAGCAGTATATGCCATACTTGGAGTTTTTTTCCTCTTGACAAATCAATAAATAAGGACCCCCATCTTCTTCTACTGCCCACAATACCAACCCCCACATTTCCATTCAAGAGAAGGCAGAAGCAGAAAACTAGTTCGTTGGCCCTTTAGATATCCGTGTTCAGCATGATGAAGAGTTCTCTGTGTCTCTAACAGTTTCAGAATATTATACTACTTCTGTCTTGCAAAGCAAGGAGGATGCCTCACCTAAGTCAAATCTACTTACTGATATCTGCAAAGGTCTTACAACACAAACCTTTTCTTCTCTCTCAAGTTCATGGGATTCAAATGTGCCAGAGGTTATGCAGGGTTCAAGCAGTACCACTTGTTGGCAGGCAGTATCTTGATCTGCTCCCCACAGTGTCTATACTGATTTAAACTAAGGCCCAGCTTGTACTCAGATAAGGAGGAAGCCGTGAACTGCTGTATGGCAGGCCAGAACCAGCAGTGACGATGTTTGTCCAGCCTTAATCTGCCAACTTCTATTTTTTAGCACTTGTGGTTACTGCTAAGATACAGGACAGGCAGATCTAGGCTCTTTCCTAGAAAGTACTGGCATCACTTAAAGCAAGGCTGTCTGCATTGCAAACCTCATGGGCTTTTTTGAGATGTCAGGCACATGGTCCAAAGGGGCTGTAGCACTGCAGCCCTAAAGGTGTTGGGGTACAGCTTAAATAGGAGAATTTACCAGAGTATCTAATCCAAAACATATTGATGTCAACAGAAAATTCTCCCAATAACATCACTGGGCAAACAGTCAGATCCAGAGATCTCAAATCAGCAAGTGTTAATGCAATATAAATAAATAGCTAGAAAGCTAAATTCTGCTTTACATTTGTTCTTGGAAACATAACTGCACTTGAAAAGCGATAAAGATCTGTGTGAAGATGATTAGATACGACCTTCTGTGTCGTACATATATTGTGCAATTATTTTACTGGTTCAAATGTCTTATTTAAAACAATTCATTTATTAACGACTGAACTATAAGCTGTTTAGACTATGCAGGTAACATGTGTTTTCAATTTACCGAGGATATAATTCTCTTTAGTCCCATATAACAGCAAGAAATATAAACACACTAGATCATTAATCAATAAAAAAGTTTATGATCTTATTAATGCAAGTTTTGCTACTTACTGCAGAATTATACAGAATATCTTCCTTGGGTTCTTTTTTTGTGGTCAGTCTTATTTTCATTTTAGAAGTATAGCTGCACTTTCCTATTTGCACTTATTAGGTTATAGAGTTTTGTATGCAATGCTATAGCCTAGATTTCTGTGGTAGGAAGAATTTTTTTTTATTCCTTCTTATACTGTCTTTTCTGCTGCACAGACTAAATTATGACTAGAAAAAGTTGGCTTAAAATTGAAAATGGAGGTCAAAATGTACTAAAAATAGGTCAAAAACTGCAGTCTTGTGTTTATGCAATTTATGTACAAATAGGTACATCTTGGGCCCGATTTCTTTAACTGAAAGGATTTTATAAACCATTTTATCAAGGCTGTATTGTAAAATTTTTACTTAGATATTTTGTGGAAACAACTTGAATGACAGCCTATCTGTAATATTTGGTAGCTCTCTCTGTATTACTGACATCAGGGAACCAGCACAGAAACACACAGATATTATTAGACACCCAAGGGCAAACTGGACATGGGTAGTAAGTAGTACAACAGCTTTGAGAGGTTCGTGTTTTATACTGCAGCATCCACCAAATGACAAATACAGCTCCACCCTACAAATACACATAGTAAATTGTGCCTTGAAATATCTAAGTTAAATTTAATATAAATCTCTGGTCCGTCATGGAAGTCTGACGGCTTCCTATGCAGAAACAAAACTCACCTGGAGTTAAACACATCTAGTCACAGTAAGTTGCCTGCAGTATCAAGGCTGGATGCAATGTCAATATGCAGTACAGAAATGCTGTATGTTCTCTTGTATATATTTCTATATGCTAACTGCCTATTATATATCATATATCCCTACCTGAACTCAGTGTGGGTTCTGTTTATGATTTATAATATGTTAGCATATAGAGGCCCCCAAAAGGAATGGCAATGCATTTACACTTTAAAATATGTATCTACAAAGGTGTGCAAAAACAAACATTACCTAAGCTGAAAGATTTAAAGTGTCATTTGGTATGAGGTAATAGGTACACGTATCTACTTTTCAAATGAGAAGATAAACTTCAAGGAGGTCCCACTATGAGTTATGAGTGAAGGTAAAGTAATTAAAAGGTTGTAAAACCTCTTGCGTTGAACCATCCAGTTGATTGTTTCTGTCCATCATATTTTACTTTTCTTTATGTTTCTATCAGTAGTCTCCATAGTTTCCTGTATCTTTATTCTAACTGCAGTATTTGTCTGAGAATATTGTAATAAATTGCTCAGTCACTCCATACTTAGAGGGAAGAAATGAGAAACAACAGCTTGCAATAACTTATTTTGCTTTTTTGCTCTGCAGTTGCATGACAGACTGAATGACCAAGCCTTATAAAGCATACTTACAAACACATCCTCTGTTACACACGGAGGCTCTGAAACATAAAAATGACGTGCGTGTTATTCCAGCAATACAATGACGCTCGTTAAACTGCGATTGTTGAACAGAAACAAAATAAGTAATGAGGCATGACAACCCTCACAGATATTCTGAAATAAAATAACCCGGTTTGAGGAAGTAAAATAAACTTTTGGTTGCGATAATTTTGGCTTGTGCATAAAAGGATCAGAAAACACAGGAATGCTATCATGAAAGTATTCCTTTACGAGATTTCATTTACATTCCCATAGGCATCGGTTAAGTTGTCAGCTTTCCCCGGCACCACAAAGGACTAGGAGCTTGCTGTTTTTAATGCAAATACAGATTTGCATGAGACTTCGGGAGCCGAAAACAGCAAATACTATGGATCACAAAATAGAACTCCACGAAATGCTATCGGAGGTGTTCCTGAATAAATAAATGTCACTCCTGAAAAGGTTTTTCATTTTTGGGATGCCTCCAAAGGGAGCAAAGTTCTCTTTCCACACGGACAAGTTTCGCCGGGCAGTTCAGCCCCACGGTTTCGCATCTTGCTCCTTTGCATGCCTGTCTCCGTGCCCCGAGGCGGTCCCTGGGGCGGCCGGAGCCTTTGAGGCGGGAGCAGCCCGTGGAGCAGTCTACTCACCGGTGGTGAGCCTCTTGGCCTGCATGCCGCACCCAGCCCCACGGCAAGCTCACAGCCGCATTCCCAAGGGTGAAATCCTCAGCGGAGGGCTGGAGTACAGGCGGCGGGGTGCCGGGGCCGCCCTCGGAGCGGGAAGGCGGCAGCGCGGCTCCGGCGCGCGGCTCGCAGCACGCGTGGGTTGCTATGGCACGGCGCACCGCGCCGGGGCTTCTCGCAGGCCTGGCCAAACGCCGCTGCTCGCGGGGAGCTCCTGAGGCCGCCTCACGTCTGGGGCACGCTGGCGCTCTGAGCACGGGAGCGCTCCATGGCCTAGGAATCTGAAAATATTTGCTGTGGTAAAATCAGCAGTGAGGAAGAGGGGAGCTCCTCTCTCCACTAGACTAAGCAGTCCTTAGCCCCAAGCCCTGCTGTATTTTCCTCCCAAGTAGCTAAGTCTTTCAGCCACACAGGATTTCTCTTTAAAAACCTCGGATCGAGTGACTGAGGCCCAATGGATTTGTACCGTGCATCAAATAACTCTCCAAGTGTGAGTGGACTGTGGGGCTCGTCCCGAGAGCCGCAGGAAGTCCTGTCTCCACTGGGACATTCCCGCTGGAATGCGGTGGGGAGAAGGGGAGAGAAGCCTTGCAAGGCACAGGCTGAGGTCACCGCGGGGCTGTCTCCTAGCAGGCACAAAAGGCTCCATTGTGAGGCACCAGCTCCAGCCTCGGTGACCGCCACCCTGGGGTCCTTCCAGCCCCAGGGAGCGGAACCCAAAGGCAGACGCTCCACTTAGGGAGGAGTTTACAAATAACTCACATGGATGGAGGCGGGATGCTACAAGAAGCAGAAGACAACCTGCCGCTAGAGCGTGTCAGTGTCCCCCTTGGCTGGGGAGGGTACCTAGGACAAAACCTCGTCTTCCTCACGTTTAGCTAAAGCTGTGCTCAGAGGAGCCCGGGTTCCTTACAAGGCTTTTGGTGGGTTGCTGGTATTCCGTAACAGGAGTTTAACAGGGCACCTGATCCTAGAAATGCTCAAGTTATTTAGCCATTTTCAGGTTTTTTGAGCGTTCACCTTCCCTCAAAGTATCTGTTTCTGCATATTGCCAGAACTGCACCGATTTCAGTACCTTGGTATAAATCCCACTGAGATGAGAAGCTGCATGGGATACCATGTACACAAGTTAGGCAAAGGGCTCCTTTGAGAGGCCTAATCCATCAGCTGTACTCAAATGCCCAGAATGCATGAAGAGCTTTCAATTCCCAGAAAACTGTGCAGACAATTTAACCCCTTCTGTACAACACAGAAAAAAATATTGACTTAAATATTGACTGCAGAACAGATCACCAAAATGGGAGCCAGATCCTGATGATTGCTAGTGGAGAAACTATGGCCTGATCTTCAGATAGATCTTTGAATATTTAAAATGATTCTGTTTGTTAATAAAACTGCAGAACCACCTATTCCAGTGGTATGGCCTCTGAGCATTGGATGCTACATTATTAGTACACAGCACAATTTAATGCTGTTCATTTGAGCACATTTAATACTATTCCTTCATAGTCTAAAGGCTGCTATAAGAACCTCAATATAACAGTGCAAAATAAAAGTCTCTTATCAAGTCTAAGTCTTGATTTAAAGGTTGATTTCCCCTTGCGCAGCTCTTGGAAAAGACAGCAAGATGACAAGAGGCCTGCCTAAAGAGGAAATTGGAATTTGGTAGGATCACCTAGCATTTATGATATACATTTGTATTCCTAACTAATACTGTTTTCTGCAGACTTCCAATGCCTTCAGAAATTTGTATTAATGCCTTAAGAGGTAATTGCTAGGGTTTTAGGAAAATGACATGGTCTGTTTTCTAATTTGAAAATGAATCTTGATACCCGATTTAAAGTAAATAAATAAATAAAAAGTAACTCAGAAAGACTGTGGCAGTTGAAAGTAGTATATTGGAAGTAAAGTCATTCTGAAAAGACAGCATACAGCTTCTCCAGCCATGTGCAAGATAAAGACTGACTTGGTGCATAACTTCTACAGCAATATGGAATTTATTAATAGCTATCCTGCTACAATGAAAGCTTTCAAATGAAGCAAAAGATATTCAGATCATACAAACTGATCAATAAACTGATTACTTCCCGCAGAGAATTTTGCTAATAGGAGACATATCCGAATTTTTAGCACTATATACAAAACTTGGCACCGTCACTGTTTTCTCCATTTCATGCAGATAAACTGAGGTCATGTTGTGTTATACAAATAATTTGGGAATACAGGTTTAGTCTTTACCTGTTCACTATCATTTCTTGCTCTTAGATGCAAGGGCAAGTTTTGTGACTTTTTTTTTTAGCGTTGCATGTAATTTTACCCAAAGCCAGGGTGAGTTTGTTGATCTTGGCTTAACAGGGACTCTGCCCAGCTAAGGTGCAAACACAAAAGGCCTATGAAGCCACAGTGCATAAGAATAACATGTACCTCATGACAAGCACGGAATGCTTTTTCCATTCACATGGATGTCAGCAACAGTTTCCAAGCCCAAGATTGCCCATGTGAAAGGTAAACTATCCACATGGGTGATTACTGATACATTGAGCCTGTGGATTCACGTTTGCAGCCCTATAGGTCCAACTTTCCTGCCTTCTACTATAGTCACTTTTGTACCTATATATTGAAGCAGACTGGGAGGCTGAACCACCTAAAAAGAACAAAATCCAGGAGAGAAAAACTATGTAATGTAGATCAGCATCAACACAATGACCATGAAGAATGGTATAAGAATAATTAATAGGGCTACCTAGCTGTTCAATATTGCTTAAAAAATGCATAATAAAAAAAAGCTTTTTGTGGAGTAGTCTAGTTTCTCTCCTGCATTTTAGAAATATCTAATTAACAAAAAACCCCCTAAATTCCTCAATTCTTATCCAGTCTTCATCTGACAGAAGAAAACAAAACAGTTAAGCACTCATCTTTTTTCAAGTCTTAGATGACTAGATTTAATCTCCTTCCCAACTTTGATTAAAAATAAAATATTAAATGCTCACCTTATTCACTAAAACCATCAGAATATCAATTAAATATGGAAAATATGTATACAATAAACTGATTAATAACTTTTAAAAATAACTTTTATAATGACAATTTGAAGAGGCACTTGCAGATTAATGATACTTGATAAATGTGCATTGAATTGTGTTACCAAATACTTTTTTTTTTCTTTAATAAGCACAGAATCTGCAGATCTTCAAACACTATAAATTTGCAGGTATTTCGAGTGTGACACTTCTATGACAAGGCTACATTTTGCCACTAACACCAGCGCCAGGATAGCATGAGCACTGCCGGATGGTGAAAAGCCAAGGCTCAGGGAGGCACTCGGCTACCAAGGACTGTTCAGGCCCATCGTGTCCCGTTGCTGTAGGACCTGGCTCCGAGCCCTGCACGGCTTCACCCTGCAAAGGAGGCCTGGAGAAGCAGGATCAGCTGAAGCACTGCCCAGGCTGGCACTCTGCTCTTGCTATGCAGCTCTTGGGGGCAGGAATGACAGCCACCTTCTTTTCAGCTATTCAAAACATTTTATAGTTGTAATACGGTGTGTAAGGGTTAAGGCAAGAAAAACAGCACAGTAAACAGTTGCCCTCTCCAGTACAAAAATCTTTGGTGCCCCCTTGTGATAAAGTGCGAGCAGAACATTTGCATGTGAAGTCAAAGTCTATTTTTAGTGAGAAAAGAGAAGGGGGGAGAAAAGGAAAAAAAAAAGGGGCAATTTGACCCTTGAGAGGCGCTCATTTTAGCTAATTGAATGAGCAAAACAGTTCCCAGATTTTTTGTTTCCATTCCATGTCACATGACAGCCTCCCCAGACCATTATATGACGATTAAACTCTAAGGAATGGAGTGCGGAACAGGAATTTTAGCAATGTGCTACTGAGCATTTCAGCTTGGGGCAGAAGGCAGGACCCGTATCTTGCCCTTCTCAAAACCATGCTCACTCTCACTGCCCTTGTTTGGGCTGGAGTCTTGAGTTACTTCTCAAGAAAAAGAATTGCAGCAGCAGGGCTAGGAAATAACTACATCACATAGTATTTTTGAGAACATCTTCCTCCCTTTGGAAAAAACATGAGTTAAAGTGACCATGAGTTAGGAGGCCTCCATGTAGCCAAATGAAGCATTTTAGGAATATGACTAGCATTTTTGTTAAAATAGAAAACCTGTGCACAGCTGTTATCCAGTTCTGCAAGCAGCTTGCACACTCCAAACAATGATGTTTAGCAAGTCCAGTTACAGTCATCTAGGATACTGTAGTCTTCCAGCTAACTGCTCCTTTTCTGCCTGAAGTTGCTGTATACCTCTATCACTTCAGCTGCTTCCAGTCACAACACAAGACTAATGCTTTTTATAAAAGTAATTAATAGAATCAACCAGAGTTCAGAGAGTTATAAAATATAGAAACCACCGTTTTTTTTAAGTAAGAATAAATTCAGCTCCCACAGAGTAGAATTGAGGGAGAAAGGAAACATCTAATGTGTGATAGCAGAGTCTGCTAGACGTTTTGCATCAAAAGTCATATAAGATACATTGATGACTGAATTTGCACTCAGAATTTTGGTGTAGCTTAATAGAAAAAGAGAGGAAAGCTGAGCAAATTGTTACAGAGTTGGGTAAATGTATAGCTGTACCAGTTCTCCCATAATCAGCTAAAATCATTGAAGAATTTACCAACAAAACTCACCTTTTCATTGATTTCTATCTTCTAAATCTCCCCAGAGGAAAATAAAAGTATTTATTATATCCCTGACCTACCCTGTGCTTTTATAACTAGGAGCTCCATTAAAAAAAAAAAATGCTGTTTGGGTTTATTTGATATTTGTTCACAGATTATTTCTAACTTCACAAAAACAAACTATTATTAAAAACCTTTAAAAGGAAAACAGTGTGGTTTTACAGTATGGCCAAGCCAATCCATCTATAAGCTGCTGCTGAAAGCAGCAATGTTCCCCAAAGCCTTCTGCATGTTCCTGCTGCTTCCCTTGTGCAATAATAGTGTTTACTCTGATGTCACGGTTATCTGGTTTAGGGAACTAAAGCAGCTGAAAATTGAGCCAGCAGATTTGGTTATGACAAGGTCAGACAAGTGCCAATGCCAGAACAAATAAGTCAAGAACACAGGGTTAAGAACAAG
Source organism: Eudromia elegans (assembly GCA_003342815.1). NCBI lineage: Eukaryota > Metazoa > Chordata > Aves > Tinamiformes > Tinamidae > Eudromia > Eudromia elegans. Next base: position 2,801,953 of record PTEX01000003.1, on the reverse strand, counting down.
AGCACTACATTGAAAAAGAGGCTTGAGTTATACTTTTCTCGGTCACATTGTAAAACCATGACCTATGCATAAGTTTGATGACACAAGATTGAGCTAAAAATAAAAAAGTCCTAGGAGAGTTCCTGGAAATCAGTCTCAAGAGTAATATACCATTACATGAATGAATTTGACAAAATCATTGTGTGGTGAAGATGCCAAACAGGAGGGCTGTTTTTTTTCCACAGAAAACACTAAATCAATACAGAATTGAAGTGGGGAAAGAAGAAAGCCTGAAGATTGGTAGCACAGAGCGCCACTAGCTAGTATCAAAGTGGTCACAGCCTTCAGGATCAGTTATCTAATTTATAGAAGAAAATGGGATTTTATTCTTTCAAATTTTGATATAATCATGTGAAAGTAATGCACCTAGTGACTAAACAGCAAATACATAGAGGATGTGTATGAGACAAATGCTAATCTTAGAGTGCTTTGGTTGAAACATTTCTAGCAGTGAAAGGAAAGCACTAATATTAGTCATAGTCCTGAAGAGAGTTTAGCTGGAATACTATCTGCATAGATTCAAAGAATACAATCAGATAGAAACACTGGATAACTGATAAGAAATAAGAGACTGAGTCTATGAGATGACATTAAATTCAGGTTCTGTTAAAGAAATAAAGTGTGAGAGAATATTTATATTGCACAATCACAACTCTAAGAAAAAAGAGTTTAAAGGGGAAGAACAGTTGTACAGAAGATAATTACTTAATGTGAAATGCATAAAATGCTGAAAAAGTGACCAGTTAAACTCAAAATACTCTGACGAGCAGAGCAATCTAGAACAGATTTCCAATGCAAAGGCAGTAAGGGAAGAATTCCATCCAGTTTTAAAAGCCTGATGATTTGCTCTAGGAGCTTGGTACTAGGATCCATGCACTAGGATTCCTTTTGAATTTGACATTCTTGTACTTACTTCATGTGCCACAACCAGAAATTACTTCTATCAAAATTAACCTTGACAGCCTGAACTCTCTGAAGGGCACTAGCGATTAGCAAATGATTGGGCTAATAAAAGTGACTTGAGTTGATGGAGGTGGGCAAGCTCCTCTAGTAAATTTAAGAAACAGAACAGATAAACTAGCCATCTCCATGCTGTAAAGGATTTAAAACACTTCGCCCACCCCTTAAAGACCTGTCACCAATGAAAGACTAATCAGAGAATTAAGAAATTTCTATTTCCCGTTCAAACCACTTGAAGTTTGTGATTGAGGCATACAGTTCTTAGAGCTTAGAGTTCTTAGATCTGCCAAAACATATTTCTAATAATTCATTTTAGAGTTTAAAGTCACAGTACAGGTTTAGCCATCGCTTTTGGAAACCTGAACACATTCCTTAAGCTTACCTTGTAGATTACATTGCTCCACCCACTATAAACCATGCCTCAGTGGAAAAGACTTATAATATAAAATAGAATGGAAGATGGGGAGGGGGAGGAAGCCTTTCAGAAGTAAATAAGTGCAATATTTTCTTTAGTATTAATTTAAACCTCAATATTCCATGATATTGAAGTCACTCCTCCCCTCCTCCCTTTCTTCTTAATAGTGACAATAAATTGTCATTGTTAAGGGAAAACTTGGGGCTTAAGAATGATCACAGGCAGATTATTTGAGAAAACTCTTATTCTCTGCTAGTGTACACTTCTACCTCAGGGCCACTTTTTGCATCTCTCTTCTCTGTACTATCAATCTAGCTACCTAGTGAAGCTACCCTGCCTGAGGTCTTTTATTTCTATAAATGAAGAATGATTAGACATATTGAAATCATTGATTCTCTTCACTCAAACCATTAGAGGTTATATTAGGTAACTGTAACAGGACTTATAGCCTCTTAAACATTAACCATTAGCCACAAATTGAGTGTTTCAATATTTCATTTCTCTCTGATGCCAACAAAGAAAAATTTAATATGTGTGTATATAAATCATTTTGCACAGTCATTATCCATTAAAGCCAATCCATCTTGCTCAGTCTTTCCATCCCAGTGTATCAGTAGATGGCAGCAAAGAACTCCTTTCACCAGAGCATAGCACTTGCATCCATGATACACTTAACTGAACAATGAAAACATGATTCAAGAAATTTCTTCTGTGATACAAGTTTAGAACTTCTCTAAAAAGTTCTCTATATCCCAAAATAGAAAAAGTGCTTAAAATTCTGAAATATAATTTAATTTCCCCCTCCCTCAAAATAGTTCCTTTAGTATGAACATTATAGATGTCAAAAATAATAATTTTCAATCCAGTAACTCCAACACTAAAACAATTCTGCATGTGCATCTTCCTTAAACTATTCTGATTTAGCAAAGCAAACGCTTTAGATAAGTACATATAATATTAGATAAGTACATCCCTGCATGAGCAGGCAGGTTGAGGTAGATGATCTCTAGAGGTCTCTTCCAACCTCACCATTGTGTGATCTCTCTCTCATACTAAACATCAGACCTTTTCCTCAAAGTGAAAGATTGCTCATCAGCAACCGACTTCAGCTGAGTTGCCATACTGCTTCTCACCTGTTAGAGAAATATTTATGAAGAATGATTGTTCCAGTTTTCAGCACATGATTTGCTCTCCAAGTCTTTCTGGACCAGACTGCAGTACTTCACATCTGAACTGTGAGTTAAACCATCTGAGGTACTTCTCCCACTAACTTCAAGGATTCATTTAAAACTGCATTCGGCCTTTTCCCTTTATACTAGAGACATAACTTCAATATTTAAAAAAGTGTAACATGGTGATGGCTAGAGGTGTCTTAATACTGTAACATGCCATACTTACTGTTACAGCTACTGGCACTCCCTAATGCTAGTATCCCTACTGGGATCTACATGAAAGTATCATCAAGTTACTCCAACACCTGAATGTGTTTGGTTGGTAATACACTTTTCTACCTGGGAATTTCCTCTTCATGATACCAAGTTCTCCTGTAATAAAAACTATTAAACATCTCTAAAATTTACAATTAGTTACTTTATACCTTTATAAGAAAAAATGACACAACAGAACAACAAAGAAAAACACTGCTTGGTTTAGAAACTACTCCTGTATTGACTTTCATTACGCAGGGTAAGTAAAGAAAATGAAATTAAATACTCCAATACTAAATTCAAACAGCTAATATATTGCTTTTTAAATATTATCATTTATATAGGTAGTAGTAGTAATTCCATTGCATAGTTACTTTACATCTCCTGTAACATTTTAAAAATACTTACAGTAACTTAAGGCAAGCAATAAATAAAATCCACATAAAAGAGTTTTAAAAAGTTTTGTTTTCTTTAATTTGTCACCAAGACAAGAATCACATGTTTAAACATCTGTGTGATACTGTAAGTTAGATATTGAAGACTACATTCAAGGTACTTTATTGAAAACGAAGGTGTTAGTAAGTGCCTAGCTACATAACAGGTAAAACAAGAAATTTTTTAAAATGTTCCCTTTTTTAAAAAAAACAAAAATAAGCTAAAATGATTAAGGTATACACACAAGAAGTCATCATCTTGATAAACCAACAAAACCACAGTGAATGAGACTTTCAAAGTGTATACACTGAAATTTTATATTTAGGAAAATTATGAACGAGATCAGGAATTTAGGGGAAGGAGAAAATGAGCAAAATGCAAGGACTTGTATCTCTTGCAAATTTAGAGTCTTTTCAAGTTTCTCTTGCTTTGGGCACTTCCTGGAGGCGCATCTTTTCTATTCTGACGTTTTGCAGATAAACTACTACAATCTTTTGAGCCATGGAAAGCATGTAGGCACAAGATACAGAAGTCAAATGCACAAGCCTCTCTGCTACAGAGTCCTCGTTTCTTTACCAGTTGATACTTTGCAGGATATTGACATCTTGGGCAGGGTTTTAAAGCCTCATCAGTGTACAGAGTTTTGGCAACCTGTAGCAAGAGAAGGAAGCAAAAAGCCAGTTGATTTTTGTAACTCAAACTCTTCTAAATTTTGAGAATGAGTTTCTTAATTGCTTACTTTTATGTATTCTTCCTGTCTACTAGTTGACCGGGGAAATGTGTTGCATCTCATGGGTATTATAAGTTCACTGCGAGAAGGTGGTGTTTTTATTACAGGAGTTTTGGCTTGAGCTTGAACAGGCCTTAGAGCAGATCTGCTGAGAAGAGTAAATCTTGTGACAGCATCTCCAGCATTCAAGAAATCCCCCTATTAAAGACAACAGTTAAGGGATGGGTGGAGGAGAGGGAAAGAAACAAGCAAATAAATTTGAGTTGCACAACAACAGGATACAAAAGGACACTATGCATAGTGCCTAAGTTTCTCATCAGAAGTTTGTATTAAATAAGTGGACAAGAGAGGAAAATAGCCCTAATAAGCATGCTAAACAAAACTACTATCTTTTAACACTTAACTTCCTCTTCGTCCTCAGGTCTGAAGCACGATATGCCTTAATAGTAAGCATTAAAAGAGTAAAATTTTGTTACAATTAAAACAAGATTACACTGAAATGTGGGGATGCACAGGGCTTGCCAAGTTGCAAGGACAAACCATATACAAACACACGGTTAAAAGGCTTGTGTTCAAACTATGCCCAGTTAAAATGCAATAAAACTAGTCACATTATTTAGCTATGTTTCTCTACATACTTACATCTGTGACATCAGCTTTGAGTTTTACAAGATATTTACTCTTTCATCTATGTTCTTCCTCACTTGAAAAAACATTTTCTTTGAGAAACCTTACCACAGCTGCTTCTTTGAGGTGTTTCATGTATAACTTCCTCCTCTTGTCTGCACTTTTGTCTTGTATGACAATTTCACGCCAGTTTTTGCTTACTTTCCAAATGCTGGGACAAATGAACAAAAAAGTTATCCACTTCCAATTTTTTTTTTTTTAAGTCATAATACTGAAACAATATCAATATTTCAGTGTAATTCCACACACTATTTTGGTAATTTTGCAGATACTATGTACTACTGGAGCTTACATGAGATCTAGATTTAACAGCACTGTATTCTTCCATACCATTGCATAAAATTACATACAAATCACAATCACAGTATAGATAATAGCATTTCTTTAGGTTACAAAAATAAGCAAGTTCCTTCTTACTATATAAACTAGATTTATAAAAAAAATTGCAACTTTGGGAACAAAATTGGCAAGTACTAAGTTGGGAAAATACCTGTGGCCCCTATAATTCCACTCCTTCTCCCATTCCCTTTGTAACTAAGGGGTACTTGATTTCTTTGAAAGAAGTGACAATTTCTATTGAATTAATATCAATCCAGAATATTGCCCATGATTTTTAAGGTGGCTGAGCAATTTTGGCTTTGTGTTTATAATAAATTAAGCTAATGAAATTAAATACAAAGACTTTCTAGCCTTAATTAAATTTTTAATACATTAACAAAAATTACAGGTATAGTGATTTAGCTTTAAGTTTGGTAATCATATCTGGGCTTCCCTCCACTACCCCTTTTTCTTTTAATACTATGTATTTTTAGAATTTAGAAAGAACCATTTGGTCACAGGTGACAGACATTAATCTCCCCTAAATCGGCAGCAAAAATTCTACTGACAGTTCCCACTATTCCAGACCTTATTCCAATCCATTAGCAGAAATGTATTTTAATATTTTGAACAGTAATAGAGCTTACCTGCATAGTAAGTACCATGGTATAGTACTTACTTGCATAGACTCTCCACTGTCAAAGCATCTAACACTATAGCAAGAACGTGTTTTAAGTTTCTGTATTTTAGTTCTGTTAAGATATCTAATTTTTCAAGGCCCATTTTCTTGCCTATGAGACCAGCAAGAACTTCTTCCAATGCAAGTGTTTCTTTCCCAGCTGCATTCTCTGGGACTTGGTTTTGGTCAGCTCTCTGGCTTTGCAAGCAAATTTCATGAACTATTTGCAGAGCAGGAGTTCTTGAGAGATCTCCATGATTTAAAGCAAAGTCTTTATTAGTCTGTTCTTTTGAGAGCAATGCATGGTCTTCACTGACAGAGTTTCTTTCTTCTGTTAAAATATACACTGAATTAGGAGGACTGACATGATCTTCTGTCTCTGACTGCGAGCCTTGTTCCCGAAGAGTTGATAATCTTCTAACCCGTTCAAGTTTTCTTGTCTTTCTTTTGCTATCCAGATTTTTGGAAGCACCTTTATGATTTTGGATGAGCTCTTGGAAAGATCCATCATGATCAGACAGCGAGTCTCCCAATTTATCCAAATGAAGTGAGTTATATCCACTATCCTCAGGTGTGGAAAGATTTTGATAACTCACCAGTTTAAAAAAGGGAGTGTTTCTGTCGCATATTTCAAAGTTGAAGTTCTCTACAACACTATCAATGGATGTCAGGGACTTACCCTCGTCAGGCTCTGGTAACATACTGCTGGTGGGAGTGCTAAGTGACCCACTACTAACACTCATAAGGACATCTTCCCCAAATTCATTACTGTTACCAACACTGTCCTTGTACTGAATTGGAGATAAGCATTCTGGTTCTGGTAATGTTGCATCCTTACACTTGGACTCATCTAGTGTGGAAGACCTTTGTTGTGAGAAGGAGAGTCTCCTCTTTTGGCTCTCTGGACTAGATTCTTTAGATTCCTCAGTTTTTGAACTGTTAGTTGCAAGATGTTTGTAACTTTTATCTCTTGGAGAACCTGAAGTTTGTGAAAGTCGCTCTTCAAAGCTCAAAACACAAGAGAATACTTTTTTGCTGCTACCTCCTGAAGAACTGTCTTGCTCTTCATGGCATCCTGTAGTGGGGCCATCTGGAGCAGTCTTCGATAAAAGCAGTCTCCTACGTAATGATGAGGTTTTTTTACTTACTTTAGGAGTTTCAAAAATATCTTTACTTCTGTTTGCTTCTCTTCTTTCTGATAGAGAGATAGAATTCATTTCATTTTCAATAGATGGCAGCACAGGAAATAATAAGTTTGAATGATTTTGCTCAGAATTCTCACGTAGCAATGACAGATCTGCTGTGCTTGGTTTTTCTTTCTGTTCTGTACCAGGAGTTTTTGATGGCTCATTACATCTGCTGTCCAGAAATGCTGAAGTGGAACACGAGTCTTTAGAACTGGAGTACTTAGCACTGTTGCTTGGAGACATTAGCCTATTTCTTTTAAGAATATTGAACATGACTGGATGACTCTCTGACATCTTCTGCTTGGCACTTTGACTCTGTAAATGAGGATACCAAATTTATGACTGAAATGAACAGTCATATTGGTCACCAAAATACATGCAGAGTAGTGAAAAGACTTTGTGGAAGTCTGCAAGATGATAGACCTAACAAAAGCATTTTATTAGTCTTAGTGAAAACACTGCTTATGAATGAATACGAAGATAAAACTTAATCAAGATGGTTAAAATTAACAACTAAAATGCAGAACATATCATAAATTAGGTGAATTAGAACATACAAGCTTCAAGTATGATAGAGCAGCTGAAGTCTTACTCTCACTAAATTCAGACTCCTACTCAATTCCACTAAATATCAGGATTTACTAGGTCTGTTATTGCTTCCCTCCCATCACTAACAGTTCAGTTCAAAAACTAGCTGAAGTTCTGATAATAAATTAGTTAAGAAGAAAATGCTTTGTCTAAATTTAAATAAAGAGGTCTAATCATGAAGTCCACAGGTCTCCCTATTTTTCAGTCCTTTCAGTCCTTGATTGAAAGGAATAAGACCTGACTTCTACTTATAAAGGAAACACTTCATTCTAATTGCTGTAATCCTGAAAGGCCACTTTGAAAGAAAAATCTTTTTACTCAGCTCTATTGATAAACTGCTTGCCATAAAGTTTTGCACTTTAAAAAAAAAGAAAAAAATGGCCTAAATATACATTCTCTCAACAGAAACAAGGAAAAAAAAAATCATGCAGTGACAGAGGAAATTCCTTTTAAAGTAAGTACAGAAGCTGCTAGAGATACTCTTTTCCCACAGGAAAGGTGAGCATGACTGACATACCTGCTTAAAAAACAGGTTTAAGAATACATTTGGGGTTTGCCTTTCAGTTTGCAAAGGATTTCACTGCCCAAATGAAAATGGCAATAGCTTCTCACTTTCTATACACAAAGTATGACAGATACACAGAAGACATTAGAATAGTCCCAGCATCTCAGAAACCGTAAGAGTTTGTATTAAACTCTTGAAGTTCGAGTTAGCATAGACCACTGGAATTGCTATTGGCCTCCAGCACTGGTTGTTTTGAACATAAACCTGGGAACAGTCACTGAGCTTTCAGACCAGACAAAAATAGGCAACTCGAACAGCAAACATTGAAACTTTGCTAATATCCCAACAGTCCTGATCAGCTGAGCTCTCAGGTACAAGCAGCTAAGTACCCAAACTGCAATGGGAAAACAGAAGAGCGTTGAACAAATTATCATTTAATGACCTTGGGTCACTTAATAAACATTCTTGACCAGAGCTGAAGGCACTCTGCATGGTCACTCTAACATAGAAGGCGTTCCTTTGGCATGAGCATATGGAAACTTATCTCATTCAGAAGAGTGGGACAAGAACAGACTGTGAGAACCTTGCAAAAATGCCTATAAAGCCATGCTGACACTGCAGCTCTGGAACTGATTGTTCACATGAAAGGAGAAGACCAGTTCAGCATATCTTTCTTTTTGTAAAAGGAAGAAGCTGTAGGAAACGAGTACTAGTAATGGGCCGTTATCTTTGTGTAAACTACGGAAAGAATGGGTCTCGGGTCAATCCAGGATGGCTAATAGGTGGACTGCAGTAAGCTAACAAATATCAAGAGATATTATTCCCCAAAATATTGATGGATAGTTTAGAATACTATTTGGAGACAACTAGGCAAATTTTCCACCAAATCCCACCAAAATCACACACCCATGCTTACCTTAAAATCCATTAACAAATTCTTTAGATATAAACCAAACTGCCCGTACATTTAACAAAAGTTCATAAGTTTGCAGGTTTACAGAGTCAGTTTTCAGGCAGCATGTTCAAGACACAAGTAGAACTCATGCCTGCAGTTTTGTTCTCAGACATTCCACAGGAGAAAAAAAGACAGCAGAGGAAAACTTTAAAAACGTACATATACACATACACACACACCCCTAAAAAAGTCTTTATTAAAAATATGTTTCAAGAGGCAGAAAAATCATATAAAATCAAGTTTTTGCAGCTGTATAAAAGATCACAATTACAAATAGATGAAGGAAAAACCTTATCAGCAAATAAAAGCTGTAAATAAAAGTCTAAAATATGCTGTAAGTAGGTCTAGGCCCAGTAGGAGGAGCCTGTGAGCTTCTTACATTGATTTTGCGGTGATTACTGTTCAATTTTAAGGAAGCACCACAATACTGACACAGAGTGAACACTGTCCATGATAATTCAGACAGATCCTACCATAATGCTTGTAAGGATGCAAAACAGAAGTGGAAAGTTTTTAAAAATAGTTCTACCTACATTAGGTAGGAATTAATTCAACTTCAAGACTCATTTTACAAATCCAGTGCTGAAAAAAAAGCCTCACTGAGATGCCAAGCATCTTAAGATAAGGTATGGCTTGCACTGGCACTCATAAGAGATGTGTGAGCAAGTCTCTTAAGACCTGTTTAGTGTTTGCTAGGTACTTCCCCTCTTCTCAGGGAAAAGTTTGATTACCAGATTTGTTACATAACTTAAAGTCTTTTTTCAGCTGGAGATCTAGAAGTATCTGCTGATCACAGATCCTTGTACTCTACCCATTTCTCCCATCCTTATAGATAGTTTTGTGCCTCCCAAACTGATACAACTGAACTGCACATTTCCTTACCGTGTACAAGATCCAGGGCTCTGCACAGATTCGTATTCAGAGAACATAACTAAACTAAGGACAAGGTTGGGATATTCAGGCAAGGAATAACTGGTAGCAAGCTTATTCTTATGGTATGCCCTAGAGAGGCAGAGGGAAATGTTGGTTATTAAAATGGAGTGACACTGAGCCATCAGCTCCAAGATGGAGTTAAACCTGATCCTTATGCTAATTTACATTCTCAAATACTACATAGCAGTCATTTTTACCTCTGAAAAGATTTGTTTTCTGTCTCTGCTCATCACTGCCCGCCACAGATGAGGACCAGGCACTGTGGTGCGGGGCTGCTCTCTCTGCTACTATAACGGTTATTACAGCTACAACAAAACTATGTTTAGCCCTCGGAACTTGGGGCTCCGAGGTCCCAGGCGCCAGGGCGGTCACAGGAGATATCAGTGCCGAGGAGGGCTGCTGTAACATGGGGGGCACTTACCCTAATTTGTGAAGTAACTCGAGCTCTTCGCACGCAAGGGCGCTGTATTCAGAGTGTGATTTACCCCTACCGAGGTCCTAGGGCACAAAAAAAAAGAAAAAGGAGGGAAACTGCAAGAACAAGAGGAAGAACTCTGGAGAGACACAGCACCCAGCACTTTAATAGCAACCGGGAAACAAGGCGCTTCGGCTGCTCTATATATTCGTTCACTGTTCGGTTTAATTACGCTGCGACGAAGATAATTGACGGCTGCCTAGGGAGCCACACCTGGGGGTGGGGAGGTCTCAGCACCTGGGGCGTCGCGCACCAACCGCCTCCTCCTCGGGCAAAGCCCCCCTGGCCTGGCGGGGCTCCCCGGGGAGGGATGAAGGCGAGAGCCCCTGCCCGCCCCGCCGCCTCCGCCGCTCAGCTCCCGTTGCCCTAGTGAGAAGCCGCTTCCCTCCAGCCTCAGCGGCTGCTCGCGAGGCGCCGCTTTCCCTCGCTTGGGTTTGAACTACCCGCCCTCACCAACCGCCTCGCTGCCACCGCCCCGCGCTGCCGCCCGCCCTTCCTGCGGGCCCCGGCGAGCGCCGAGGGGCTGGGGAGACTCCCCCCGAGCGAGCGGGAGGGCAGGCGCTCGCCCTTCTCCTCACGGCTCGTGTTTCGGCCGCCCCTCGGGCTCCTCAGGGCGTTGAGGCTCTCCCGCCGCCGCCGCGCAGCCCCTCAGCGGCGCCGCGGCTGCCCCGAGGCTCGGCCCGGCTCCCGAGCCCGGCCGCAGGGGTAGCAAATGGCCAGTTAATTCAAGCTAATTACGGGGTTTGTACCCGAAAGCCTGGGAGGAAGAGGGTTACGGAGAGGGTTGTAAGGTGTCCCCCTCCTCTATATAAGCTGTCAGTCGGTTTTGTGCTTGTGGTTAACGTGCGTCAGGAACAACAATAATTATCAGTAATTGTGTGTGATATTGGTTTTCCCCCGAGCTAAGTGGGGCTTAGGAGAGGTTCCACACGCTCAAGTACCTGACGGTATGACCCCAAAATACCTAGGGGAGAGTTGCTGGGAACCCAAGGGAACCGGCAGGCCTCACGCGCCATGGGGACGGAGGCATTTCCCACACGGGAACAAGGGAAAGACCCGAGGAATTAATCAGCTTTGCAGCCGCATTCCACCGGGCATTATTCCCCCCTACAACCTGGCTGCTAAAATATTTTCTCGGCATTATCCTTACCCGCCCCCCCTTTTTTTTCTGAGCAGAACTCCGTCAAATCCGAGCACGAGAGGTAAAATCCCTGGGCGTGACTCGGAGGGTGGCACCCACGCCTAGGGTCGCAAGTCAAGAGCTCTCTAAAGCGACCTCGGCGTCGAAGTCCCAGCAAGTGAGATCTGCCGGGTTTGCACCTTTCCTCCTCTCCAGCCTTTTCAAACAAGGCGACATAGCGTGGAGAAGGAGGCAGGAAAGCCTGGAGGGCCCTGAGGAAATACGAACTTAGAAGTTACCTTTCTAAAGCAGGGGGAATACTGTCTTTTTACTAAGAACGCAGTAAAGCGTTTTGTTTATTTGTTTTGTTTTACGATAAAAATGTTGGTTTATGCGATTAAAAGGATAAAAGATAAAAAGACAAAAAATGCATTTCCTTCTTCTTCCCCCCACCTTTTTTTTAGAAGAAGAAATTAATAGAAGCCTAAAAATAAATAGGAATTTATTTCCTGAATACTGCAAATACTTTCTGCACTAGTGTCTATTTCCTAAGAATCAGAAGATTCTTCTTTTTCAAAGAATTATACTCAATGATAATTTTTTTTGTAAAACTAAAAATTAAGCTTGTTTAGCTTCTGTCTCTTTCAACACCAGAAGGACTTGTGTTGCTTCGAAAAAAAAAAAAAAAAAGGCATCACAAAAAAAAAAGAAAATGAGGCTGCAATCACTGCCTCTAAATAATCCAATGATATTAAGCAATATCAGTCACAGTGCTCTAGAATAAGACCGCGTTTCCTTGCAGTCTCTCCGGCCAATGCACGAGCCCTTCCCTTGTGCTTCCTTATCCTTTCTGTTTCCAGAAGGATTTCCCTGGGTCTCGTTTCACTGGAGTTTAACGAGCAGTGGAAACCTCCCGCACATTCCCCTCTTCCCTTTCCCCCCTTTCTGCTACTCCAGGGATCATCTCGAATCCTCGTGTTTACCAGCCCATCAAAACCGCGTTTACTGCTAAGGAGGTCCCTAAAGGGAGGCTCTAGCAAAAACGGGAAAGAGACCCAGGTTTTAAGAGCTTGTGAGGAAACTTGTAAAGGTCCCAGAGAACAGTTAAAAGATGCCAACAACCGTAATACACAGCATTAACTTTAACCGACATAGTCGTGGCTGTGTAATTAACGATCCGCTTTAAAGTACCGCTTTGACACATGCAGTTAAACTACAGAACAAGTCTGGAGAAAGAACACCAGTTGTTTATGTCTGCTTAGCAGTGGGATTTTAACTCCTTTGTGCGCATCACTAAAGGGAAGGTTTTTCAGGTTATTTGTCCGGTGCTTCAAACTTTTCACACCCACGGAAAGTCGGAAAAGACACAGGTGAAGAAAAGCTCTGCCCTTCATACACTCTTTTCCTTGTGCACAGAAAGTTACATCGAAGGAAAACAGCTCATTTATACAAAGCAGTGCAGAGAACCGGGCGAGCTGTCTAAAAATGTTGCATTTTTAATTACACGTTTGACCTAAAATCGGGAAAACAGTAAATATTTGTTATTTCTCACGTTTGATTTAGAGTAGCTACAGCTCAAGTTTTGAACGTGGTTTGTGAACACAAACAAACGACCTTTAATGAACCCTCGATCAATAAACCCTCGCCACGCGGGGACCAAACGTCGCTCGCAGGGGCAGCCAGACCCCCGCGCACACCCCTCCGAGGGACGGGCACCCCCTTTAAACCCGCGTTTACTAAACACGGCGTTTGTTCAGCCTGCTCTGGGCAGCAGCGTCGTTCTGACGGCGTTGGGCAACAGCAGCCAATGCTACCGAACAGCCGTGAAACACCCAGAATTTAGACTGACGGAGATGTGGAGCCAGCGACTAAGCTGGCATTTCAAGTACTATCTATATTATTTCGGTTTGGCGGGTGCTGAAATTGTAGAAATTAATACTTTTTTTTTCTTTTTTTTTGATAACACGATGCTGCAGTTGAAGTCTAATGCATTGTAGCTTGCGAGCTCGCTTCACTATGATATGAAACACACGATGCGAACGAGAACAAGAGAAAATAAGGTAAGATATCCCTGAGAAGGAACGAGGGAAAAGCCGGGGCCCAGGGCCACGCACCGGCCGCCGCCTCTGCCGGGAATTCTCTTTCGGGGAGCGTGAGGGAGGGGTCCCTTCACACCGCCTCGGGGCGGGCGGCTCCTTCTCCCGCTGCCGCGCTCCACACGCCCGTTACGCGCGGTGGAGAGGCGCCCGGGATCAGCCCCAGCGCCGGCTCCGCACGCCCGTTACGCGCGGTGCGGGCGGCCCCAGCGCCGGCTCCGCCAGGCCGGGGGCGGGAAGAGGCGGCGCCGGCCGCGGCGCGCAGCGTTGACGGCATCAGGCGGCGCCGGCGGGGCGAACGTGCTGGTGGCGGCGGTGCTGGCGCAGGTGAGCGGGCTGGGGTGCGCTGGGGCTGTCGGCTCTCCTTCCCTTCCTCCTCCTCCTCTTCCTCTTGGAGCCGGCGGCCCCTTCGCGGCGGGAGGCGAGTGGGGAAGGCCCCGCCTCGGGGCTGGTGGGTCCGGCTGCGGGCCCGGCCGGGTTCGAGGCAGGCAGCCCCTGTCCCCGCCTGTGGGGCCAGAGGGGCAGCAGCCCTGGGGCCAGAGGGGCAGCAGCCCTGGGGCTAGAGGGGCAGCAGCCCTGGGGCTTGAGGGGCAGCAGCCCTGGGGCTTGAGGGGCAGCAGCCCTGGGGCTTGAGGGGCAGCAGCCCTGGGGCTTGAGGGGCAGCAGCCCTGGGGCTTGCCCCGCAGGGTGTCCCTGTGCCGGTGGCCGTGACCCGGGCGGTCACTGCTGTGGCTGCGGTGGTGCCTGCTGGGCAGGGGAGGGCTGCCCGAGCGCGGCATCGCTCCGCACCGGGCTTCGCTCCGGGGCGTTGCTGTTTCCGTGGTAGTTTGTTTATTTTCAGTGCGTACTGGGGTGTGTGAGCGGCAGCACCATCCTCAGTTACTTCTCTGTAAGCATGCCCGTTGATCATCTTCATCCAGTCCTGTCCTAAAACAAAGCTGCTGTTCTAAAATGCCAAGGGATCTAGAATGCCCAAGGATTTGTTTGCATTTACTATTTAGGAAATTTCTCGTCTTTTGGCTGTAGATGGAGATGCTGAAATGCATCACTTGAAGAAGTAATAATTGGGGTGTGTGCATTGTTTTTTATTTAGGTCATGGATTCGCAGAAGGACGTTCAGCCTCCAAAGCAGCAGCCAATGATTTACATCTGCGGAGGTAAAGGGAAGACATTGCTGATTTTTCTTCTGTTTGTTCTTGGAGGCTTTGGCATTTAATAGTGCAGAATGCACAGTCGTCATGTCTGTAGAGGACAGTGGATCGGGATGATCTGCTCAGCTTTCTGCACTGATGACAGTAACACGGAAGTATTTCAAGGGAATGTCAGCTGCTGTGTAGAGGTCCCATCCAGAGAACGCTTTCTCTAAGAGCTTGTGATGCAGATTATTAAAAGCAGACTTTATGGACTCTTATTTAGTCAATTTTGGATTTTTTTTTAATTTTAAAGTGTGAGATGTAAACTTCCTCTAACTGTAGCTAGATTAAAATACTTTTTTTTTTTCCAGTAGTCACTTTCAGAGGCGCACTTACGAAATATTTTATTTCTTTAAAGAAAATAAATGTGAGAATTAAAGTTTTCATTACTAGGCACTATTGTGGTATTAGGAGTGGAATGTGCTCTTTGCAGTAATGATTTGGTGATTAGAGCAAGATACTCCTATCTTCGTAAGAGTCAAGTTTGTCAATCATGTTGTTTGCATGGTATCTTAAAAATATTAATTTCTTAACATGATTTTTTGTTTTTACCACAAGTATAAATTTGAATGTTATGACTTCTGGAAGTTGTATCATTGCTTTAACAATGCTCTTTGTTTTTCCTCACTCTCTTTCTCCCATCACATCAGAATGTCATACGGAAAATGAAATAAAAGCGAGAGACCCTATCAGATGTCGAGAATGTGGGTACAGAATAATGTACAAGAAAAGGACGAAAAGATGTATCCTTTTACACAGGCACTTGAATGCATTTTGGAAGTAGTAGATGGGGCAAGGAATCTAATGAAATCAAGAGTGAAAAGTGGGGCAAAAACAAATGAGAAATGCTCTGGAGTTAAAAATGAAATTGCAGAAAGCTTTTGTGTGATTTCTTGTAACTATACACTTAGGCAGTCTCTCCTTCCCTCTTCCCTTTCATCTCCCTGATTTTTTTTTTTTTTTTTCTGATCTAATTTAATTTTCCTTTAACTGTACCATTACAGTGGTGGTTTTTGATGCCCGGTGATGTGAGCTGAAGAGATGTCAACTTCGTATTGCAGTTCTATATAACAGTATTTCAGTTGAATTTTCCATGTAAAGCCTTTTGTGTGCAAATACATTTTATTTGTGTGTTAAGATTTGAAATATTACACTTCAATGTGATGGTAAACTTTGTCCGTTACACCTTTCCAAAATACATTTCTAAAGTGGCGGCTTAAACTGTTGTCTTTTTAAATTCAGTGATACTGTATTAGCTTTTAAGTCACACTAAACCATTTCATAGTTCCCTGATAAACTCTGTTTTTGAACTGAGTTAAATGTTCTTTGAGCTTAAATGAACTGCATGAAACAATCTTTGATTGTGTAAATTCCACTGAAATGAGGTCTGAAATGAGTATCTAGATTTTAGAAGAGAAAGTCTCAGGATTTAGATGAGTGTTTCTGGCATCCGTTTGTGAAAGAAGTTTTGAAGAATCATCATCATCCCCCCGACGAGGAAGGGAAGATGAAGGAAAGAATTAAGAATTAAGAAACTGTAAACAGAAGTTGCCAAACTGTTCTGTGACTTGGTTCTTCTTAAGGAAAGAGATAGGACTGCAGTATAAAGGGAGTTTAGGTGTGCTCCCTGGCTAGAATAACATCCTGCTTTTTGGGTGAATTCTTGGGAATCTGATTTATACAGAGATCTTTCTACTGAAAATCTGTGTGGCCTTTGTAATGAAAGGCTTAAGATGGTTGCTTTGTATCGAAGAGTCAAGATGCCTTGGATCTGTTAGGCTATTTGGAACATGTGTTAAGTATTAATAAACTATTCTTACCATGGGAGTGTATTACAAAATACTGCTAGATTGCGTGTGCTGCAATGTAAGTTCCTTAAAAGCTTTTGAGTCCAAATTTTGGTGGTAATGGTGCTAATTATGCTCTTAATGTTGAGATCCTACCTATTGAACTCTATTAAGCTGATACTGGAATGCCTCACAACCTTTGACTCGGAACGCATAGGTACGGCCAGGAGCTTCAGGGGAAAGGCGCTTAGCTTGGCAGCTGTGTTTGGTTAAGGTCTTCACTCTTCTTACCCATGTCGTCCCTTGGAAGTCAAATGCCCAAGTAACATAATAACTTGTCAGGAAACTGCCTCATAAAAGTATTTACCGAGGCTGGGCAGGGGCTTGCTTGAAGCGGCAGGTCCGTGAGGCGGAGAGGCCCGGGCTGTGGTAATAGAGTTGTGTGCCTGAGGGCAGCGCCGCGGCGGGCGGTTCCCGCTGCGTGAGGCGCGGCTGGAAGCGGCTCCCGCCGCTCGCGTAATGGCGCCACGGCCGAGAGGCGGCGCCGCAGCCACGGCCGCCACAGCGCCGGCTGCGCATGCGCCGCAGCCGGGGCAGCCGGGCGCCGCGGCGGCCGAGGGGACAGGGACAGAGGCGCCGGGCGGCCCCGGGCAGGTGGGTGCTGGGGCCCGTGGCCCCGGCGAGGGAACCTGGCGAGGGGGCGGCCGCGGAGGGGAGCCTCCGCTCCGCACCGCGACACCGCGCCGCGGCAGCCCCCGGCGCCGCCATGTTGTACATAGCAACAGTTGCTACGCGGGGGCAGCGCGGGCCCGGGGCTGCCGGCCGCGGCGGGGCGGGGCGGGCCGGGCCGGGGGGCACCTGCGGTTGTCTTTAATGGGGGTCCTATTCCTGCCGCTGCGCTGGGGACGGAGGCGCCGGCAGCAGCCGCGGAGCGGGGCATGGCGCTGCCCGAGCGCGGCTCCGCGCCCGGAGCCGCCTCGTGGGGTGCCCGTTCCCGGGACTCGTGCATATATCGGAGCCGATGAAGCCTCACGTTTTGTGCCCTTCCTGCCTTTTGTTTTTGTCCTTTTGCTCTATTAGTCTGTTTCTGTGGCGCATTACTCTTTTTTTTTTTTTTTTTTTTTTTTTACGAAAATACTTGACACTTGAATGTGTATTTATGTCATACCTACATATGATCAGTTATTATCTAAGTGGTGCTGTATTGTAAGTGTTGTTTGTGCAAATCTAATGGGGATAATTCTGCTAGACCCTGAAACATAGTTATTTTGACTAGATTTATAGCAATACTTGCATGTCATCACTTACTAACTGCCCCTCTGATACTAGTTTAAACACAATGGATCAATTCAAGTGCTATATAACAGTGAAAAAGAAAGAAAAAAAAGGAACAACTTCTAACATGTAGAGCTTGGAATGTAAGTACAAAAGCAAGCAAACAACAACAACAAACACAAAAACATAGATATGAAAATAAAAAGTACCAAGGGGCCGGGAGCGTATGCTTAGAGAACCTTACTTCTACCAAGCTGTAGACTTAGGGAAAAGATGCAAGTAAGTTCAGATAATCAGAGTCCCAGAGATGAGCACTGGATTTATTTTGGCTACAGAGAAGATGAAGCTTATCATTCAGTAAAGGTGAGTTGATATAACACCTTGACTATGGAAAATATAAAAGGAACTTTCTGCTCCTTTTCCTTTATCCCCATTGTGCTGGCTTAAAATCAGTAATACTCTCCAGATCTTCTGCTGACTCCTGTGCCGTTGGACTCTTCCATAAGCCGGCTCGATTCCTAAGCATCAGAGACAACTGTACTAGCAAAATGTTTTCTGAGCAGAGCTCACTCATGGAAAGCAGTCTGCAGAATGCAGCAACTTGTGCAAAAGACGAAGCACAACTGTAGGCCTGGGAGCATGCACAATAGAGGAGAGCAAAGGCTTGCTTCTGTTAGCAGCAGTGAGTTAGCACATCTGTGTCAATATCCGTACAATTCCTGGACTCCCAACTTAAAGTTATGGCTTTGTGAAACCGTGAGCCAAACTCAAATGTAGGATTTATACTGATGCTTCAGCTTTGCTCTGTTTTCATGTTCACTGATTTCTGTTTACTGTTCTGAGTTATAAACAAGATAGCGGCATTTGTACCCAGGGTTGCCAAAGGCTGAGGAAGTCCCTGAGGAAACTGAAAAGAGAAGGAGCTCTCTGTAAGCTGAAGATCACTAAGAAAGTGTCATAGAGGTGACTTTGACAGAAGGAGACACATCAAAGTAAAAAGGTAAAACACTAAGATAAACAAGGGAATTGAATTTATATCAAGGACAGGGGGCTGTCAGAGGAATAGGCAGGGCATGAGAACAAAAGCTCCCTTCAAAGAAAATGAGAGAAAAGTAAGTATACTGATTCAGAAGAGATGTGACAGACAGCTGGATGTATGCAGTAAATTAATCACTAGAATAGAAAAGCAGTGAAGCAAAAGAAAAATGAGATTTAAGGTCAAATCTAGTGAAGATGCCTCCAAGGTCAAGGGAAGATACTGACCAAGTTCTGTCAGAGAAATGTCATTGGATATTTTGCAGTTAAATAGGGAGGTACATCTTGGATTTTATCAGGAAGTTAATTCTAAGAAGCAAAAGTGGAAATCTATTTTTCTCCAGATATTTTTAGTGATACACCATTGTGTATAATAAAAAAATAGGAAATGCATGTATAAATATGAATGTTTTTTCTTAAGCAGCATTTCTGACTAGTTCTGTATCACAGAAACAGCAAGGTTGTACCTGTTCTTTTTCCAAAACACATCTCATGTGTAACCATATGTTGGTCAGTCGAGCTCTCCTAAAGGAGAAGTCTGAAACTGGGGTGTCAATTTGCATATATCCCTTTTGTGGCAATAGGTTTGCTTACATAAGAAAATATTATTTAGAAGCACAGGCAGGACTGTTCTTTAGCATTGATTGGAAATATGAATGAGTGCCAAAGAATCATCGTATTTTTCTTCTAATGTTTAGTTATGGCTGATGACTCAGCACCATCTTTGTTCGATCAAGGAACGACTAAGAAATATCAAATACCAATTAGTCATCTGGACTACAAATTCATTGAAAAATGCACAGACGTTAAACACCTGGAAAAAATTCTTAGAGTATTAAGGTAAACATTAGTTCAGCCTAAATATTCCATTTATTTTGAGCCTCTTTATATGACTTTATATTTAATAGTTAAAAATTAAAGTACAAAGTTTAAGTAATTATATTAAGTGTTCAAATGATATATTAGAAATCCAGTTCCTGTTTTAACCCACCAAGCAGGTTTAAGTGATTTGGTGCCACCCTTTTCTCAAGTAATGCCACTTGATCTGGGTTCTGTCCTGAATCCGCTTTGCCTGGAGGTGTGTGGTGATTTTGTGTGTCATGCTGATTTAGCTGTCTCTGCAAATGACAAGGGCATTTTTTTCTTAGCACTGCAACAATAGTTTTGGAACTCCATATTTGTATCCTTTAAAAAGTTAAATCAGTATGAATTTCTTATCAAAACACAGTTAGGTGTAGATGAATTTAGTTATGGAGAATAGTCTTCTGCAGTCAGTGTAGTATACTTAGAGATATTGAGTTTTGTAGGAGATGCTGTGTAGTTCTTTTTTTTTTTTTTTTTTTGTAAATTAAATTAAATTTAATCTTAAAGGTCTGGTGAAGAGGGATGTTATCCTGACCTTACATTATTTTGTGAAAAGCGTATTGAGCATTTACACCCAGGGAGTAGAGCTCTGAGAAAAGATAAGCCTGCAGCCACAGCTTCTGATTTTACAGCTGAAGAATGGGAAACAATTAATGGTGAACTAATGGTATGGTATAATTCTAATTTACTGTTTTTAGTGATGGGAATTGTAATTACTCCGACATATCAATCTCACATGACTGTTGAGCTTCCTAAGCATAAGCAGTATGTAGTTATTTGCTAGTGGTATGGCATTTTAACTATCAGTCTTACATACTGTGATGTATTTGCTAGAAGTGGTCAGAGGAGTCCAATTATTTTTATTCTTTCACCTTTCAAAATAATTCCACTGAATCAAGTTTATATAAAAATTAAATTAAAAAAAAAGCACAAAGCACTTAAAAACTGCTTTTAGGAGATGTATTTTTTTCCACAATATGAAAAGTAGTGTAATTCTAATCATATTATGCTATTTCTGTCAGAGAAAATTTATTTCTGCTCTCTTAAAGAAGACTCTCCATGCTCTTGTGAATGACTAAAGGCACTTTTCTCTAAAAACCCACAGTGGTTGTATCAGTAAAGGAAGGTGCTGTTTTAACTACTGAGTTCATCTGTACACTCCTTGAATCAGCAAATGGATTGAAAGAAACAGACCTTTTAGCCTACAGTCAGGAACTTGTGCTTAAGGTTTCCTTAATCTTAATTGATGCTCTCTCTCTCTCTTTCTCTTTTTTTTTCTCTTTTTTTTCCTTACATTAAAAGCAGTGCATTATGGGGATAGTTGTTAAGGTCATTGCAGATTATCTGTTGTACTACCTTAAGATCCAGATATGTTGTTTCCTTTCAGAGCTGGGTGACGGAAATGAATGAAGATGATGATAAATCACAGTCTCTTAAAACAGATACACTGCATGAAAGAGAAGATAACTTGCCTCCCGTTCGTTGTACTAGCAGCTGTCTTCCTAATGATCAGGTATCTAAATCAGTTTTCTAAAGCTATGCTTTTGCAAATGCATGCTAATTACGTGTTTTTTCTGGAAACAGAAATTTTTGTTTGCATGAATTTGCACTCTTCGAGGCCTTCCTAATAAGATTTATTTTGATAATCAGAAAGAAAAAAAAAAGACCCCTTTAAATTCTCTTGTAAGATGTGAATGTTCAAACAGAAATGCCTCTTCAGTATTAGCATGTGTCTTGTAATAATAACATTTACTATTAATGTAGTAACATTTTCATTATAATCAGATATTAATTTCTGAAACAAACCTCCTTAAATGCCCCTTTGTATGCTTTGATTCACATTTCAGAGTGGTCTTAAAGCATATGATCTAGACTCCTTGTGGATGAAACTATACTGGGAGATTTCTCCTGCTTACAGTAGGAATTTGTTTTGTGAGATAAGACTAGGGCTAGTCCAAAATGAATCTCCCCAAATGTATGTAATGTAGAGGTTGGGTCCTCTGCACCAAGATATATTTCACTCCATAGCCCCTTTTATGTTTGTCCGTACTAGTGTAAATGTAGCCTTTGAGTCCCCTTATTGATTTAATACCTTGATTTGCTATTTCTGCTTTCTAATCCTAGAAAACAACCAAATTCCTAGTTTAGCTGTAAAGTATATTTAAACAAATTAAAACAAATCTTTGGAACTAAACATTTAAATTTTCTCCAATTATCAATTTGCTCTCTCTTTTCTTTTTCCACCTCAGCTATTTACCTGCTCCAAAAATATAGTGCTACAGGAGGCATTTACAGAAGAGCAAATGTGGAAATAGATTTTTTTTTGAGCTGTCAAATGTTACCATGATGATTTCAATCTGATTTGCACCTTTCTTGGGGGGAATTGTTATTGTTGTGGTGAATTCACTAAAATATTTTTCCTTTTTGTTGTTGCACATAAAAATTCAAAATGTTATAAACAGATCCTTATGAGGGTCATGATCCTTATTAATTGTTAATTTAACAAATCATCTTGATATTAGTATTCAGATACCTGGATTCTGTATTGTCAGGAACTACGTCTTGTTGTCAGCTAATATTTAGATACCAGACCAAGATACTGGATGACTCTGCACTCTCCGTTATTTGGGATATTAAGAGACTGGGAATTCCAGTCTAATGCTTTACAGGTGCTCATTATCAACATTCACTCTTTTTCATTAGTATGTCCTAGTTTACAGTTAGCGATATAAGTTGATCCTGACTGTTGTTTTTGTAAGATGAGCAGTGATACTAGCATGATCGCACTTGGCTTTTGTTGTACATGAATGTTCCTTAGAACATGTTAAATAAAATATTATGTAAGATAATCCAGAGATTGAATA
The DNA here is from genome assembly GCA_003342815.1 of Eudromia elegans. Classification (NCBI taxonomy): domain Eukaryota; kingdom Metazoa; phylum Chordata; class Aves; order Tinamiformes; family Tinamidae; genus Eudromia; species Eudromia elegans. Next base: position 2,779,386 of record PTEX01000003.1, on the reverse strand, counting down.
TCAACATAAATTGATGTAAAGAGGCTTAAAGTCTCAGATATACTTTTTAAAGTCTCCCGAAGAGGTTATGATCTTCATTCAAAGGCAAAAAGTTATTTAGGATTTTGTTTTGCTCCTGATTAAAATCCTGCAACAGCCTTGAATTCAACTTTTTATCATTCTTATACTCCATAAGATGTTTAGGTAGTAATACCATTTTCTGGCAAGGAAACCTAGCTGTAGCTCTATGCGTCACCTCTTTTCCCTTTATGTAAGCAGACTACCTCAGAAATAATTTTAATCTTATCTGAAACAGGGAAGGGAAGCCTGAAATTGAATTTTAGTTTTCCATTTTTCATATAGTGGTGCAATTATATCACTACTGAGAAAATGGAAGTTTGTTTTCACTGTATATACTAAATCACCTGCAAAATTAATCTAAAAAACCCCAGGTTAATTCACTTAAGTTGATATTCATTTTCTTTCTTGCAGATAAACTGTATGTAATCTAATAGTTTTTAAACATGTTTTACTAATCATTTAGGACTGTAATTCTTTTTTTTAAGACAGGGATCGCATAATTTCACACTACAATATCAAAAATAAAGTTGATGTGATAAATTTGTCATATCTGTTAGAAATACTAACTCTCTCCACTTTATCTGTGTTCCTTTATTGGAGACTCTGTATACTTAGTTGACTTGATGCATAAAAATTGCAGTTACCTTGTGTGAAATCAATCCTGAAAACCCTTAGTGACCTGTACCTAAATCAGTGTATTACAGCAGTGGGTTCAAGGTGGAGAGGTGAAGACATCTGTTTTATCTGTAATCGGATACTCTTGCTCATACTAAATATAGTTACAGTTTAAATTTAGTGCCAGAGCTTATATTTCTATATGGTTCTTTCTTCTTATTGATGTAGAGTTATGGGAAAGATTGTCTGTGGCATCTGTGTGCTGAATTCTGGGGAAAAATGACAAGAGCAGAGCCATTTTTTAGTTCTTTGCTTGTAATGCAAAGTAGCAGAGAAGAGCTGACACAGGCTGAAAACATGCTTTTTATGGAAGTCAGATGAGATGCAATATTATTTGTTGTAAGATTCCTGACTCTGCAACTTCGTGGCTGTGTTCCCCAGAGTGTGAAACCTGGAATTGTGTAGGGATTTGTGTATTTTGGGGTCCGCAATTCTGTCGTGTTCCACAAAGGACAATCTGGGAGTTCTCTCCCTATGTTACCATTGCATTAATGAAAATACTCTATGACTTTTCTTCTGAGAGTTTCACCATTTTTTGTCATCACTGTCTGCCTTTTTATTTAAGTTATAGAAGTCTGTTTCCAAAATAAATGCGTGAGTTCACAGTATACATCGAGATATATATATAGTTACAAGTCATATTCTGGGCAGTCCTGTTTAGGTCACTGCCTCCAAATATGCATTAATCCCTAAATGTACTTGTTATTTAATCTAGCTTCTTGAAAGATCAAGAATATTAAGAGTGTATTTATTCTAAGTCAAATACTCAAAAATTTATTCAGGTAGCCTGAAGTGTCTGCTGGAAGGGTCGCATTTACATTATGTAAATCGGTCTGGGAAAGTATTTCCTTGTTCCGGTATCAGCACTTGTAAAGCTAGTTTAAGAGCTTGTGGTTTGTTTGGGTTTGTTTTGGTCCACTTTAGCACATGCACTTGTCTAAATATTTAGAGATTGCACTGTAAACTATATCAAGTTGCTCAAACGCAGATGAGTGTCAGTCTGTAAGCCCCGCCCTGAACAGTTATATGGGTCTAACTCCATGGGCGATGGGGATTGCGGGGAAGGAGCGGGGCTGAAGGGCAGGAGGGAGCAGGTGGCAGTTTCTAACCTGGCTGTGTCAATGGGAAGGGCCTCCTAGGGACCACACCTTGTTGTTAACTATCCTTCAGAGTCAGCAACAGGGAGGGACATTCCAAAAGCCAAGTCTTATGACAGAGGAACGGAAGATGCCAAAGGTGCCAGCAATGGAAATAGGCTCCATTCACATAGAGTATGAGTTAAGTTAGTTACTGGGACTGATTGTTGTAGGAAACTCGAAGAATAAATTTGGGGTAAGGCAGTTCACAATGATGAATCATGCCTAGAAGGCAGAATGAGCATAAATAATTTTAGGGATTAGCTGGATGGACGTGTGAAATAGTCAAAGGAAGTACAGGAACTATTCTGAAGTCAAACCACACTTTTATATTACAGTTGTTTAGAGGGCTTTGGAGGCTGTCAGAACTTCTGGATTCCATTCTCTTGGGAATGGACAGCTGAGAACGAGGCTAGTGGTTCAAACTCTATGTCAACACAGTTGGGATTTCCCAAGAGTAAGTAGAGTCCTCCTCTGCTATACTGAAAGGGTAGATTTGGAAGATGGCAACACAAGATACCAGTGAGGAAGAGCTGTCTCCTGTCCAAAATTTTATCCAAAACTTGTGCAACATGTAACAGGGCAGTGAAGAGAAAGTGAGAGACCGAAGATTTCCTCAGAATACAGTATCTCAAATGCATAAAAATTTTCTTTAAAGTAAGATGAGTGAACTTCACAAGATTACATTGAGATTAGTCGTAAACAGTGTTAGTTATAGGTGATATATACTGCGGGAACAAACAAATAGGCTGTGAATTTCTGCTTCTAAAAATTGGTTTACAGGCTGGCTCTTTCTCTTTTAGAACAAAAATTTGCAAGACAAAAAAAGAAGCAAGAAAAATATACCACGAGATTACAGTGAATGGGACAAGTATGTTAAATCATTTATATTTATACCTTTTTAAACTCTTATTTACTTAAGTAACAATAACAGAGTTACTAGGCTTTTAAAAGTATTTCACAGAAACATAATATTAAGGTCAACATTTTCACAGATTTACAGCACATCAATGAAACTTTGCAACACATTCTATCATTTGCATTTTAATAGAATGTTTATTATGAAAAACTAAAAACTGAAAACAGTCTATACCTTTTGATTTTCTACATTTAAAATAAAAAATCTAGTAAGGTGCATAGAAACTCAGAACTCAACGTAGCTTACTTTAGCAGCTTTTTGAAAAAATTTCTAAGTTTATTTCATGAATTTTATCTTATGTATATCTAAAGCTGCAATGCTGAATCAAAAAGAAGGTTGCTGAGTCCTTGTTTTTGCACTAAGTCCCACCAATTTTGAACAATAAGCTTGACACAGGTGCATTAGTTTGCTCAATGCGGTTACACATAACCAGGTTTCAGACAGTACCTGACTACTTCTAGGGTGGGTGAAGCCCTGCTGCAAAGGTACCTTCTGCATCATGTAGCGATGGCATATTGCCCTCTCCAGGTACATGACAGATTTATTCCCTCAGCTTGTGCAGCGAGGGTGCACATACTTCTCTGTTCTGCACAGTAGCAGCTTCTCTGTAACTCTTTGAATCTGGAATATGCTGCTGTAGAACCAGAGCTATGATGTAAAGGATCCTAGTGCAGTAGATGGGGAGCTACATCCAGCAACTGTGGGATGAAACTCTTTCAGTATCTCACAAAAAATACAAAAGCCCTTTCTGCATAAGGCACTGTTTTTGCAAACAGTTGTGTGTATCAGTTTCAAGTATATGTGTCATAGAAATTGTGACCTTTGCGTTTAAATGTGGATCAGTGAAATTTGTTACCAAAAATAACTTCTACAGCAATATATTCTTTCATCCCTTTTCCCTTCATATCCTTTGAAGTTATTATTTCTGTATTTTGCTTATAATTTTATGTATATATGGAGAGGAATATACAACTATAGAAAAAGAAAAAAAAACCAAGAGAAAGAAAAAAAATGTTAAGTCTTATGTCTTAACTAGTCATGGGTAGCAGAACACAGATGGCCTTTATCTCCATGTTTTTTGGTATTATAATTTTAAAATATTTATGCCTTTCACTTAGCAGAGGAGTTGTGCAATGCAGCATTTTTGTATTTTTTATTTTTATTAATATAAGGTTTGACGTGGAAAAGGAGTGCTCTAAAATTGATGATGGCTGTGAAGAGAATACCTCCAAAGCAAGATTCTTTACTAGACCAAGTTTACCTGTAATTGAAAATAAAATAGATACAACAGGTAATGGCTTAGAAGTATATAATTTTTCTTCAAATGTAATACTGTGTGGCCAATTGTGCACATAAATTGAAGAAGCACATTCCAGAGGAAAAAGTGTAGTTTATGGTTTTGAGCCTCTAGAGATGATAAAATACTTAAAAATCCAGTGAAAATAATGCCATATTTAACAAAAATCTAGTCTTGCTATTAAAAATCAGTTGAAATATTTTCATTTTATGTTTATCTCTCTCAACCTATATATAGATTCCATCTTGCATGTGAAATAATATACAGAAAATGATATTCAATGTATTTTAGGTGAAAATGTTCTGATAGCATCTGTGCAGGTTGTTAACGGTTACGTATGAATATTTTTCTCTAGGCATGACAAATAAAGAAAAGATCTTTATTGCTACTCGTGAAAAGGAGAAGGGCAATGAAGCCTTTGCTGTTGGGGATTATATGGAAGCAGTGACATATTACTGTCGGTGAGTAGCTACTAGTACTGTGTTACCTTTATTTTATTGACTGCTACATGTGACTATTACAGAAGAAGACTTTAAGTACCTACAGCAAGTTGATTACAAGAATAAACAGCATGGTGACAAATTAAATGAATTAATGAGAGCTTTGCTGAAAAAAATAATGCATCGGTCAGATTATCTGTTATTAATGAGTAAAATTGTTTTAATAAAACATTCTGTTTCCTTAATCTTTATTCTGATACTGATTTATTTAAAACAAACAAAAATGTTCTTGCTGCCCCTCACTTACCTGCTACTTTCAACTCCAGTTTTTGCTTTCTTAATTCCGTTACTAACGCATAGGCTCTGCCTCTGTATTCCTCCTGGGTAGCCTATCCCACTGTCATCTGTTGTGTACTTCTTTTTTTTGTGTTTGAGTTCAGGCAAGAGTTCCATTTTAATCCCATCTGCTTTGTTGCTCAATCTCCTGCACCTTGGAAAGGATCATTCTCATGCTTTGAAGATGCACTTCTTGAAGATGAACCAGCTTTCATGGACCCCTTTGCCCTTCAGGGCAGTCTCCTTGCAATCCTGCCAAGAAAATTCCTGAGCAAGGCAAAATCCTGTTTTCTGAAGTACAGGATTGTAATTCTTACGTTCTTGGCAGTCCAAGCATGCCATTGAGTTTCATATTACCAGCCTATTCTCATTTGTGAGTACCAACTCCCATAGAGCATCTTTATAGTCAACTTGTTAATCACATGTCAAGAAGTTTTCTTCGGTACACTCCAAATTTCTTTCTTGTGCCTTGTCGATTTGCCCTTTCAGCAGTTATCAAGGTGGTTTAGCTTTCCCATAATATGCAAGGTCTGCAATTGTGAGGCCTTCCCCAAATTGTTTGAAGAAAACTTTACCTGCTTGCTCTTCCTCACCAGTCTGAAACTGCCACTTTCTGTGATGTCAACATATTGGTCTGTCCTTTTGAGCTTGTCCACCAGATCTTGACAGGTTTGTCATGCGTTCTAATGAAAACCTCCATATGCTTCGGTCTCCGCTTTGACTAGAACTCTACTTGTCATCCTCACCCTCCCAGCCTGTCCTTCGTAAGGAGCTTGTGTGCACCCATCGCAGCACTGCAATGAAGCAAGCTATTCCACCATGTCTCTCTAATCCTAGTGAGATCATAGCTTGGTAACTACACACACGTTTCTTTTCTCTTTGTTTTTTTTATTCCCCATGCTTTGTAAATTTGTATACAAGCACCCAAGATGGTCCTCCGGTCGTGCTGCTTTCACAGAGAAGGTGGCAAGTCTCTTCCAGTAATGCCATCTCCTGTGCAGTTCCTTATTGCCCTGCTTCTCTTTACGTTCCAGCTACCCTGTCTGGTGAACCTAGTTTAAAGCCCTCCTTGTTACATTAGCAAGTGTGTTGTCAAAGACGCTCCTGTCCCAGTTAGGCAGATGGATCCCAGCCATCCTCATTAATCAAAAAGTGTTCTGTCATAGAAGCCAAAGCTCTGCTTACAATATCAGCCAGGCACTGACTTGAAGGATTCATCCACTTCTACATCAGCCTTTCAGTTTTACAAGCAACACCAGGAGAAGCCAGCTTGAGTCTCTACATTTCACCATACAGCTCTCCCTATCTCTGTACTCACTCTTGCTGCCCACTATTATTTAGTTGGCAGTATCATCATAGCCTGCATGGGTGGGCAAAAAGAATTAATAGTTCAAGGGCTGGGCAACCCATGAGAGCTTCTCTCCATGCCTGATCTAAGGCCCAGCAAGCCCTCCCTAAGATCGTAAATCCTGTTGGTCAATGAATGTCACCCTTCCTGCAGGAAGGAGTCTCTGACCTTGATCATTAATTAGTATTAGTAGGAATATTGTTATATACTATTTTGGACTTCTAATAGTGAAGTATTTCTACATTCGGCTTTTCTAGAGGTGAGCCTACCATAGTCAATACTGTTTTTCAGGAGTATATCAGTATGGCCAACTGTGGCTGCATATAACAACAAAGCACAAGCGGAAATCAAACTTCAGAACTGGCACAGTGCTTTGCAGGCTTGTGAGAAGGTGCTGGATATGGAACCTGGCAACATAAAAGGTAAAGTGTAATGTGAACCTCTCTTCCAGCATATTAATTTATTTCTAGGAAAAAAAAAAAGTCTCATTGAGTCATACTGTCATTTGCCTTCACTGTGTTTTATATCGGTTCAAAATATGAAGAAGGAAACAGACTAGTTCCTCAAACTATTTTTTACAGTAATTTGGAGATTAGGGCAATTTTATGTAGCCAATTCTGTTGATCTCTAACAGCTATTCTAATGTAGTATCATGAGACTAACTCTTTTCATATGATTATTATAAACTCGCTTGTACTTATACAATGCATTGTTTCTATAATATCACAATGAAGCATTAGTCACCTTAAAAGCAACATGAAAACAGTGAAGGGTATTGAGTTAATCCTTTCTGAAGGTGCTTGATTATAGCTAACCATACTTGCATGGGAGGAGTGGAGAAATTGGAAAAATATGAGATCATTCACAGTCACTATCTCAAATGAAGATATCCTCAAATTACTGTTATTAAAAAAGATCAAGAAAATAGTAATTAGCACCTCATTATGAGGTAACGGTGCAATTTTCAAAATCATTTTACACTTATACTTCATATACATTGAAAAAATAGTATGGTGTTACCTTTATGCTTCAAAAGTATATGTAAATAATATACTTTTTTTTTCCTTTGCAGCTCTTATGCGCCGTGCCACTGTACACAATCATCTGCAGAATTACCAGACAGCTATAGAGGATCTGAGGGAAGTATTATATGTTGAACCAGAAAATGCCACAGCTAAGGTAAAAATAAATTACTTTCATGTGAGTATAGAAAAAGGCTGTATGGAGTTTAGAATGAAGTGAGTACACTTCATATTGTTTGCCTTGAACCTGAGTTCCGAGGACACAGTGATGTGTCACTAGCTGTGCTAGTGATCCACTAGGCAAGGCAACATAGGCGCCTCTGGTGTAAATTAGGTACCTGAATGGGATTCAGCAAGTCTGCTCTTTACTACTTAATCCTGAGGGCTGGTGTGCATTGTAGTTTTCTCTGTTAAAGTAGTTTAGGTGCCTACAACTCTGCTAATGAACTCACGGTGTTACTTACTAGTTTGGTGAAAATTGTTTGGAAATTTCTCTCAAAAAGATCTACCCTGGTATACCTGGAGTTTGATATACAAATCAGAAGAAGAACTTAAAAAAAATCTAGACTTAATCTAGACTTTTTAGACTTAAGACAGGATAGTCACCCATTTTGGATCTAAGAAAGCAGGATGCTTTTTTCACAAATTCAAAGTCAGGATGGGGAACTTGCACTGCTGTAATTTCAACTAGACTGGGCAAGATTGTTTTGTGTCATTTAATCTGTATTTTCTTAAGGTGACTCCTGACTTAGAATCCAGTCCTTGCATTTGACATTCTCATGTCCCTGGGCATCTTCAATATTAGCATTACCTGAATTCTGTTTGAGTTTTATTGCTAGCACATTTTGAGCTCTTCACAGCTTGCTTATTGTTACTTCTTTCTTTGGAGTTATTTGTTAGTCAATTTATCAGTATGCTATGTTATGTGGGCTGTTTCACAGAATATACTTTCTGACTATAATTTATATTCTATATACTTCTAAAGAAGGTTTCTGATATTGCTACTTGTTTCCTTATTGCAGAAAAATCTATTAGAGATTGAAAAGAAACTGGAAGATTTAAAGCCTCTATCTGAGACTAAAAGCAAAGGAAAAAGAATACTAATTCAAGATATAGAGGGTTCAGAAGATGATGAAGAAAATGAAATTACAAAAGAATATGAGAGAAGAAGAGGAGACAAAAGTAATGTCATATCATTTTCTATCCTATTTTTACCTGATAAAAAATTGTTACCTTTGATATTATAAGTTTTATTCACATAATTTATCCAAATGCTCCTAAAAATCACTTATTTCCTTGTATCCTCTATGATTTCAGACCTATCCTTTGATGTAGGTCCAAGCACTGTGAGTTTTCCAGTAAACACAATTTTCCACTTACAACTCTAAATTGTCCTGTTTTGTGAACACTGGACTGCATGTGTGTGCTTTAATAATGCACTGTTGGCACAAGACTTTAAGAAACATATTTTTTTCAAAATGAGTTTTATATACGCTAAGTCTCCTCAGGTAAAACCCCAGAAGAAAGAATGGACCGCATTCCTAGACTTAAATATTAGTTAATTTGGGGTTGATTTCCATTGGGAGCACTCAGATGACTAACAGCCTTTTAGATACACAGGAAGACTCTCATTCAGTTGATGGAGGCTTAGGATTTTAAACATAGGGAAGATTGGCAGCAGAAGTCACTGATGTATGTGATCATGGAAAATGAATTGGTATTTTGAGATGTAGGAGGCATTTACATCTTCCTAGATTGCTCTGAAATTTAAACTGAATCTGGAAACAATGTTAGTGCAATTAGTGAATAAATCTGATATGTTCTATGAATGTAATAGGAACAAACAGACTAAGCATCTTGATGTTTCATGACTTTTCATGGAGAACGACGAGTAAGGTCGTAGATTTGCATTTTGATACTTCTCATTCATTTAGAAGCAAGCATATCAAATAGGAGACAAGTAGAGCTTTTTGCTTAAAAGAGCAGTTGTGCCTGCTGTTGCATTTCTAGCATGGCTGGTACTGCTTTCTGCTCTCTGCTGCTGGAACACTGAGGTGATGGAGGCCTGGGCTCTTAATGCTTCCTGGCTGTGCTCCTATACCTCTCTCTGATCCTCTCTTCACCCACTTGGTCTTTATGCCGTTGCTGAATTCACATCTAATAAAATTCTAATTCTTAGTAACCTCTCTGAAAATAATTTTACTGTAATGGAAACATCCTTTGCCACTGTATCCTTGTATAATAATTTATTGTGTCTGTCCTTGTTGTGCTTAGAAGCATTATTGCTGAGGCTTTGCAGAAAGTTCTGTGGCCACCTCGTTATCCATTGGACCACTTTTTTTTCTGTATTCCTTAACACTCTTCCCAGAGTGCTTGTTCATTGGTATCTTTGATTTTTAGAAATGTCTACTCTGTATAGTCTTCAAGAAATGAGCTTAACTGATTCATAGAGGATCTAGCACAATGAAGCCCAGTCTTCTGTGGCTTTTAGGCTCTATTGCAAGCTAGCAATATGCAAAAATAGATGATGCTAAAATAAACAGTATTGAAAAATAACTGTAGATAAAATTAACTGTCTGCTCTTCTTACTTGTGATTTGTTTTTGGCAGTTAGGACGCTCTCCCAGAGTCTTTCTCTATAGAATTTTATCTAAGAGATTTGCCTGACCGCGTTTTTTGTCCATGGCTTTTGTTTCTTACTAGAAGGTATATACGATATTCTCTGGGTGAATGTAAAATAAAACTATTCCAGGATGTATCCTAAGGAAATGATTATTCTAATAATGCTCTCTTATCTATCCATCTAGCCTTTTGTCATTTTTTTTGTATTTCATAGACTTTGAACCTTTTTTCATATTTGTTTCTGTCAAATCTGTAGGATGGATGGAAGTCTCAAAAATAAATAGCTTTAAGTTTCACAGAATTACAGAATCCTGTGATTAATTAAAATGGTTTTGGGGTAGAATATATAGGTCATACTATTACTCGGGCTGTTTAAATAAATAAATAAATAGCTGGGGAAAAATTACTAAAAAACCCAGATGCTTCCAAAGAGTGAGACTAACACAGGCAGGGTTTGGTTGGAAATTCAGGGTTCATCTCTGGCACTTGAGAATCACACTCTGACGCACACATCCACCTAAAATGAGACTCTAGCAGTTCTGCTGCATGTGGCACTAACGGTTTTTAAACATCTCACACTTTTCTGTCCTGCATGCTTTGATTTCAGTAAATATTATGCATTTATTTATTTTTTTATTTTAATTTGGAAACAAACATTTGGTTCATTTTTTTTTTTCCATCAACTTAAGAATTTTAGTTTGAGTCAGTAGGAGTCATCACTCTAATATATGAAGGAATTTAAGAAATTCTGCTTGGCAGCAGGGCACCTCTGATTAAGGGAAGATGAAAACCCAGCATCTTGATTAATAACACAAACCACAAAGCAGGCTGTTTACAGTGCTGCTTTTGCCTGGCTGATAATTTCAAGCTCTTTAATGTAGTTTTATTTTGAAATCTGCTTTTGAATAGTTGAACAGTAACCTGTTCAGCTAACTGAGGAAGTTAATATTCGATACTCTTATCACAGGCATTTTTCTTAAATAAATAATAAATATTAGCAATAATTAAATGATCTAAACTTTATAAAAGGTCCTTTGCCATTATGTTTATGTGAAAGATTTTATGAGAATGATTTATAAGGTCTTGTGCCTCCTCCTCTAAGTTTTATTTGAGGAGGGTTTTAAAGTGTGTAATGTGTATTTTGTTAGTTGTCTGCTTTAATTTTGAGCATGCTGGAATCTTGACTTATTCATAGAAAATCAGTATTTTAATATTCAGTATTTAAAGGGTTAATTTCAAGGTATTTTCTGTACCATTCTGACTCTACAGGGCGATTAGCAGGTGCTCAGCAAAGAGAAATAAGGTGCCACAGTAACATGTTCTCAGCAATAGTTACAGATTGCTGGTAACTAGGAATATTTCTGTGTGCTCGTAGGTGTTTTCTGAGGCAAGCCAATCCTTATAAAGTGAAGATTCCTTAAGTATTGTGTGCTCCTTGGAAGTACACCCCTCTTTCGCAGTGGCAGTAGTTTCTCCTGATGATGCAAGCTCTAACTCTGCTGATTAACTTCCTTGTAGAAATTGGTGTGCCAGTAAGAGCAGCGGCAGCTCCGGAGGAGGCTGAAATGGGGAACACGCAGAAAAAGTTTCCTAGCAAAGGAGGTGGCGTTAAGTCAGAAGACAGAGACACACAGAAGCAGAAAGAATATGATGAAAGTGCAGTAAAAAAAGGCACATCAGAGAAAAAAGCACAAAAACCTCTAGCAGACGGTGAAGATGAAGTTAACGGCTATTTAAATCCTAGTCAAAAGAGTGAAAGCCATGAAGGCGAGAAGACCTCCGGATCCCATGAAGCAGGGTCGCTGCCTGCTGATGGTCGCAGTCCTTTGCTTCCTCCTACTGCAGCAAAACTAAAAAGCGAAGGAAATGAGTTATTTAAGAGCGGACAGTTTGGAGAAGCTGTGCTCAAATACTCAGCAGCAATTGATTATGTCATGGGTTTAGGTGAGTGTGATATTTTATCCTTAAATCTAGGACTGTTGCTTAGATTACTAAGAGAAACTACTAGTGAACTAACGTGGCATATCCCTTGTTTTTTGGCACGAGCTACAATGCAGTAAATTCTTTGTGATGGACAGTAGAGAACAGTGTATGTAATACAAAATACAGGAAAATGAATGAAATAATATTTAACTTTCTTAGGGCAGAGATGTTTGCAGTGTTTAAATTTGAAGTGTTTAAATAATGCCATATTCTAGGTGACATGAGAAAAAGCTTCTGGCAGCTTTGCACCATCAGCAAACTGCATCGCTGCAGTGCAACTCAGAGTATACCAATCTTTAATTCTTGAATGTAATTCTAGTAATGGTTTTTGATTGTAATTATATATTCTTTTAGCAGAACAAAGTCCAGGTGATATAAGTATCTTATACTCAAACAGAGCAGCGTGTTACCTCAAGGAAGGGAACTGCAGTGACTGTATTCAGGATTGTAACAGGTAAATTGCAACCTCCCATGTAGGGCAACAACATTCCTGATGATGATTAAACATTTTAATTGATATCTTGCTCTTACAATTTGGCTTAGAACCACCTTTAATAAAGCCTTGATTCCCTGTCTAAATGACAGGTATCTGTATTTGTCAGTTACATAAACATTCACATGGAAGCCAGGGAAGGAGCAGCTTTTAGTTTGTTGTGTGAAAGAGGTTGTTAGACTGCTTTCAAGCATGCATGTGGTGAATCTGTGTATTCTGTGTTTTTCTTATATACATTTAGAAAAATTAAAAACAGTGGCTACAGCTGTTCAGGAATTGAACTAAAATCCTTTCTGTTTGTTGTGGCTTTTAAAGACACAGGAATGGCAGAAGGTCAGGCACCTTCAGTACCTTCCAAACACCACCTTCCACTAAAGTTGTATAGTATGTCTTAGATGTCTTTCGTTATATTTCCGTAGTGGGGTTGTAATGCTAAAGTAGAGGTGAGTAAAATAGGAGAGTTAGAAGTCCTATTGATGAATCAAACTTTTTCATAGCACAATGAAACCTAGCTGTAGAAATCTAGCACACTTTAGCTGTGAAAATAACTAAATATAAAATACATATATACTTTTGTATTAAATGGTGATCTTAGTGTATACATTCTGCCTGATAGCAAAATTTCTCGAAAATGCCATCTGAAAAAAAAAAAAGACTTATTAACAATATTTTGTTAAAGTAGTTGCAAGATCATGGACAGCTGGTGCACAGAGCTTTTTAAATTCAGACTCTGTTTAGTTTATAAGACATAATTGAAATCAGTAATATGAAGGTTTGAAGTTTCCTATTCTTACTAATTAGAAGCTCATTTTCTTATTACTTTGTGATACCATCCTTATTATTTGGCGTATTTTCTGGATACAGAAGTACTTGCGATGCTGAGTGAACACAGCAAAGGCAGAAGGAGATCAGGGACTGGGAAGCAATCTTGCAAAACTGCATACACATGATTTGGATAATACCAACTGATCTACTGAAGGCAGCACAACATAAGGAGAGTGTTCTAAGGATGGTTTGCTTGATCTATTAAAAGACAAGAATGGTGTTGTACCACTTACATTCTTGATATGAAAATAATTTTTGAACATATATCTTTCATTATGTTGTAGCTCTTTATGCCGTAGAAGTATTTCAGAATCCCTTTTGAGTCTGTTTTTAAAAACAGTGACTTGGACTACCTTCCTTCCTTGCTATAGAGAGTGGAATAAGGTTCCTTCATGGTAACCTGATTTTCATGTATTTAGTACTGTGATGTGGCTTGCTCTGTGGCTATGTTATATTTGAGGGCTGACTTAGAAACATGGTTTTCCATTTCCACTGATTTTATTCTTTGAGCCATGCATTCTTCCCTGGATTCATCTATGGTTGTGTTTACTTTGTGCTGGATGGTAAGAGCCTGTAACCTGAAATTGCAGCATGTCAAGTGTTTTTGCTTGTGGGAAGTGAACATCTCCCTGTATTCAGCACTGCTTAAACACCACCTACAGTACTGTGTGAGGAGTGTCCCTGAGATTGCTAGAGCTGGAGCGCTTGTGTTGTGAGGAGAGGCTGGGGGAATGCCTTGGGTGGCCTACAAGGGCGCTAGAGAGACCTAACTGCAGCTGCGCAGGGTCTGCAAGGAGGTGGTCAAGAAGATGAGCCCTGGCCCTCCTTACCAGGAGGGCAAGACACCACAGGCATAAACTGAAAGATGAGAGGTTCTGACCTCAGGAAAAACTTTTCTGCGTGAGGACTGTTGTGCTTTGAAACAGGGTGCCCAGAGAGGAAATATAGTCTCCTTCCTCAGCATCTTTTTTTCCAGACCCAAATGGATAAAGCCCTGAGCAACCTGATCAGACCGCAGAGGTAACCCAGCCTTGATCAAGAAGTTGAGTTAGAAACTCCCCCCATCAATTACTCCATGATTCTAAAAAATCATAGAGCAGACCCCTAGACTCATCTCTATTTCAGTATTGCAGTATTGATCTTTTTGTCTTATTAGCAAGAATCATTGTTTAGTAAAAGGTCATCTTTAATAAATAATGTCTTTGTAGGCGGTTGCTTCATATTACTGGAAAAGCCTGTGGTAGGAGCTTTTGGAAGGAGTCCTGATTATACCATATTGGGTATTGAGCTCACTATTGACCACTGAAGCAAAATAGAAAAGGAAACAACTGAAGCCAAAAAACAGGCAAAGATCTAAAAGTCAAAAATAGGCAGGGGCTTTATTAATGTTTTATTAAATGCGTTTTTGAATATGTGTACATGTATATAGGGAAGAAGACCTGAAAATCATATAGGCAAAAGCACTATATACTTGAGATCCCTGTAGAGTCAAGAAGCTTTATTTAAGGAGAGCTTTTCACTTTAAACAGCTGTCTTTACTTCAGTCTTTTCTTGAAGAGAGCAATTTTCCAGATGGAATGTATGAATTTGAGTAAAGTTTGTAATAAAAGTACTAACAGTTTCATAACTTCATCTCTTTTGGGATACCGAGCAAGTAATAAACCACTCAGTCCCTGTTCTCCTGGGTTATGTTTCTATAAACCTATCTAAAATCACAGATACTATGTATAGCTGTATATATATAATGAAAAGTTCATTGTTATTATTGACATTGTTATTTTTCAATGTCAGATTTTCTTTTTGTTTTGTGCAGAGCTCTGGAACTTCAGCCGTTTTCTCTTAAGCCTCTTCTGCGACGAGCAATGGCACACGAGTCTATGGAGCGGTACAGGCAGGCCTACGTCGACTATAAGACAGTGCTACAGATAGACAGCAGCATCCAGGCAGCAAATGATAGTGTTAATAGGTAACTATCCTCTATAAATTGTCTACTCAGAGGGGATTCTGAATAGAAAAACAGAGTACCACTTTGTTTTATTTCTTCTTCTTCTCAAGGGACAGGATTGTCACAACTAGAGAATTGATGGTGGTTATTCAGTAGTTTTTCTGTAGCTTCAAGGCTTTAACTCTGCAAGTTTTTAATGATGTCACAAATTTGACCATAATAAGGAATCTTTTTCCTTTCCTACTGTTTGAAGAGACTTGTCTGTGTTAAATGTTTAACACCTGTGGAAGTACATTTTTTTCCCTCCTTTACTCCTGTGGTTTTTTTTCTTTTCCATGTGTATCTTTGCTCTTGGTTTTCTTTGGCATGAGGGCAGTAGCAGAACAAAGCTTGTTTCTTGGTTCATTGGATGGCAGTAGTTTTTCTAATCACTACGTAGATTAGTGTGCTCAGAAACTCTCTACATTTCCACCTGCAAAGAGACCTTAGGTAGGATGCGTTCCTTATTGCTCATACCCGGGAAATATTCCAAGGGAAGTATCACTGCAGTCTTCTCTCGGTGCCCACTGCTGGAAACTCTGAGATGTGAAAACTGGTCTATGTGGGTCCCCATTCTTTTGCAAATAAAATTTCCTAAATACTCTTAGTCCTGCACTAGCATCTCCATTCATTGTCCTTGTACATTAGAATTAAGAGATCCTACATATTATGTATAGTAGTGACTGCATATAAACTATACATTTTTGGTGTATAATAACTTTTTAAAAGTCTGTCCCTTACTGCTGTTTCAATTTTCTACTATTTTCTTAATACTATTCCCATAATTTCATCTGCATTTCAGTTTTATAAAACAGTTTTGCCCTTTAGGGCTCAATGTTTTTATCTCACAAATAAAAGCAAGCTGAACAGAACATATTTCTGTCCCTGAAAAGATGTTTCTCATAATTTTATACAAATGACTGTATTCATATATTAGACTAAAAAAAATTACCCTGATGAGTAGATCTGGACAGAAATTCCTCTTACTCAGTCATGCTGGACATCACTGTTGAAGGTTGCAGTGGTCATTCATTTAACACTAGCTTCAAAACTGGAAGACTGAAATTTCTATTGGGGTATACCTGTTAAATGGTTGACTACTATAGCCTTCAGTAAGTATATAGCTGTACTTTATTTTAGTGCAACCTCTTGTGTATCGTTGCAACATTCTTAAATTTTTTTTTTAATGTCATATTTTAAAAACTGTTTTACTGGGGCATCAGCTTATTCTCTTTCATAACTTATATTTCATGCAATCTAAATTAATATTTTAATTCCTATTTTTTTTCTTTCACTTTTTTGCCTTTTTCCTTTTTATACTGGTGTACTCATTGTGGTGGTTTAAGATTTATGTTAAGTATGAATCTTCCAATATGCTGCAGTTGTGAAAACACTGAGGTAGCTCGACAGAGCGGTTGACTAAAAAGCTTAGTGGTGTAAAAAGCAAAATAAAGAGGAATGTTATTTTTAACTTTTTTTTTAATAATTTCAACACTAATTCTTGCTGCTAAGTGATATTCCACAATTTCTGTTATCATACTAATATTTTCTGTATAAGATGTATATTTATAATAAATATTATAACATGCAGTAATACAATGATACGTTTTATAATATATACTATATATAAATTAGAGTTACAAAATTAGTAAAATTCTGCATATACAATATTTGTATTCTTATTAAGATACAGTAAATATTTAAGCACCTGAATGACAGGATTTTGCCTTTTTTTCTGTACTTCTTTAATTTATGAAAATTTATAGATGCAGAACAAGCACTAGTCATTGAATATGCATTCATGCAGCTTTTACCAATGGACCCAAATATGTTTCATTTAACAGAGGCCCCTGAGCACTGACATAATTCCTTAGACTTCCTTGAGAAGGACATCAGAGGCCATCATATCTTTAAATTCTTGGCTTTTGGCCAAAGATGACCAAAAGATCATGACACTCTAAGAAGTCTTATTTTTGATCCTATGAGAAGTTATTTCTGATCTCCCAAGTCTGCAGTGGTGCTAGAGCATTTGGTTGGGTGAGATTACTGCTGCTCTGGTGTCTGTGTGAATGATTATTCTTTCCTGATCTTGCCTTGTTTTATCCTCTGCTATTTTTTCATATTTCTCCTACTAGTGACTTGAAAGTTGCTTAGTGATAAGCTTACTTCCTCCTTACTTCCTTTTTTTCCTTAACATTCTTCCTTTTCTCCCCTCTAGGCCTTCCTTATGTTTTTAGCTTCACTGCTCATTACTCTTTCCTCCCTGGCAACCCATCACCTTATTTCAGCTGCTTTTTCCTTCTCCTCCTCTGCTGGTAATTCATTTTTGCTTGCCATTTCTTTGTTTCTAGAGCTAGAGCTCCTGCACAATTGAACTTTTAATGTAATTCATTTTTAATATCATTTGTAAATCACACTGAAATAGTTGATCAAAATACTAATTTTCATTGCTGAAATAATACATATTTTAAAAATTAATTCTAAGGAAATATGAGGGCTATTCTAGGTGTACTACCTTTTAATTCAAAGGGACAACCTGAAAGTGTATTTTAAGAGGAATAATAGGTCTTAGAGACCTCTTTTTTATTGGAGAATTTATCCATTCGTTTTTATGTTCCTGAGGGAAACTGGATCATGATGCTGTAGAACGCTGACAGAAAAGCTCCTTTTCCTACTTTTATCTGAGGGTGCTTTTGATGAATCCTGATAAGGCTGATCTACAAAAACTCCCCTAACTTAGCAGGCTTCCCAAAAATCTTCCTGTCAGAGGCCAAGTTGAGCTTACTAGACTTAATAATTCACATGTAAAAGAGAGTTGTAGGTTTTATAGTATAAAGTTACCTGTTCATTTTACATTCCAAAGGAAATAGGTAAGATTCTACATGCATGTTCTTAGGAAAAATAAGATGAAAACAAAATGAAATAGTTATTGGAGAGTTTAACATGTTGGTTAGAAGATGCTGAATTGTGTCTTTATTGGTTTTCTGAGATCACTGACAGACATGCTGAAAGATACATTCTGTGGAAGGAGACTGACAGATACTTCTTCTAATGATGTGAGCTAAATCACAGGATGATGCTTCCAAGCATGCTTTTAATTAGTGGCATTTTACTGGCTTTAGGAACATAAATTATTTTCTTCTTTTGGGTACTGTTCAGTTCTAATGATGGACAATCTGTTTATGTGCTTCCATTTGTTAAATTGAATTTTCATTCTCATTTTAAGAGAGTGGAAATTTCTTTAATATCACTTAGTAAATTGCATTAGACACCTCAGGAACTCGTGCTACAAAGCCCTGAGTACCATCTGGTGCAAGTGGTTGCCCTGTGATAGACTCCAAAGCGGCAACAACTTTAGCAATTCAGACTACCATTTAAAAAAATAATAAGTTTTAGTAAAATTAGAATAAACACAACTTTCACAAGCTTTTTTGGTGGTGGCATATTTTAAAATACTCTTTATTAGTGATCGAGGTAGTGGAGAACCCGGGAAGGCAAGTGTAACTAATATGCAGAAAAACATTATGTAGAAAAGAAATTAAGCAACTAGGTAGTGCAATGAAGTGAGATATTCTGAGTACAAAGAGCTTATCTTAAATTCTAAGATAAGATCTTAAATTCTAAGATAATTCTTGTTTTACAACAAGATATATTAGAACAGTTGCAACTGCATGTATTGGTTCTTCTGTCAGACCTGAAGTAGATGATGAGAAAACAATTTGGTACTGATTGCTCTTACTCTGTAGGCATGTTATACTGAGGGCTTTTATTTGTACACATTATTCAAATATTGAAAGAAAATAAAACCTAGGAAGAAAACTTGGACTGAATTATTTCCCCTCATTTTATCTCACACTTAACATTACAAGTGCACTAAATGGAATTGCACCTAAAGTGCTGATTTCAGCTGTTTTAGATAACGTATCTGCGTAACCTATTTTACAACTCGGTTCAAAGTTTTCCGTTGTTAAAGCAGATTGCAAATTTATCACCGGTTGTACGTGGAGCTTAAGTTCCTTTCATATTAGAAGATTTTTATGTCAGTGGTTCTCATTATTGTGTTTTTTTAACATGCTAAAAAAAAATGTAACTTAGCTCCAAAACATGCCATATCAGTGAGAAACTTCCGTTGTAGTGGATTTGAGATTTAATCTGTCGTGTATGGGAATAGTTGACCTGTAATCTGTCGGTGGAAGAAAGACTCTAAACAGTTCAAAATTTTCATTTTTCCTCATCATTTAAATGGAGATGAAGAATGATTTGGAGCATTCTGTAAAATGCAGTTTAACACATACTTTGTAACCTGCTTTGGTTATCTAAAAAAAAGTTGCAAGGGGTTTTGTTTCTAATTAAAAAGTGAAAAAATCAGAGTATTAAATAAATGCAATACAGTTGGTTGCTGTGACTATTTTTAAATTAGTCTTGAGGATAATTATTATAATTATGCACTCATTTTTGGTAAAAAAAAGAAAAAGACAGTACATTATTGAATTTATCTGTGTCATTAAAAAAAATATATGAGAAGTCATGTTGATGGAGCTTTTCTCTTTCAGAATAACAAAAACTTTAATAGATCAGGATGGTCCTAGTTGGAGGGAGAAACTGCCACCGATTCCAGTTGTTCCAGTTTCTGCCCAGCTGCACAGGTGGGATGGAGGCAGCTTCGCTTCAGAGCCCAAGACGAGAAGCACCACAGACACCAGTAGAGAAGAGCAGCTGCAAATGAATGGTATGGAGAGCTAGTGCAGATGTACAGACACAAGTAAAGAATTTTTGATTGAAAAACAGAGTATGATTTTTGTTAGTGATGTCAAAGTATTTTCATTAAAGTTGTTGTTAGTATATATCTTTAGTGATATAACACTCATAATGTTTGGGCAGTAACTGGGTTCCCATTTACTTTTGGAATGAAGTAGAAAGTTGGATTTTGCATTAACAGATTGCTATTGAACATAAATGCTTGGCTTGAACGTGAATGCTTGGCATTTTGTTGTAGTGTTTGTAGTGCTGACTTCTTCTGTGAATGATTTAACTTGTTATTAATTTCAATGTATAATCAAACCGTTTAAACCTTTTAAGTAAGATTAAACTTGCATCACTATAACCTTCTAGCTTTACAGAAAGAGGAAGACTCAAACATCACAGTAAGGAAAGTACAAAGGTAAAAGGTCCCTCATACCAGCAGTAATATGTCCAGCCTCTTCTGAACTTAATGACATTTGCCATAATTTTCTCCACAAGTGTGTTCTGTAATATTTTGATACAGAACTCCTTCTCAACTATTTTAAATAGATTGGGCTGTGTTTAGATTTTATAAATATTACCTGAAAACTTTCACCAAAGTTGGTCTCCTAAGTATGTAACTGCCTTTTAGGACCTGTGAGACCCCAATAATTGCTGCTGCTGGAAACATGCCAGTAATAAGAGTCATTAATGAAGCCTTATGGCCGGCTGACACTTTCTTGCATGTGTTGGTTTTTGTTTATATCATACGATTTGAGTTAAAATTTAGTTATGTTTCCTATTTAAGTTTTCTCTGATTACAGATTATTACTTTTTCTCAAGTCTATGTACAGTTTTCTGGTGCTGTGAGTGCTGTGTTTCCATGAAAAAGAAATTTTAATTTTTGGTTAAAATTATCTTTTTACGTACAGTCTTAAAACTTAAAAGTTTCAAAGGAGCCTCATATCCTTTAGAAAAGCACAAAAAACCACATTTTTTTTCCAACTATCATTTACTTAGAGCTATGTTAGTAATTATTTTTTACTTGCTACAGGGACATGAAACTGCATTCAGGGCTAGTTTTCCATGGCAAACATAGCTAAAAATTTGAATCTCAGGTGGAACTAATTGCATAGAGTGATGTGGAGTTTAGAAGGAAAGATAATTTTGGCAGAACACAGTATTAATCAGAGAGGATGCATTTACACTTGGTTGTTTTCAGATCATTCAAAACATGCTTTTGCCAGTTTACCACAGGAATCACGATGGATGATTTGCTTGCAGAAAAATGCTGGATTAAATTACAGCTTTCCTAGTGTGACAGTGATAATGTAGAAGACTTTAGTCCTATTGGTAGATCCGCACCATTCCAAATAAAATCAGTATCTCAGCAAAGATGTTGTCCACACAGAAAAGGTGAATGAGAAGACTTAGAAGTATAGACCTGTTTGTTGTATTCTAGGTAATTCAACAAAATAGTCACCCTGGTGCATCAGAAGGTATGTGTTACCCAGATATCTATATGGTAGTTCATGCCTTCTTCAGAGCAGCAGCAAGATCTGAAACAGAAATTGTAGTGTCCTGAGTGATGTAAGATGCTCCAGATAGCAGGCGCTTGAGCCACTCTCAATGAACTGCCCTTTTAAAATAACATTGTGCTTCTCTTGTAATATAGGTGAAAAAGATGAGGAGAAGTTCAAGACGTTAAAAAACGAAGGGAATGATTTTGTGAAGAAGGGTAAATATGAAGAAGCTGTAAATAAATACACTGAGTGTATGAAGTTAAATACCAAAGAATGTACTATCTACACTAACAGGTAAGGATCCCAGCCCATTTTGTTTTGGGATAACAATACTTGTTGTATTTTATGACTGCAGATAAAAATTTTGCATCGCCTCAGTCACTATCAAATGATATTTTCTATTTGATCAGTCCTCCAACGAAGTTATAATTAGCATAGCATTTTGTAGCTATCATTTTTTTCAATAATGCCAGGATAATTGAAAGCAAATGTGCAGTAGCAGTATCTCAAATATGAAAAATACAATTTCAGAGAAGAGGTATGCTTTGGGAGTGCAGAAGTAGGAGCAGTGCACAGCTGCATTATATTTAAAGGCTGACCTAGCACTGTAGCATAATTCTTTCTTCTGTAATCCTGTCAGCTTCCACAAACTAAGAAGGATTTGGTTAGGCTAGTATTTCAGTAAGACACTTCCAAGTAATAATAAGGTGCAAAGAGTGATATTGCTATCAGAACAATTGCATAAAATCAATAGAACAATTGCATAAAATCAATACTTCATTACTGTGGTATTGGTACTGTTCTAACATGGGCTTTGCTTTTGAAATACCTGCATTTCTGCTTAACTCCAAGCACGTAGGTGAGTCATACTTGAATTTTGACTTACATTGCGGAAATTGGTGCTTTCTAAATCCATCCAGGGATACCATTAATACTTACTGGGTTTGATGTACAACTGAAAATATCTGATTGTGGAATTGCATGAAGTATTAAAATTTACATTTATGAGTCAGATATTGCGTTCACTACAGTACTTTAAAATTTACTTATATTGCAGTGTGTTTTGTTTTTCTGTGTTAGAGCTCTCTGTTACTTGAAACTATTTAAATATGAAGAGGCTAAGCAAGACTGTGATCATGTTCTTCAGATAGAAGACTCTAATATTAAAGCTTTCTACAGAAGAGCACTAGCACACAAAGGCTTGCAGGTGAGGAAAACAGAACGTGGCAGGTATTGTTCAGCACTTCTAACTTGCTTATGCTCTTCAAAGACAATCAGGTAGTTGCAACAGATGGGTAAATACAAGCAAAATATGCAACATGGATGGCGTATTTCTATGTTTGTAGAGCACTAGACATGTGTAAGAGGTGTGTATATATATTAATATAAGAGGATTGGTAAAACTGGAGAAAGCAATAAAAATTATCTGGGGTTGATGAATAATCTTAATGAAAGATTTTTAAGAGCTAAATATATGTAATTGGGCAAAGATAAAACTAAGCTGGGAAATGTTATTAGTTTGTAAATATGCAGACACTTATTCATGACAGCCAAAGTGGGATCTAATTTAGTAAATGATGATGTTTATACATTTCCTTAAGTGTAATTAAGGGAAGATCAGGGAAAAAGCCCTGCTTGTATTCTGGCCTATAATATAGGACATGGGACTAGAAACTGGTAGCCCTGTGTTGTATTGTCAAAGTCAACATTAAAAATGCAGTTAGAGTCACATTATATTAATACTGAAGGAACACTACGTTGTAAGCTTAATGCTTAAAAGCAGCAATCGTCAATAGTGTCTGATAGTTGGGTGTGATGTTCAGAAAACAAATTATTTCACTCTACATACTTTAATATGAAAAAAATTATACATAAAGTACTAATTTAAAGCTCTCTTCAGGTTCATTTTTCCTTTCGTGAAATTACATTATCTGTTTTGTAGTTATTTTTGCATATTTGATACCAATCACCAGGCATTTCTGATTTTTTTTTTTTTACTTATTTTTCCATTAAGTTGTTATTTTTCTAGTTGTTTCTAAAAAAGTCTCTTCACTTCTGCTCACAGAATTACCAAGCCAGTGCTGATGATCTCAACAAAGTACTTCGAATAGATCCAAATGTTCTTGAAGCAAAAAAGGAGCTGCAACAGATAACCCAATTGCTTAACCTTAAAAGTGGTGCTGGAGCTGGTAGTCAGCAAAAGCAAAGGAAGAAAATAGCCATACAGGAGGTACATCTGCTCATTTTTAAATGCAGGCAGTACAGATGCCACACATTTGAAGAGAGAACATTAAAGCTTCTCTTTTGCAGTTACTGCTCTGCACTTTTTTGGCCGTATTGTGTTTTCATGCAATTTTAAGAGCATGTCGGAGGTTTCTTGCGTAGCCTGTGTTTGGTCTCCATTGCTTTCTATAGTAAAGCTTGTACTGCCTTGAGGTACATTGAGAACCACAAAAGAAATGGAGAAGAAGTACTTTTAGAGAGCACTACAATTCAGGACATCTTGTAATCAAAAGCTGCTTAGACTGCAGAATACCAGATTTGCTTTTAGCCGGTGCTATTCAGGCTGCCCCTGGGGCTGCACTGGCAAAGGGTCGCTCCTGGCAGACACTCTGCACGTTCTTGTGCTAGTAGTGAAGAAGTTACTGGTCTGAGGGTGAAACGCTGCCTTTCAGAGAAGGGCCATGGGGAAAATACCCACAGGACCTTTAAAAGGAACATGTGGTAGAATGTAACATGTTGGATCATAAAGCTAACTGTGTAGAGTTCAGTTTGAATTGGACAAAGAAAAGATTTTCTGTCGTGAGTTTTTTAGATTGATATTTTGGATCAACTTTGCTCCTTTAAGAACATATTTTCTCTTTTTCTGCTTTAAAATATATAGCTACCAGTCTGTACAGTATTATGAAAGCTACTCTAACTTGGTGATGAAATTTCAAAATCAGTAATGCGAAACCAGCGATACAGAGGCAAGGTCTGTTACTGGCACGCCTCCTGTCGCATGAGTTCTCCAGCTTTATGTAACGGGCGAGCATGCCAGGAGGCCTGGAAGTGACTGCGTTGTTGAAGGACCAACTGGGCACGTTCCTGGCAGGGGCAGCTTCTTCCAGGGCTGAGGACGGAGGCATTTGTGCTTGCAAGGAGAATTCAAGCTGCTGCCTTAGAGAGCCTCCCCTCTTACCTGCTGCAAGATGGGGAGTGCATGAAAGCAGACTGCCAAAAAATATACATAAAGTTTAGCTAGAAGTTCTGATTTACTATTATTACTCCACTTTAATCAAGCTGTAATTACATATATAGAGGAGATTCAAGAATGCCTCCCTTGAAACTAAGGATTGTTGAAAAAGGAGAGCAGACTCTGATCAGTCTCTGAGCCTAATGCAGTATTTTGCAAAAATGCCTGAGCTGGCCCTAGCCCAAGCCTGTGCTGTGCCAGGCACTTTCTTCAGGCGTTTGCAGATTCTGGGCATCAACTCAATGATTTTTAATCAGATTATACCAATTCCCTGTCTCTCTATAGCTGGAAGTGGATTTCAGCAGATGTAGTTGAACCCGTGGTAACCTTTCTAGTGACTGGTGCGTGAAGCTCAGTGCAGGCTACAAACTCTGCAGAAGGGAGGTGGGTATGGGGCAGCTGGACTGCACTGAGCTTTCCACTTTGACAACACTGCTTGGAAAGCAGCCCGGCCCAGCGACGTGCCCACGCTGTCCTGCAGCAGCAGCAGGACTGAATGGAAACGTTGGTGTCCTCTGCCTGTGTTCCCTTCTGCACACTGTCACGTATGCACACGGTCCCCTCTAGGTTCTTCAAGTAGCCTTCAGTTTCCTGCCTAGAGCGGAGTGCTCGGCACTACAAAGAAATCTTCTGAAAGAAGGAAAATAGCACTTCTTACCAGAACCCTCTAGAGACAGAGGCACCATGAGGAGGGGGGTTATATAAGGAAAGAACTTAAATCCTTTTCTTTTATGAAGAAGAAAGCGGTAAATTTAATTTACTGACTTTTCAACAAATATGTTCTGTGAAGCTTCTGGTTATCTGCATGTCTATTTTAATGGTTTGTTACTGTTTCCTTTTTGAAGGTGTCTGAAGTTGATGCAGAGAAGGAACAGGAGAGAGAGTTTGTTGCATCAGAAGGTGCTGGGACTAATCAAGCAGTTCCTGCAGTCCCTGGAACGAGGGGGCCAGTGAGGAGCTCTGACAAACTGTCTATTTCAGCCCCAACTAACGCTTATGACTTTGGTCAGCTCGTAAATGCAGTGAATGCCAGCAAGGATAAGTGTGCTTGTGCAGATCTTCTAACAGTGATCGAGCCCTCAAAATTGCCAGTGCTGCTGAGTAACAAACTTGAAGGAGAGATCCTGTTGATGTTTATCCAGTCGTTGGAAGGCTACGTGCTTGGAAGAAATCCTGATCTTGTTTATCAGCACCTTTTCTACCTGAGTAAAGCAGAAAGATTCAAGGTAAGAATATAGGTTGGATGTATACCTAAATTCCTCTGATTTTCTGTCCAGTATTTCACATTTTAAAAAGAAATAGATACACCGGCTCTGAATCTCTATCCAATATCAATCTGTGAAATTCTGTCACCAGTGCTGGTTTTATATACATATATTTTTTTTTTCCCCCCAGGTAGTGTTGGCTCTTCTTAGCAAAAAGGAAAAACAACAGGTTCAGCAACTGTTTGACCTGCTTTCAGAAAACCAAAATCACCACTACAGTTTGGAAGATTTGGAGAGCCTTAAAAAAGTTTTTGAACTTTAAGAAGAATTTAAAGTGTCTGTATTGCACATGTGCACAGAGTTGATAAGATTGATGTATGAACGTGACGGGGATGAAGTGGGGCTCTTCCAATTGCATTTTGTTTTGGGGCATGTACATGTTTGAAAAAATTTAATTTGCTGCTCTTTTTTCTTGTAGCTGTATACTTTTTTAATCTATAGAATTTAATGCATATTTTTGTGTTTGATAACAGAGTTTATATTATTTAATATACTGATTTTAATTAGACTATATTAATTATACATTTATTATAGTGTGTATGTATGTGTATGTTTGTAAGTACATATACACATATATACACAAACACACAGGAGGTGCAAATTTGATTGATGGCACGATATATAACACACTTTTAGCCATTGTTTGTTACGTCTTTTCTGTGGATCTGGGTTCCTTTGGTAAAGAAGTGCCCTCCAGAGAGGTCAGTTAGCAAGAGCTTTGTTAAAATGAGTTTACAAAAGTATTAAGATTTTTAATTTTTTAGCTGAAATACCACATGCAGGCTTTGTTTTTACTATCCCCGGTCTATACAAAATCGATTTAAGTATTTTTGGGGGAATACAGCTAAGCACCACATGTTAGCTTGCCTTGGAAACTTCAAATGAAACTAATTGTTAAATAAATCCATACTTTTAAAAATGATGAGCAAGTGAGCAGCTTCTAGTGCATAGACTTGGCGGGGTTGTCCGTGTGTGGAAGGACTCTTGGTTGGCTTTTGAGGAGACCAAAAGTGGCTGCCGTTAGCAATAAAAATATCTGAGTTTTGTAATCCGGTTATTTAAAATATGAGCTATTTCTGTTTGCAGATGTATTAGTAAAGGTGAAATACAGCCCTTTTGTGAACACCAGGTGATGTTTGCTTTGTTTCAGGCACTACTTCCATTTTACCTTTGATCAAAATGAAGATTTTGGTTTTTTTTTCCCCAAAGTTTTTTGATTTTTCAAAGTGTATTTAAAACCCCAACGCATGCTTTTTGCCCCGTCGAAAAAACCAGATCCAACGCACTAGCACTGCAGCAATACTAAGAATGTTGTTTTAATTAAAACTTTTCTCAGGTGTACAGTAACACAAAATAAAGGTATTTCTTGAACAATTCATTGATTCTCATTTCTTAAATTTTGACATACTTGGATTACAAATTTTGTCTTGAACTAGAATTGTCAAGAATACAACTGTTGATTCAGAAGGGCGTATCTATAAAATGGGTATTTTGTGCCTACCTCTGTTTTTTTGGTGAGGTGTCCTGTGTTCAAGGGCGATCTAGAGCCGGTCCCAGGCGGGGAGGGCCGGCTCTGCGTCTCCTACGGTTCCCTCGTCAGGCCTGGGGGGCTCTGAGGGAGAGGCCCAGAGGGGATCTCACAAGGGATGGAAATGCTGGGAAATCAGGCTTCATTTCATGAGCTTTTCATGCAACAACCTTCTTGGAGGAGCAGGTGTACCACCCCATACAGAGCTACCTTTATGTGTGTGTGTGTGTGTGTGTGTGTGTGTGTGTACACATATACCTACATAGCTCTTACAGATGCTTTCAATACAGCTGAGGGCTCTGAGAGACTAAAAACCGCCACCCCTCAGCTGCATGTGCCGGCAAACTCTGGGAGCAAAATGGGGACACGGGCTCTGCGCCAGCCCCCCAAACACTGCCCCGTTGGAGGGCCACAGCCGGGCAGCACCCGTGCTCTGCGAAGCACCGAGGCCGCTGTGACAGGTTTGGAGGGGCCGCACACGGAGCTCCAGCACGGGGACGGGCACGGACGCAGCCGCACACCGGCAGTGCGCTGGGGCTGCGCTGCAGGGCGGGCACAGGCTGAGCCCGGGTAGAGCCCCGACCCCGCAGCAGGATCCCACGGAGCAGATTCGGGACAAGCCCTGAGCCCTGTGTTGGGCTGGCATCGAGCAGCTCCTACCTTGGGACATCCACCACTTCTTCAACGGGGTAGAAAAGGAACAGCAAAACCAGGACTGCTCCAGGCACGGCTGGCAAGCAGATGACAGTGATGCAGAAAGGAGGAGCAGGACAAGGGAGAACTGGAAGCAGCAGGCGCAGAGCGTGGCCCAAAGCCGACGCGGCACCTCAGGCCCGCTGCATGTGACCAGCTTCACCACCGCCATGCTTCCCACAGAGCGTCCAGCCCGGCACAGCAGTCACTGGGAGCCACCGATGACACAGAGGCCGCGCTCAGGAGCTGGGCCTGTCCCTTACGGGGCAGTGACTGCCTTGCCCAGCAGCCCCTCGCGTGCAGAGATGTTGCCGCTGCCCCAGCCGCAGCAGCAGGGCTGGTCTACTCGACCAGCTCCCCCTGGGCAGACGGAGCTGAGCACGGCCACCCGGTGCAGGACAGCCCTGGTGCCCGTGCTGCCCTCGCCGCTCTGCTCTCCACGCGAGGCACAGCAGAGGCACAAGGGAAGCCGGAGCTGCTGCAGGACCGGGCAGGCAGCAGATGCAGTCGGCAGCAGCATGTGGCCAGGGCAGAGCTCGCGGTGCTGGGGCCTGTGCAGCGTCACCACCGGGCTCTAGCAACAGGGTGGCCCCTGCACATACCTGAGTGCCCCCCAGTGCACCCAACTGCACATACCCAAGGGACTGACGTGTCCTGCTCAGTGCTCATCCAGCACCCTTGGGACCTGCATATTCACAAGATGGCTTCAGGCCCTTGCAGAGCAGTGGCTGCTCCGCTTTCTCTGCAGTTTCTTTACAGCAGTTTCCAAAAGCCTATGTGAGAGTGCAGCTGTGAAACCCTCTACACAGTGTGGTTGGTACCTGCAGTGATCTGCACCCACACGGTCCGTGTTACAGCAGACCCCATATCAGCTCCGCTCGCAGCCTCCATCAGTGCCGAGGTGTCCAGAAATGTTCCCACCGTTACAGGGACGCGACGTCGCTGCCACAGAGACCCACACGTCACTGACACACACTCGGTGCGCTGCACGGGATCGCCACACGAATGCAACAGCAGGAAACAACGCGCAAGGCTGGACCGTCTTGTTTTGCTTTTGAATAAGAAAGCATACGTATATTGGGAAGACACATTCAGGGCAGCTTTCATCTGATTAATGATGAAACACCTTGGAAAAAAATTGGGATATAGTATTATGGAAATAGGCAATACTAGAGTACTTCAAAGGCCAGGTAACTTAGATATTTTATAATGATAAAGTCCTGTTCAGTCTTAATATTTTCCTGAACTATCTCAACGATTCTCTGATATAGCAGCTGCTTCCCCTCGAGATCTGTAACCTGATGAAAATCAGTCAAATTGGCCAGAAACCATAGGGAAAATCTCCAGAGAGGAACTGTAATGCCAGGACAGCAGAAACAAGTGTCAGGCACCGTGACCTTGCCTGTGCTTTGCTTCTCTAAGTGTTCCACTCAGGACAACCGCCTCTGCCTTACACTGGCAGCTGTGCAGACAGGACACGGGCACCTCCTGCCCTAGTGTACTGGTGGCAGCGCCGCGTCTCTCACCGTGTTTAACAGAGCTGATACCAAATTACAAGCTGCACTAGATTCCGCAATGGTTGCTTCGAGAGTGCAGAGACACCACACGTGACGGCTTCCCATCATATTACCCAAGTTAAGTTAGAAATGAATCAGTATAATTTGTGCTTAAAAAAAAAATCACTATTCATTACTTTTAAATACATAAGATTATTAAAGGTGATTTCAAAGTGATGGAAAAAACCCACACTATCATTATATATTATATATGTAATTCCGCTGCACAGAAAACTGAGGGTACCAAGAGATTAAGAGACAGGCTTAAGTGTGCAGAGGAATGAAATGTCCTCCCCCGCTTCCAGTTGCTGCCATAACCATTAGGTTGTGTCGCTACAAATGAGTGTGCACCAGTGCCCTGCATGACACCAACACACCCGTTGCCAAAGCTGGACATGTCACTGCCTTTATGCCTTGCAGTTACTTCTAGGGCACACCATGTGCTTCTCTTATTTCTTATTCCCTTGAGCATCAATCTTTGGAGACTGCAAGAGAACACTCCGCTAATTGCAGCTTTAACACAGACCCAGCACAGCAGCTCTCTTCTTGCAATTCACTCTGATCAAAACGCAGCTCGTGCCTGGGTCAGGAACGAGGCAGATGCAGGTATTCCTTCTATCCTGCATTCCAATTAATTTTAGTTTCCTACTGTCAAAATGAAGGTTAGGAAACAAGCCTAACGAGCAGGCAGTTCAGCCAAGCAAGTAAACACTGGTTGTTTACCCAGGAACTCTGGTCAGTTTGCAGCAGTTGGGAAGGAAAGTCCTGCAGACCACGCGGCTTCGGGCAGAACACAGCTGTAGGCCAGTTGTACCAGGTGCAACTTTTAAATAGATTAACACACATACATGAGCTCTACCTGCTCTCTGAAACCCGTTCACGGGACACCCGCACGGCAGTATTCAGACATTTATTTCAGATATGCAGTTTACACGCATATTATTGAGCAAAACTGAATTGCAAATATACAAATACTATAACAAGCATTATCAAATAATGTAACTGGCACTAGTGTTATAAGCATATTAATGAAACTGGTGAGGATAAGTCATGGAAGAGGACTGCAGCTCATGGCGTTTTCTTTTTACCCAACCAAACTTCCAGTAGCACCATAAAGGCAATACTTACAAGAAACACAAGACAGAACATTGTTAACCGTTATTCTGATATTCACATTTTTTTTTTCCCATTTTAGTGAATTACCTAGCAAAAAACGTTAACAGTGCAGGCGCTCTGGCCAGCTTCAGCTTGTGCTCAGCTGTACATCTTCCATATGCAAAAAACAAGAACAAAAAAAAGCCAGCATATTTGGAACCCATCTTTGCACTAGTGCAGTCGCTGCCCTGCACTTTGATTCAGGGATTGAAGATATGCATGTCTTGCAAAGAGATGTCATATGAAAGTCATCCACTAAAGCCTGAGTGAGTCTTTGGTAGGCTAATACTTCTTTATTATTATATGTTTATCTACCACAGTCATTTTATTCACTAGAATTTTCTTTTGTGATCCAAGGTGGCCAAAGAGGACATTCTGGAGAACATTACAGTAAAATCCTCAAACGACCAGGCACTTGAAACCCAGTCTTTTCCAAAGGCACCAAGAATTGATGGGGCACCGTTTTCCCCCTCCCCCCGCCCCCCGCAAGGTGATTGCAACTTACTCTCTACAATGCTTATAAATCAATGGATCCTTTACAGATTTTATACAATGTATAGTAGCCTTATCTGCTGCATGGTTGGTTGCATGAATAAATAAGTAACCCCACTGTTCTTCACAGGTGACGTCTCCTTTCTACCGTCTACCCAGTACCAGTTTCTCCTACCTCGAAACCGTGTGAAATGCCATAACCTTGCTCAAAGTGCAGGCGCACGAGACGTCCATTCCCCACGCACGCTGAACACGCGGCCAGCCAGGAGCCACGGTGAGCACCGCAACACTCCCTGCTGAGGGGCCTCGGACCAGGCCTCTGCAAAACTTGTCTCCTGTAACTCACGTTCACCCTGGACTGGTTTCGCTGTAAGTTACTAACCCAGCTCACACCCGCTTACCACACACCCCACGTTTGTCAAGTGAACAGTGCAGGAAATACTATTCGTTTTAGCATTGGACAGATTACGAATTAGCCAATTTTATCTAAATACACCAAGTATATGCTTTCAAGCAAAGTTGTGGCAAACATACAAAACATGGACTTATTTGTACTGTTGTAATGCACTTGTTAAAGCCTTCATGTCTCTTCACACAGGTCTGTAAGATCCATAGGAAGTAGCCTCCCATACTGGGCAGGCACATATAAAATGCAGCTGTGTCAAAACCTTGCTTCCGCTGGTCATCTGAACCTTACGGGAGTCGCCTGTAACTCAACCAGCCTTCAGACAGGGTTCTTCAGTGGTCAGTGTTTTTGCAGCACTTCGAGGCTTAGATTTCAGTCTGAACCGCAGTGCTCAATTCCACGGCGCGTGGTGAATGGTTATTGTTTGTTTCCTTCAGCGTCTCCCCAGCACCTACGTCTGGGTCTGTCGGCGAGCCGCTGTTGGCGCTTTCTTCAGCGATGTACCCCAGCTGCGGGGCGTCCGCGCTCGCAGCCGCTGCGGCAAGAGCGGCGACCCCGCTCTGCTGGGGGGAGTTTTCCAAGCGGTCGTTTTCCACCTCCGGGAGGGCGCTGACGGCGGCAAAGCGGCTGTGGTAGTCGCTGGAGCCGTGGCTGCAGGACGTTTTCATGCTCTCCATATCCGAGCAGCTGAACTCGGAAAAGTGACTCGAGTGCGAATCTGCTACAGACGGAACGCTGTCGCTGAGCGAGGGAGAGTCGAATTCGCTAGAGTTTGTGCTTTGCTGTTCCAACAGCTGAGCATCCATGTCCTCCCGCGTCTCATTTATCTTCATGCTACTTTTCTTTCTCAGTTTACCTTTGCATTTTTTCCCAGCTGTTGTTTCTTTGGACCACTTGGTGGCACTAGATTTGCTTTCTGGCAAGCAGGCTGACGAACACGCAGCGTTACCCCGGCCTGCAGCGCTGCCGTCATCGACGCTGCTGCTTCCGCTGTTGTGTCTGAATTTGGCTGGCTTTGATTCAATATCCACTTGCACTTCCATGCTGTTGCCTTCCCTAGAAGGAGAAGGACTCTGTGAGTGTAAGCAGTCATCCTATAGAGGCGCCAGCCAATACATTCAAACCACCCCTTGCTGCTTTCCAAAATCCATAGAAGTAGCGAGGGATATAGCTTGTTTAAGAAAAGCTAGAGGAAGTATTTAACTCCACCCCTCAAAAAAAACATCCCAGAGAGAAAAAGATCAGCTGCTTCTGAGGTACAATAATCATGCTCCTCTTTGGAAGAATATCCTTACTTGATCACTGATACCAGATGAAGCATGCAATTCAGCATGGAACAAAATTTGTAATTTCAAAGGGTAAGTGGTAAAGTGGAATAGCCGAGGCATGCTTAAAAACCCCTATATAAGCAAGGCATTTTAATCTAACTGTTGCCACGTTTCTCTTACCTATCCAAAGGGATATAGGAGTTCAGAATGGATCCTGCCATTGCTTTGGTGCTGGCGTTGTCGCTAACCGTTCCCAAGCTAACCGTGCCGGACTCTCCGCTCAGGCTGTATCGTTCTTTCTGCACATCTGCTTGCACCTCCAATCTTGGGAAAGTCAAAGAAAGGTTATATGCTACCACAACACTTACCACCCTAATTAACAGCTACGGTCACCTGTAGTTTCTCCACTCTTCTGTATTAAGTACAGTTCATTAGCTACTCCAGAGGGGTGTATTTTTTCCTCTGCTGAAATAGGCTCTCCTCCTACTAGTACCAAAAAATGTCTCTCTAATGGAGAGACACAAAACAATAAGCTCCCCAACAAAGTAAAATGTTGCACGTTAACAAGAAGCTGTAGACACTCTCTGCCCTGTGATTTATAAGAAAGGCTTCCAGGCTAAGCTACAACTCTCTGGCAGGCAACATCCTGTACTGTAAAATGGCAGTCACAAACAGAAGGATATACCAGGTAAAGCTTTTATAATGCCCACATCTCTCCTGCTGCACATTTATTACTAATCATATAGTAAGCACATAACTGTTGAGTACCTATCAACTGCAATAGGAATAATAAAAACCCACTCTTAAGCTTGGGCTGAGCAGATAGAGCAAAATTAATTTAGAATAATAATACATGGCTGTACTAGACATGAAGTGCCTTCCCTTGGCTCCAGAAGAGAAGCTGCTCTCCTGCAAAGCAGGAGTCAAGACCTCAGGGCCTCCTCACGCTGAAAAGGTTAGTTTTCTCCTCTGAGCATTGAGTTGCAGCAGGATCTTTTGGAACAGAGCTAGTTATCTGTGACAAGTGTATCTCCCAGAGACAGTTAGTTTAATAAGAACCCATTTAAGCATTAAAACAGAACAAGACAAGGGAAGAGCAGCATCACCTCTGCTTGGGGGTGATTTTGAGCCAGCTGCTGCTGCTAACATGTCTCACCTGTTGAAGCAGTTAACCATTGCACTGCCCGAGAGGCTTCCTGTTATGCTGGCCCCCGCCAGGGCCATGGTGCTGGCAGTTTCACTGAGGTTGTCCCGGATGGCTCCTATTCGGTCCATGTGGCTTCCGCTCGCACTCAAGCTGCCCGTGAGCCCCCCGACGCTGCCCTCCCCGATGCTGGGGTTGTGGCGCGCCTCGGCCACCGAAGTGGTGTCTGCAGATGGAAAGGGACACAACGCGTCACGCGCAGCACGCAACGCGAGGCAGAACGCGGCCTGGGAAACGCTCCGAAACAACACGGAGAAAAACAATCTGCAGAACGTGCTACGATGAGAGGTAACTGTGTGAAAAGCAGAGCATGCCTCGGAGCTGGTGGGGTGGTTGTTACATGCCTGAGGGCCCATACTTAAGTTGCTGAAAAGTTTACTGCATGCAGGACCGGTAACGTGGAGCCAAGGGACACAGAGCGATCCCCTGACTAGGAGTACTGCTGTGTAAGTAAAGAAAAGCACCAGACCAGCCGCTAAAAGGAGTCAGCTTCCCTATTATAGATTAAAAAAGTAGCAACTTCCACACACCAATATTGAAAAAAAGTGTTACTTTTATCCTACAACTTTTACCTAAGGAAAGGACATTACATAAGTCTGTCTTTAATTAAAATGACTAGGAGGATCTTGAATGCATTACTACTTTGAATTTGCACCAAGTACTGACTTGGGAAATAAAAAGATTGAAGCTAAATCCTTTTTGTTCTCTTTGCTAGTCTTACATAGGATTAGGCTGTGGAGCCACTCATTGCGTTGGTGCCCTTTGTGACACCTTGCTACCTTTTGGAAAGGAGGAGAAATGGAAGCAGGATGTGCAGGTAGATTTTAGTCATGCAGATCAGAGGCACTACCTAGCAAATGGGATCACAATATAATAATGATTTTCATTGCCTGCAAGTCACATATTTATACTCAATTCAGATTAAGATGACTTCTTCCCTTCCCCAGAACACAAAATAAGTTTATTGTGTGATCTGAGCAAGGAAAAGTCTTGCATGGAATTCAATGCACAGCAGGCCTGGGATGGTCTTGCTCTGTGCCCAAATGAGCAGAACTGCTAGTACATAAAAGCACAGCACGAATACAGGGAAGAGTTCCCCTTAGCTGAGAATGGGTCTTTCAAAAAGAGCAGAGGTAGCACTAACCATCTAGTACCTCTTCTGAAAACAATACTCTGGTGTGCATTGTGCATGACCGCCAAGCACAGGAAACCTGGGCACAAAGCCTGGATTTATAGAAAATAAGTCACTGAATTTTCTTACCTACAGCTGCATTTGTTCCACCAACGTTTATATCGTTCTCATCGTCAAATTCAATCCGGACACCCTTTCCGTTGCCCGCTGACACTCCACAGCCTCCGCTGCGGCACAGCGAAATGGGAACAACCCCATACACGTAAGCCAGCATAATGGGAACACCAATACCTACAGAAGAGGGCACAAAGCTCTTCATTCAACACAATGGCTTTTTTAAAAAAAACTACTGATCTACAAAAATCATGCTATATACCAGAAGTACTAAATATTTTACAGCTGAAAGCAATCAGAAGGGAAAGAAATTATGAAATACTGGTGAGCCACTAAGATGAAATAAGAAAATACTTTCAGCAGGCAGAAGCTCCTTTATCAGCACCATTTGGTAGGGAAGCATAATACTGAGTGAACTAATACTTCTAGTATGTCTTTAACGTTTTTTACAAACAAAATGAAAATACTTGACATTTAAAAGGTTCAAATAAGCCCCATCAGGGACTGTTAATAATGTTTTACCTGAGAAGCAGAAATAGTACAGAACCATTTCCACTATCATTCAAGCAAAAATGTTACAACCTCTAATAAGGTTGATATTCTATAGACTCAAGTGAGACAGGGCTTTGTTATTAGCAGGACATAACATGACTATTACTGTAGTGTTTCCATGTTTATTGTATTGCATTGTTTTCTTTTTCAAAGAAACATTCATAATTATTCCTTTTGAATGGATTCAATTCCAAGGAATGAAAGGAGAGGTAAGGGAAGCGGTGAAAGGCTCTGGGCTAAACTGCACATAGACATGCACTGCATTTATTCCACCGCTTGTAGGAGACTGAAAAAGCTACTCTGCTGGCATATGAATTAAGCCATTTAAAGCTCTGCTATGGAAGTACGTGGAAAGTACAGAAAATAAGACACATTGAAAAATGGCAAGCAGGCACATTCCCAAAAAGCCAGGACAGACCTAGACCCAATGCAAAAACTCCCCAGTTGAATCTGAACTAAAGAGTTCCAGTTACAGAGAGTCCCTTTTACTAGAAATTCCTCTCTGTGTATGAACACACCCCTGAGATGACTGTGGCCCCCTGCCCATCACCAGCAGCTTGGTGAGAAGCGTGCAGCGCAGACAGAGATCGGAGCACACTGCGTTAGTAGTGACCTGCCGTGGTTGACACGGTCTGAAGTCACACCTAAACCAGCTCCAAGCAGCAGCCCGGCATTCCCAAGGCCGCTCTCTCCTGCCTGAGCATCAGCTCTGGCACGCGGGGCCACGGGAGATCACGCGAGGAATTGAAGCAGGGAACCAATCCAGCTCAAAACCAAAAGTGATGGGTCTCAATACGCTAAGTTCAGTGCCGAGCCGCAGAGATGCTGGCACCAAGGAGTAGCAATGCAGGGCTAGGCAAGGCCACTCCTTTCAGAAACCAGGACTGGTTTACAGCAATCCTGAAACTATGTGGTAGGAGGATAAATATCTTGCAATGTAGAGTCACATTTTCCTCAATGCTATTCTCAGAAATCCCAGCAAGAAAAAATGTGACAATCCAAATCAACTCACAGAGCATAAGAGCAATTACTGTAACGTTAAATGCAAAGGATGCTATTTTTCCACTATGCTGAACAAAGTTTGATATGAAATCATTTAAGTATGAACAAATTCTGTGGCATCAGCATTTCTTATGCAGTCAGACAATGCATAAATTTCAATTTGCAGATCAGATAAAGATAATTTTTAATTCTTCAAGCAATTCTTCTTTAATTGGTTTCAAGGTGCAACCAATATATAAAATATCTGCTTACCTACAGTTACTGCAGCTACAACCGGAGAAACAATGACAGACAAGGTTACACCACCTGCTATTGCCAAGTTTCGCTTGTGCTTTGAAATGTCTTTGCCTTCATATCGATTGTGAATCTTGAGAGGAAAAAAAAGAATTCCTTTAAGGTTATATTTTCATTACTCATGCTACTATGGGGATGGAAGAAATTTCATATAATAGTTAAGAATCTACATACTACTCTCTTTCAGAGGGACCACATTCTCTATCACAATTTATTCCTTAACCTTTCTGAAAGAATGAAGTGTTTAATTTTATTAATTTTAGGCAATAGTCTTAAAAGCTAGAAGTCCTCCTATCCAGAAATTAGCCCCAAATCATACTGTCTATTTGTTGTTGGTTTTTTTTTTTTTAATCAATGCTCCAGCTTATATAATTGGGAAAAGCTGACACTTTTCCACAACTAAAGAAATGCTGTATCATATAAAACTGACACATTTACTGAGTTTTCTAAATGATAATGCCAGTTAACAATTTGGTAGGGTGGTTTTCATTCTAATACACAGCTTTTCATTTGTTTAGACAGGAAAAAGGGGAGAGAAGAGGGCAAAGACATTGTGTTAGGTGACAGGAAAACATCTGCTTGCTCCAAGATAGACTATGCCCAGACCCAGGGCACAAGAGCACAGGAATGTGGAGCCTGAGCACACAAAACTTCTGGAGACTTATTAAAAGGGAAAAAATGAACATGAGTGCCTGCATAGAAAATGCCAGTCCAGGCAGATCAGATTTTACTGGGCAGCTGGCAGGATCACCAGGAGTACTGGATTTGACTATGGCCAATATTACCCAAACAAGGCTAAATGCAGTCAACAATTAAAGGTTATCAGATTTATTTTAAGCATAAGAGCAAGCAACCCTCCCACAAAGAATCCCAGAATAGGTGAGGCTGGAAGGCACCTCTGGAAACCACCTGCCCACCCCCTGCTCAAACTGCAGTTGCCCAGGACTGTGTCCTGTCAGGCTCTGACCATCTCTAAGGATGGAGACTCCACCAGCTCTCTGTAAAACCCTCCTGCAAGGGACTGGTTTTAAGAGAGAAACTAATTGAGAACATGAAATGAGAAGGCCACATAGCTATGAATGACCATGAAGTAACAAAATTCAGACCTCAGAGGAAGAACAGAAAACAAACATTTATCTATCTACACACACCCACAGATATATAAAGTAGGTAAAAGCAAAGATAACTAGCAGTTCTTCAAGAAGACTATCAAAAGCACGAGCACAGATTCCTCCCATGCAGCAGAAAGACTGTTGTAAAAGGATAACTCTGCTTCCTTCACTGAAGGAGAAGCAACATTAAGAAAACTAAAGTAGGTCAGATGACTGTGAACGAGCATAAAGGAACAGCACGAGTCTGTCAGGACAAGACCAGAAAGGTTAAGGAGACAAAGCAAGGGACATGAAAGTTACCCAGGAATTATTTTACAACTATACCGCTTGTAAGGGGAAGATCAAGACGGACAGATTTGCTGTTTAACAAAGATAGAGATGAAACCAGAGCCCTATCTTTTTTTTTCCTCCCCTCAGTCTTCACTAAAGATCAAGTGAGAGCTACATGATTGACAGTACTAATATTGGTGGTAAAATCGTGAGATCTGTAGGAAAATGGTAGGTCAGACTACCCAAATGAGCCGATCAGGAACTAGCAGTGCCAATTTCAGAGCTACAAGCACTGACTACTGAAAAGGGTCATTTTTTATAAACTGAGGAGAAAAAAGGAAAATGATAAAACTGGACAAGATTAAACTGCAATGATGATTTTTATAGGGGTGCAAAACAAGGAATCTAGGCAATTAAAGACCAATGAAATTAAGTTCAGTTTCCTGAAAACAAGGCACCTGTAGGTACCCTAACAAAGGTAGAAAGAGGGCATATAGGTTTTTCATGTAGAAATCATGTCAATTTTGTTTGCTTCTATGACATGATAACAGGCCTTCAGGGTGGGAGGAAGCAGCAAATGTCATATCCTGACTTCAGTAAAATTGACATTTTCCTTGAGTGTCAAATAAGCTACAGTGGTCTAGACTGAAAGAAAAGGCTTAAGAAAATACTGGCTTAATACAAAGCTGACAAAATACCAGAGCTGTCATACATACACCCAACCCATATACACACCCAAGTTAACGCTCTTTACCCTACAC
The DNA here is from genome assembly GCA_003342815.1 of Eudromia elegans. Lineage (NCBI taxonomy): Eukaryota > Metazoa > Chordata > Aves > Tinamiformes > Tinamidae > Eudromia > Eudromia elegans. The sequence goes on along the minus strand of PTEX01000003.1, from coordinate 2,739,963 downwards.
TCTTCCCCAAGAGCTCTGCTGTAGATCCAGAAATAACACATAACATTTTCATTCATCTGGTAGATGGGAAGAGGATAACAGGAGTGTGTTAATTTTTTTTTTTTTTTTTGGATAACAACCACCTTAACAAGGCTGCAAGAAAGCCTAAATTCACACTAGTCTTGTCAAATTGAAAAAAAATGGCTTGAAATGACTAAGAGCAAGTGCAAGATTTCACTTGGGAAGGGACCAATTGCCTATACACAAGTACAGTGGGAAACTGTATAGGATCTACAACGCATATAATCCAAATAGCATGTAGCTGAGAGGAAGACAACTGCTAGTCACAAGAGGAAGATTACTGCTTGAGGAACAAAATGGCATTTTTTTTCAACTAGCAAGCAGCGGTGCTTCAGCTTCACTGCTGTGTTCAAACTGCACAAAGGAAGTAAAAAGATCTGGAAAGAAATCCAGAAGGAAATGGACATGATGAGTTTGCCAAGAAAAAAAAAGCACTGTATTTGTTTAGAGATGAAAATTAAAGTGGGCTGAGAAATGATCATCAAATATGTAATAAGAGAGTACAAAGTAACAGCATTCTTGATATCAATTAAATCTATTAAAGATAGATGAAAATAGTGTAGGAAGAGAATTTATGTTGAATGTCAGTAAAATCAGATGCATTAGGCTTAAGAGGGTCTGTGAACCAGAAGTCCTGAAGAAAAGCTCCAACAACTGACAGGAGAAACAGAAAACTGACCATGAAGCAGTGGGGTGAAATGGAAGTTCTCTTGAGGTCACCTCCCAGATTCATTGCAAGCCTTTATCATTAACATGTGGACCTGTCCAAGGACTGGGACCTGTCCAAGAGTTAAACAGAAAAGCAGAGCAGCCATCATAGCTGGATACAGTAACAGCTGCTTGTCTCCTATTATCTACGGGGATTCACTGTATAGAAATAACAGAATATGGATCAAGAGGGTCACAAAAAGCAAAAGGTAAGAGCACTTGTTTGAAAGAAAAGGCTGAAAAAGGATAGAGTGGAAGATCCTGACTAGTACAACAACTTATGTGAGACAGTCAAAAAAATAATCACCCAGCATACAAAGAGAGAGAATTAGAGACAGAAACCTGTGCCAATCACTGTGGAAAATTCATGTTGGTAAAAACAAAAGCAAACACCCTCTGGGTCAATTTTCCAGTATGTACAACTCAAAATTTAGCACCTGCTGAACCAAGTCAAAGGTTCAAAAAGCTCATTTCCAAAAGACACAAATAATTTACTATTCTATCCTGAATTACAAATAGAAGTTGAAAGAAGGGATAAGAAAGGAGGAAAAAAAAAGTAATTCTGACTTACAATTTGTCATTTACTTTATACTAGCAGCCAGTGGGTTATTTTTTGAAAGGAAATACATTAACTGCCTTCTGGCTACCATAGTCCTTTCCAGCGAATTCCCACAAACAATAACATAAGACAGATGCTGTGGGCTACTTGTGCTGAGCAGAGCTCCACAGCACAGATTGGCTGGAGGCAACTTAAAAGCTGCCAAGTACAAACACTGAAATGGGTGCACTCGCACCTATCTATGCCTTTTGATAGGGCATTTTATTTTATTCTCAACTATTGGTATCTATCTGCTTCTAAGAAACATAAAAAGGATTTTCCTGTTGCCTTCCTTTTCCCCTGGACATTTAATTCTAAAGAACATGGGAAAACTCAAAGATTAAAAACAGAGCAACTTTTGACACCATGTATTTTTACATGGTAAAACACCAATCTGTTTTTCAAAGTTTTTTTTCACCTGTACAAAACCAGAGGCTATATTCTGACAAACCCTGCCTCTCCAGCACAAAGCTCATACAGAGGTTTTCTAAACAATCCTTTTACTTTTTGGAAAAGGTCAGTGAAAGCAGTCAACTGAACACACACAGTATTAGATTGCACACTAATAAGATCTGAAGCACAGTAGAAGCTGCAGCACGTTTTACCTTACGTCCCACGTACACAGGAATTCCAATAATCATAGCAGGAATAGCAATGCCAGCTATTAATGCAATTCCTACAGGAGCTCCAACAAGTGTTCCTAGTTGCCACAGTATTTTCTTCTTACGGCTCCAAGGTTTCTTTCCCCAAAATGTGCAACCTGATGGGCTATTAGGAAGAAGATGTAAGAAAACTGTAAAGAAATTGCAAGTAAATCTACACAACTGCACAGAACTGAACTGCTCACTAGGTACAGAACTACAGCTCCTGGAAAGGTTCAAGGTACATATGTTACAAACGCCAAATCACCAATTACCTTTTTTTTTTTTTTTTTTTTTTAAAGCTTTGAAGCATATTTTGCAACATACTGAATAACCTACTGTTTGCTATTGCACACCACTCTGTGGTTCACAGGTACCTTGGTATCAGAGGTGCTGTATTGCTTAATATGAATATAAAACATCAGTATTAAGATATCATCTCATCTAAAATATTTCATTAAGTACATACTTCACACACAAAACGCCTGAAATAAACTTATGCAACTGATTTGACCAATTTAAATGGAAAACCAAATTCATATAGGTGCTTCAACTTTGATTCTTCACTCCAGTGGAAAACAAACTGATAGCACCCTCTACACACTTTAGAGAAGGTATCAATCACATTGAGCTTTTTCTTAACATACCTTAAATAATGTAAATCTGAGATCTCTTTCATACATAGCCAACAGAATTCACAGCCACAGACAGCACAAGTCATATGATTGCAGCTTCCATCATTCATTTTTATTATATAAGCAGCACAGCGTGGGCATGGCTTTATATCATCAGCTGTTTAAAAAACAAATATTAAGATCATCCTATTTCTTAAGGCGAGCAGATTTAATCAAAATATACACAGATAATGTTTCAATCAGTGTTCCCAAGTACCTAAAAGATGGAAAAGTTTTATAATAAATTTGCTTTAACAGATCACGATTTGGTAATGAATTTTTTGATAGCCATTTGTAGTTGTGTGCTTCATACTGAGGGGAATTGATCAAAACAAGGCACACTACACGACATTCCAGTAACTGCAGTCAGTGCAGACATGCTCTTCAAGGATTTTCTAAGCCTAATGCAATATACACTGAAGATCCAGGCATTAAATATGTATGTTAATACAGAACTGAAAGCACTCTTTAAACAGAATCTTCTTTTACATTTCATGCTGTTACGAATCTTGTTGCAGAGTATTCAGTCCCCACTCTGTTATTACTTCTTCCTATCTTGCATTCATAGCCCCTTCTACACTAAATAAACTTTCTTGGTATCACCAGCCTCCTCTTGATTCCTCTTCCTAGCCTTACTTAATACTCATTCCCTGGAAAAAGAGACCAGCCCTTGCTGCTAAATCAGCCAGTGAAAAGCCATTATGCAGCAAGCTCTACCATTAACAAAGAGGAGGTCACTAAGCAACACTAAAATTCTTGTATACTGACCCCACCACTGTTGGGATCCTCACTGCTTCACACCCCTGATCAGCATCTGGACTATGGAATGAGCTATTTACTTAGAGCAGAAAATACAACTCATGACTCCTGGTGCAGAGGAGAGGCTTCTGCCGAACATGCTCTTTGCTCCCCTTTTTTCCCTTGGTGCTACCAGGTAGCGCAAAAGGGAGAGAGGGGAGACACCTGCCAGAAGGAGCATCAGGGAGGTGCAGAATGGGCAGAATGAGCCTGGCCACCACAGGAGAGAGAGTAGCTGAAGCAGCACATTAGCTAGTTCCAGAAGAGATGCACATCCTATGAGGCCGAACTTTTCTCGGGGGTGGCCAGTGACAGGACAAGGGGTAATGGGTGCAAGTGAAATCCTGGTAGTTCCATCTCCACGTGAGGAAGAACTTCTTTCTTGTGAGGGCGACAGAGCCCTGGCACAGGCTGCCCAGAGAGGCTGTGGAGTCTCCTTCTCTGGAGATCTTCAAACCCACCTGGATGCCACCCTGTGCCCCGTGCTCTGGGTGTCCCTGCTGGAGCAGGGGGATTAGACTAGATCTCTAGAGGTCCCTTCCAACCTCAACCATTCTGCGAGTCTCCGAGGTAGTAACGATAATTTACAGGATTCTTTACAGCACACATGGGGTAGGGATAGTGCTGTTTGTGCTGTGAAAGGAGGGAATGTGGTATATAAACATTTTATTTCAAAATGCATTTAAACACTTGGACAAGAGACCAACTTTTAAGCTAAGATAAGATACCTTGTAAAAATGAGACACCAAAACAACAGAGTAGAGACTCCCAATACTGGAGCTGGATTAAATAACTAAGAACTGTAACAGAACTCAAGGTACAGGAAGGGCTTTTATCTGAATATCTACCTAGTTTAGTTAGCGAGAGTCAAAATCTGGCAAACAGAATAGAGTCTGGTGAAGCTCAAAGTCAGTTCTTATCAATAACAAACTGGACTCTTGTTCTGCAAACTTCTGCTCTGCAAAAACTACCTTCTTTTTTTGGGTTACAAAACAATTCAGTTTCCAGAAGCTGAACTCATTTGATCTCTGCTAGCCAAGAGAGATAAGCAGTTTATTGAAAAACAGAATTAGGTAGCTCCCTGTGAACAAGGATCATCCTACGTGCAAGAACAGCTAACAAACCAACGTAGATGTACAACGTCAGAGCTGGAGAGAGACCAATGTGTCTCTGAAAGTGAAAAATCAGTGAGTTTTCAGTTTTATTTACAACAGTATTTGTTACTACTAACCTTATGAAATACCACCTACAGTGGAGAAAACAGACGTGCACAGTGTGTAAGCAATGCAACTATGCAAGTGAAGTCAGCCTGCTCTGCACCACATTCTTCACACTTCACATCTCTGCTACAGAGCAAGAATTTAAAACGCTGAAAAGCCTCTAAGATTGAATCCAGGTGCTCTGGTTACCAAGAATTTTAAATATTACCAACAGAAACTGGAGATCCAAGTCCTGAGCTTCAGAATGTGAATTCAAATCTAAAACTGCACATTTCTCATCTCTCAGGCACACAAAGGAGGCATCTGTTCCTTCCTTCTGGAGTTAGTTGTGTAGTGTATGGCATCGTATCCGGATCATAAATACCTGCTGCTCCAGACTCCTGGCTGTAGCTAATGGAGGAGGATCGGATTGTCCTGAGGCGCAGGCTGTGAGCTCTCTCCTGGCGAGCAGCATCGCACGTCTGGTTCGGATGCCAAATCTGCTTACAGTGGTAGCAGAACTCGGTCCCGCAGCCCTCTCGCCCGCACGTAAGCTTGGGACAGCTGGCGCACCCAAAAGCGATCACAGCGTATCTTGGATGATCAAAGGGGGGCAAAACAGTTCTGTTAGTTGAAGAGGTTCTCTCTAGAGCAAGGCCGGCGAGGCGGCTGCAGCACAGGCGGGCAGGGAGGCAGCAGTGGCAGGAGGCAACACACCAGCCTAGGCTGCCTGCCTCCTCTGTCCTCCACGGCCACAGCACCATCGCACCGCACTAACGCTGCACACACACAGTAAATGCATCCCTGCAACACGGCCTCTCTCCTGCCTCCAACACCCCACGCTGCTGCTACGTACTCTGGTTAAGGCCAAACACAGTGCCAAAACATTTCACAGCAGAACCACAATGTAGAAAGGAAGAGAGGAAAGAAACAACAGGTATTTACACTGTTTGAAGCCTTCCAAAAGCATCCTAGGCACTAGGGGCCTATCTGACTTGAGGCTTTCTATAGGTTACAAAATGCCTGCTAAGTCATCTGCAATGTAATCCATCACCAAAAAGCCACCTGACTTGACAGCACATGGTATTTTGGTATTTTATTGGTTGTCTCTTACTATGCATGCTGGTATTCTAAAGAAGTATTTGTTTTACTCCTTACATTTTAAAGCATCAAAGTAACAGCGTATGTTTTACATATAAGCAATTAGTTCCTCGGTTGTTAGCAGAATTTCAGTTTTTTGACATGCAGAAAAAGTATTTGGCGTCCCATTACCTTCACTTACCACTTTCTTTACAATAACGCTGCAGACTAAAAAGCTCCAAAAAATACTGAGAGTTTCAAAGCAGTTATTTTAACACGTTATTTAATCAAATGCTACACAAACAATTCTATCCCATGATCCTACAGTTCCCATAAATCACTAGAGTTTACGGTTCCTGCATTAAGGTTTGAATTTTAAAGTTCACATGACTTATGCTCGACATACAAATAGTGCCCCCCAAATACAGGTCTAGCACGGCTTAAGTTTAAGGCTATTTAAATGAAAGTAACCGTTTTACAAGATGAAGTTATTAGTCATTATTTACCCTACCCCTTTTATAGTAGTTTTGCAAAATTCGGGTGAAATATTCCATATCAGTAATGACTGCTAAAAATGTATTTATCTTCACTCAAATATTTATCTGAAACTTCTGCTATTTTCAAGTAGGTAAATCCGAACCTCAGTAAAGTCATACCAGCATTATGATGGTTTTAAAAAAGTAGGTTAGAGCCTTCCCCCCTTCTAACAGTTCTGCAAAAACATGAGCTTTCAAGCTGTAGTTTACAGATGATGCAGCTGCAAATCAGTCACACATATGCTTAGCTATTTTCAAACATTTCTAACTTTCAACTGAATATAGTTTCAATAACTGCTAAAATCCACTATGCTGCTGTCAATTTCATCAGCTCAATTTTCCCCACTCAAAGCAACTGAAGAGACAATCCCTCCTGTATGTACACAGAGGGACTCTGATCCAAATGCTTCTGCAACACAAAGTCACTAATGTTTTACTACAGAGGCCACAGGCTACAGAATGATGCAGCAATTTATATCCTTCCTCCCATTGCACAGATAGGTATCTTTGAAAGCGCTCCCCAGATGGGACATTTTTATTGAAATGCTTTAAAAAGTTACCTTTTGGGCCAGAGCAAATGTTGCAAGAAGGGACTAAATGACCAAATTCAAAGTAACAACTACAAAAAGCAGAGGTTCAGTGATTCACTACAGAAGTATGTGAGGGTGGGAAGAGAGAAGGAATGAAGCGGTTTTTTTCTTTTGCCTGATCATTTTTTGGGGTTGACACAGGCAAGAAAATCTAGAAATCACTGCCCTCTGCTAGCAAGTTTAGTAGTGTAACTCCTGAGCAAAAACATTAAATAATTTAGCCAGAATAGAGGACAGAACACACTAGGAATACAAATTCATTCAGGCTTATCAAAATGACATCTGAAAATGTACATGGTGAAACAGAATCCCCTCCAAATTAATCTGGAAGAAAGCCCAAGAGGTTTTCCCATGTGTGTCCCTTTCCCAAGAAAGGCTCAACTATTGCAAGTGCCCTGCAAAGCCATAGCTAATGCCTTGCAGATGGATCACGGGCTATATTACTTCTATGGAATTTCAATTATCTGTTACTGTTTGGACGTGTGTTAGTTCGCAAGAAAAGCCGAGGATGGAGGAGGCTGGGGTTGTAAGGACCAGTAAGAGGGTCTCCTTCTGGCATCAGCTCTGGAGATCCCGCAGCTCCTGGGCTCGGTGGGTGAAGGCAGGACCACTGCAACACTGCAACAGCTTTTCTGCCATTTTCTCGTTCTTAAACTGCAGTGACTTTAAAAGCGTGTATAGATACATAAATACATACATTTATATAAAAGTAAACACAACACAGATGACAGATATATGTTTCATCATTATTCATGATTTCCTGAGAAATAACACAAGAGGCCCGGATGTAAAAAAAAAATTATTATTCTACACTAAATTTAGCTCTTCCTGCTACCTTTCAAGTCAGTCCACAATCTAGAAGTCCTCAAAGCGCCCGGGATTAATTGCAAGTTAAGGGCATTGTATCCGGGTCCTTCCTTCATGGAAATCTTGACTCATGCTAAAACTAGGTCAGAGTCGTCAGTGCCTCCTGCCAGCGTTATACACAAAAACCCAATCAGAAGCAAATAACCTTTCCGTTTTAATCAGATACTGCACATGCTAATTACAGTTGCCAAAGCTGTTAAGAAAAGTACGACCACTGTTGCACTGCCTAGTCACTAACTGTCCTTGAATGCTGTGTGTGGCACATCTAATCTTTAAATGATGCTTGCTAATGAGAGCTGCTTAGTGAAAAGCTGACTAGTATTTACTTCCGTAAGTCTCACCTCTGTACAACTCACCTGCGTAAAGCACTTCCCTATCACACAAAAGCATTACAACAAAGTCTGCAGCAAAGGTGCATGGTTATGGCTGCCCGCACTGCATCAGCTTGTTTCCCTCGCACATGCACACAAACACTGACACAATTGTGCTAGGAGAGATTCACATTAGATATCAGGAAAAATTTCTACATGGAAAGAGTGCTGAGTGAAGAGGCTGCCCAGGTAAGTGGTGGAGTCACCATTCCTGGCAGTGTTCAAGAAACGCATAAACGAGGCACTTAGGGACATGGTTTAACAGATATGGTGTTGAGGAGCTTATGGTTGGACTTCATGATCTCAAAGGTCTTTTCCAACCATGACGACTACGACTCAAAATTCACGCAAACTATTCCTCTCTCAAGCCATCAGCTGTTATCCTCCACTCAAACCCTGCCACAGCCCAAGGCCATTCAGTTCGCTGACTTTCTCACACTCAGATCTGGACTCTCTCCCAAGTTCTTCACCTGGAATATGCTTCTCCTAGAAGACCTAAGCAGCCATCACTTCTGTAGTCCTGCTTTTGACCCACGTTAGCAAAAACTACATTTTAAAATTTTTTTTTAAATATAAAATTTAAATTTGAAAGCATAGTATTCAAGCCTACTTTAGTGAGAATTCAGAATGGTTGCAGAACTGTTTAAATACTAAAATAATGTTAAAAAGTTACTGTGATAATGTGCATAAACCAGCCGATTACAGTCTCACATCAAAATCCTGTTTACAGGCATCAAGTGCCTCAAACAACTGCAACACAAAAGATACCTGAAGCTGGAGAGTGCTTTCCATTCAAACAAATACTCAAACATATTTCACACTTAAAAAGAATACTTTCCTAAATAAACTTAATTAAAAATATAGTACCCCTAGCATCTGACCTGATTTTCAGGGTTTTTTTTGTCTGAGCTTTGCACTGTTGCCTTGGTAGTGCAACATCTAACTTTTTTCCTAGCAGACACATAGCAACCAGTTGCCAAGTTTCAGAAAAATCACCAAAATTCTCTACAGAGGAGGAAAAAAAAAAGCCGCCTATTTGAGGAAGGATTTTGTTCTTTAACTGATTCTTATTTTTTAAGCTACTAGAACACATAGCAAAATTTTAAAACAAAGCAATTAATGCTTTAAAAGAAATAACGCTTCTGATAAAGCAATAAATGAAATTAAATATGTTCATTCAACCCAAGTAATCACTCAGTCTGTATCATCTACATAAGCATCCAATTATAATGACTGTTACATTGCAGTTGTACCAATTTCATTAGAAATAAATCAGATATCTAGATAAAACAGATACACTGACAAGTGATTGAGCAACAGCATGAGGTCAAGAAATTCTATGTGTCTTACTAAATTGAATGGAAAAAAGAGGAAGAGATAATCAAAACCCCCACATACCCGCAATCCGGAGCTGGGCACCACCTGCAGTCAGGATCTGCAACCAGCCATCGCCTAAGCATGAACTCTTCGTATTTTTCCATCAAGACGTCATCGTTTAATATCAACCGAATATCGTGAGGATTAAACCGTTCTGAGCATTCTGGACAGCTAATATTAACTCTGCTCTCGGAGATTTCTATCCGGAGATACTGACGCAAGCAATCCACACAGGACCGATGGTGGCAAGTCATGATCTCGGGGAACCTGTCCTTGGAGTGCCGCAGCAGGCACAGGGGGCACTCCATGAAGTCTCCGCTCGGTTTGCCGCTAGAGCTTGTTCCATTATCGGAAGAGGTACATGTGGAGAAAACAGAGTTCTTGTCTGTGCACATTTCTGAATGAATGCTTTCAATACTTGCAATTCCATCGACACCTCCATTTAAATCCCTCGACTTGCGTTTTGTGTCTTTTTTTCTCCGGAAGAGAGAGCCCAAGGAAATTCTTCTTTTCTTTGGTGCCTTTTTAACGGAAGGCAAGCTCACAGAGGAAGCAGAAGACTGCAGGTCCCGATCAGAGCCCATTTGCCGATGTAAACTCATGTCTAGGTCACTCATCAGAAACAGGTTAAATTTCGCACACAACCCTAATCATGGCTAAAGATCAAACTAACAGAAGATACATGCTTAAGCCATACTCTTAAGTAATCCAGCTTGAGAGTCTTCATGCAGAAAAATTCACACATCTGCTTTCAGCAAGTTCTTCACAGAAGCTCCCTAGATAGGAGAAAAGAAAAGAAGTGGATTAGAAATCACATCCATCACAGTTTTGTTTGTGAAAAAGCAGAGCTCTCTGAAGACATGCTGTTCACATCAACTACCACCTCTCCTCACTATGCAAGGGAATACTTTTGTTTTTCCCTCTTCCTCTCCCCCATTAGCACTTTCTCACTTTCCCAAGCCTGAAAAGTCCCTAGAGGCAAGGAACACCATGCATCAAGCAGTTCTGAGAAGTGCATCTTCATTCCCCTGCCCCTCCGAGGTGTGCATGCATGTACAGAAATTACCATCATCCAAAATGGTAACAAATTTCTTTACCTTTTCATGTGTGACAAGGTCATGTACAGAACCAATATCTAAGTTCTGTTACTGGAAACAAGAGATTTCTGTGCGTTTTTTGAATCCATTTAGACTACCAGCAGGAATCATTGTGATTAAATAGCTTAAGATACTCCCAGATACGGAGGGTTCACAGAGAAATAAGCAGCTGCACATAAATATGTAAAGCATCTGAATATTTCGGGAAACAGCACTGGAGAGTAAATAAGTAACAGCCAACGCTGCATTGCTCTCGGATTTCCATACTGCAAGCCAAGCAGACTCTTTGAGTTAAGGTGATGCATCTCAATTTTTCATGACACTGATTAAAGTGGCCCCAAAAATGATTCTTACAGCATATCAAGTGTCAAATAAGCCCTTCATATAAATCTGTGATGATCCATGCCCTATCCCTTAACCGATTGCTTCTCAAAGGAGAAGGAAAGGCACTTTCCCTGTTATCTTCCTGCAGAAGTCACAAATTTCCAAGGAAAAAAACACTAGCTTCCCACAAACATGCCGAGCATTCCCACTTCTTGGCAGTTTATTTGTTCCCGAAGTATGTGTCAAGCCCTTGGCAAACTGCTTTTGGGAGGGAAGGACAGGGCTTTCTTAGGAGACACCAGTATCGCGTATCTGGATGCAATTGCTGCTGGCACCACTTTTTCCCTCAGTGTTTCCAAGCCTGCCTCCCAGGAAAAGGCACCTATGGGGTTCCCGAGCCCTGTGGTGTGGAGAGACATCAGGGACCGCCGCGCGGTCCAGCCGCGGTGCCAGGACGGTGGCGGGCCTGGGAGCGGGAATGCCGCCGGGGGGACGCGCACAGGGGCCGGCCTGGGGCTCCCGGGCACACGCGGGCGGTCGGGCAGCGAGGCGAGGCCGCACCGCTGGGCCTGGCGCCTGCACAGCGGTGCCCGACACTGTAGTTGCTGCATCGAGGACAAGAAACTCGAACAGAAAACACACTGCTACCCACTGGCTTAAAAACGGTCTTGTGCTTGGGCCACCAGAGGGGTTTTTATGATTATTATTATTATTATTACTAAAACAAAAAGGAACTTTTTCAGCTTAATGCCTAATCAAAAGCCATCTCGGATGCTTTTTCTCCATCTGCTCCCAGAACTACGTCAGTACTTTACAGCTGCTGCTTCTCACTGCAGCACTTAAGACATTCCCTCCTCCACGGCAAAGAGAAGGTGGGCTGGAGAAGCCGTCGGGCAGCGGTGGTGAAGGGAGCGCTGCTCTCAGGAGCTCGGCGTTTCACTGCACCACGGGCGCCCTGCGCTCCATGCTGCTGCAAATGCCCTCCCAGGCACCCACCCGGCAGCTACAGCCAAACGCACATGAGGCTCCAAGGCCTGGACCTGCAGGGATGATGCTGAGAGCGTTACTACAACTACACAGTGACCATCATGAGGAGAGGAGCAGCTGCCAGAGCATTCACCTCAGACAGGACTTCTTCCCTTAACGCAGGGAGCGAACACCATGACACTGCCACGGCTGCCCCGGCCTCCCCGGGAGCGGGGATCACTGCCCACAGCACTCCTACCAGCTTCCCCAGACGGATGAGAGGAGCCTCGGAAGGCTGCACACGAACCAGCAGTGCCTGTCAACAAACCAGGGGAGGGATGGGCCTCCGCGCAGGGCGGCGGGCTGAGGGCTCTCCCCGGGGCAGCAGGGTGCCTGGCGAGGCCGATGGCCACGCTGGGCTGGGCTTTCGGAGCAGAGACGCTGCCAGGTATTCCAGGGCAGTCTCCTGGAGATTTAAAAAGTCAGTCTTCAGCACCATGCTCTTCCTTTTATGGTGATTCTGGATCAGTGACGTTAACAGATGACTTCACTGAAGTGAAAAGATGTGGGAGATGATTTATTCCAGGAAAACTGAAGACAAACCCTGTGAGGGATGAGAGTTGCACAAGCCTGTAGAAGTCTCCCTAGCACCGTACGGAGCTCTGGCCCGCTCCCATATTGCCCAACCCGACCAGCATGTGCAGCATGACGGAGCAGGCAGAAACGTAATGCAGAGCCGGGCAACCCAGAGGAGACGGCGCGCGAGGAAAGCGGGGCAGCGAAACCCAAAGGCTTGCACGGGGCAGAGACCTGCTGCTAGGATAACGCACGTGAGCAACCCGCCTCGCAGAAACGGCCCCCGTTTCAAATGCCTGCACCGACTGCCGTGCGTTTCACCGCGGATACAGAGGAAACCAGGATGGACAACAGGGATGGAGGAAAAGCAGAGCATGACAAACAAACAAAACTCAATTAGCAGAATGGCTCCTAAAAACACAGGCTCACCGCCATCCCCATCACTTCCTCAGAAGCACTTGAGCCTGTGGAGAAGTCGCAGGTTTTGGCTTCCTGCCCTGCCTGCACCTACCGCAAGAGAAAATTCCATCAGTTCTTTGAATTCTCCTCGAGCCACAAACTGCTGCAAACCAGCACAAAGGCCCCTTCCCACCAGCAGCTCTCCAGAATTCACATGGAGTTTGGTCTCTCTGCCCCTTCAGGAAACTCCCCCAAATTATTTGCTGAGGAAATCTAACACCACTGACACAGTTCACTTCATTCTGTAACTCTTTCCAAGCACACTGCTGTAAGTAAATGCTATTGCTGATCGTAAAACAGAGGAGGGGGAGGGAGAAGCAAAGGAATAATATTCAATACAAATGGTATAGGACAAAGCTCTAAATGAGAAAGTGACAGAGGGTGACAAATGTCTGGTCTCTCCGGCCATAACTTATCCTGTGAGGGACTCAACTTCAAAACTTTTAAGAAATAAACACTCTAGGACAGTTAGGTGTAACCATACTGATTTAGCAAGAAGCGGAGCGTGATAAAACCTGACTTCTGCGGAGCGAGCTGCAGCAGAGCAGCTTCCCCACGCTGCCAGCCAGGAGCCTGGCAGCAGCTGGGTGCTCTCCAGCCCACGGGAGCTACCAGCGCGGAGCCTGACACACACCTTTACAAAATAAAGGTGGGTTTACACGTGCCTGGAGGAAAGCAAGAAAAATATCATCAAGAATGATGGACAGATGCAGTTACGTCCCCACTAACACACTTAAACATTCCCTTCATGCCACTGGTACTTAGACACATTCTGACTTTTCCTGCTGCAAGTGAGTACTCTTCATTTTAGCCATTTCCTCCTCCCAGTCATTTAACTGAGCACTAACTTGGAGTTCTTATAAGGAAAGCTCTTTCTGGATTCAAGCTGATAGTAGCTTCCCTCTCACATCTATTCAGTCCAACACCGATACTCTGGAGCTGCACTACTTCAGCTTAGGAGAGCTGTAACACAAGTCCCCAGCTCCAAGATCATCCACGGATAACGCGTGATCAGACCTGAAACACACCCTGCCTCCCTTCTGCAGGGCCCAGGTCCCGCTGCAATCAGGGGGCAGCCTCAGAACTTCTCATCTGGGATGCTGGCACCTGTGAACACCAGCAAAGCAACCTGCTCTTTTGTTTACTGCTAGGGGAGCATCTACCCAAAAAGAGCAGTTCTTGGGGAACAAGCAGCACGAGCACCTTGAACTGATTAGGTCTAATACCAATCTGATACATGCAGAGATGAAACATTTAATGCTTTTCATCCAGCTGGAGAATAGTATTTGCTTTTTGATTTTCAACATATTTCTGATTAGATCCAGACACATGAGTAGAAACTCATGTAAGCAGATTGGGCAGAGAAGGTATCTTATTTTTAAAGTTATGTATGTTATTTTATGCCATAAGAACCACAAAATTAAAATGGAATAAGATATAGAATGTATTAAAATATAAGAAAACTGAAGTTATTAAATGCCTACACACAGGATTTTTAAAGAGCAAAGAAATCCCTTTAAACGTTTTTAATGTCAACTCATCCCACAATGGATTTTAACTGGGATGGGAATGTGGGGGAAGACAACTTTTCTGCCTATCCATCTCTCCTTTTTCTTATTTTTTAGAAAGATAACCTCTATTTCTTTTTTTGCTGGCCCCAGTTTAACTAATAAAAATCTGATATCACTAAGAGTTAAAACAGAACGAGCAATCAGTCTTAGAGTGCTCAGCATCAATGGCTATGGGCTTCTAAGGTGTTATGTTCCATTAACAAGATCAAAAACCCCAACATATAGGCATCAGACCATGCTAGGGCTACTAGGCAAAGGAGGGGTGTGACGCAGAATTTGAGTTCCTAATAGAAAGGTGAAAATAAAGAGTTGATGGAATTGAGATTAAACTGAAAAAAAACCTCTTAATTAAGAAGGTTAACAAATCAGAAGATTTTTCAAGCTTTAGAAAGAAAAAGTTTCAGCAGGTCCAGATACTTAAACATGTACAATGATGTCATATTACACCAAGATAGAAAGATACAAAATATTTTATAGCGGTTTTAAATCAAGTTGAGCTCTACAAAACTACCATAAAATATACTGGTGTAAGTTTTACTCATCATTGGTTTCTTTTCAAAGGAAGGCAACAGGTGTTTTTTTTTTTTTTTAAATTTAATCTAAGCAAGAAGCAATTGGCATCCCTTAAACATTTCTGCAAGAAGACCCCTTTACTCCACGTTCTACTTAGTTTTGAGAACCATATCTGTGAACAACTAACCTTATGCACACAAAGTCGTTTGGGCGCTAACATTACTAAGAGGCCATTCAAACCCAGCAAGACTTCTCCAGTCAATTAGGCTTTCACTTCCTCCCCACACAGTGTGCACTAATGAACCATCTATCACTGGGCTACCAAAACCACGCTTGGGAATTCAGGGATGAGGTGATGCACCTTAGAAGTCTCACTTGAGAGGGCTCACACTTCACACAATTTCAAACATAATTGCTTTAGCAAAATAATTTAATCTTTAACTTATGCAAGGCAAAAATCAGGAGTTGAGTTGCTGACAAATCTCACTCTGGAGTTTGCACCCCTGAAGGTGCTGACAAGGTTTTGGACACCAGCTCTGCTCTGGCGTAGACATAATGACAAGAGACTAAATCCATCAGCCCTGAATTGAAAGGGTGATTAGATATTGCTGGGTATCAAACTAACAATAACAGAAGCAGAGAAAGGGTGGTAACAATCACCATGTGAACCTTTTTTTAGCTGTTATCTACTCTTCATCTGGGATGAAGATTGTTCTTTATTTGTAAAGACCTATTGTTTCAGAAAGAATCGACTAATCAACTTTAAGTCTGAATTATTACTCAATATTCCAAGTCATGTTATGAAATAACATTTAGATTTGTACAGAAATTAGCACACATGAAGATTTCAGGAAAAAAGCACTTGGGAGACAGAGATACTCAACCTCTTGCAAATCTAAATGCTGTACTGTTATTGTGTCACAGTTTGTTCGGTTTACACTTTATTTTTCTGCAAAGCCCTGTGTCAATTATCTGGAAACGCCATTGTCACTTAGGGAACAACGCAATATTGTTTGCGAGACAATGAAGCAAAGAGACAGACTGGAAGCACTTGGGCTCGCAGCCTGCAATGGCCAGATTGCCTGGCCCCCACAACCAGAGGACAGGCAGCAGCACGTGGGCTCCAACACCACAGAAGCCCCTAAAATTCACCAATATTTGTCCTGTTATTTCAAAATTCACAAGGGCATGTAGCACGTGACCCAAGAGCCAGAGAAGTCTCCAAGGGCTTATTAAAAAAAGCAAACAAACAGAAACCCCCTTACACGCCTTCCTTAGAAACTGATGCGCAACACATCCTGTATCATGTGTCTCTGACAGCTGCCGGGAGGAGAGGAAGTCCTGCAAGCTGCTCCACTCATTCTGAAAGTCTCGAGCGACTGCCTGCCAGCTCCTCCAAAGCTGCCCTTGGAGGCCGGCCTGGGACTAACAGGGCTTGTGCCTCCTCCTTCCTTCCACCATCTTTTTAAATCCCCAAGCAACTATACACAATACCCTTAGTTAGAAGCTGACAGAAGAGGAACAGTTTTTCTCTACAGCACAAGTGTTCAGTAAAGGGTTTCACCAGCACAGCTGTAAATTATAAGTGAGGTCTGCCACAGTAATCTTAAGGTTCGCTGAAGTTCTGCCAAGCACCCTCATGGCACTTAATGATAAATAGCAAACAGGAAAAAAATTCTTAAATTTCCCCAAATTTTTGGAATGAGCAGCATTAAATATGCTGTAACGACTGACCAAAGAGCTCGGTGCAGAGGTCCTTCTGTCTGGAAGTCCTCAGGCCCACCTCTGTTGCAAACAAGGCAAATGGGCTCAGTTAGCACCGACCCATGAGGCGAGGCAGGGCAGCAGCCACAAGCACCTGCGCTCGGGTGAAGCTCTTTCCCTGCTACCATGAGCAAGCACAGGTACCACAAAATGCCTGTGGGTATCTTTAGCCTAACTGCATCAATACTGTCATTTTACCCAAAGACTGACTGTTTCTCAACCATCAGAAACTGTAAAGAAAATTTGCCTGTACTGACAAATCATTCAGAAGAGCTCCTTTCTTGGGTGACCTTCCTGGGGTGATTAAAAACTAAAACTTTTTACTGTATACTCCTCTGGAGGTGGGAAATCTGTCTTTTAATAGTCTAACCATCTGTAAGTAGAGTCAGTGCAAAAGAGCCGAAAAAGTAGTTTCCTGCACCGTCACCAATCCTACGAGTGGAAAATACGACACCTCTTCTGACTGCTTAGATCATTCTCAAGAGAAACTTCTCCGAAACAAAAGCACAGCTTGCATAAACTTCCAGAAGACGCACACGTAATAAAGGCCATCCTGCATGCACATCTGTAATCAAGCCTCAGCAAATAGTCATGGCTCTGCATTGGTAGGGCCATGAAAGAGGTGGTAGAGCTCAGCTCCTGGCTCCTACTAGGATTTTCTCCCTTGCACAGGAAAATATCACAGATCAGGTGACTGGGGACATCTTTCAGCTCTCAGTTTTTCCCTTCTTTCGTGGATGCCTAACCTCTGCTTTCTGGAGAGAAAAAAAGGACATTAATCTTCAAATATCTTTGCCTCAGAGTAAGAGGTGCTGGAAGCTATTCATCTATCACATCTCAGTCCTCTGGTAGCACCATTTTACCCAATCTGGATACAGAGACACTCTGGATAAAATACTCAAAAGATACTCAAAATTAACCTTAGAGAAGGGAGTTAACGAAGGGTTTGCCATCTTCCCTGAGCGAGATCAAGCTCTGTGGCACTACCTTACACAGGGAGGGAGCAGGGACATGGGCAGAGGCTCTGAGAGCAACTGTGAACGCTCAGAGCCAGGAGTGCATTCAGTCCTAGGCAACTAACAGCCCCAAGCAAAAATCCGATTTGAGGCAAGTCTCTTTACACAGAAAGCAAAGGCCTTGGAAAACATAAGTCAGCATAAAACTTCCAGAAAAACTTGGGCAACCGAGTGAATAATCCAAGTCTGTCTATTCCAGCAGCAGCAGGTCCATGACAGAAAAGGAACTACAGTCAACGCTGCTATGGCTCATGCCACAAGCACCAAAACCATCGTGACAGAGCCCACGTACAGCCTTACACCAGCCTAACCAACCACTACTGGCCACTCACGAATGAAAATAGTGCAAATCCCAATGCCAAATGCTTAATTCCACTGCTGCCTGACATACCAACTCTGTCTGTTTACACAAAAATGTTGATTTCTATTTATCCGTGTGAGGTTTTGCAGCAAGTCTGTTCTGTGTTTAATGACAGTTCTGGTTAAACTGGCGCAAGTTTGAACGCACACCAAAATCCCAAAGAACAAACAGACAACTGGAAGAAAAAGAGACAAAAACAAAGACAGGGAAAGGTCTGGCCAGGGAAACAAAAATAACCCGCCCTGACAGGAACGCTGCCTCCAGCTTCCAGACAGGAAACACTCGCTGCCTCCAGAAAAACCGTCGGCGTCAGAAAATGGCAAATATACCGGGAAAGTTATTGCGCAGCCTAAGCTGATGCAGGAAGAAGGGAGAACGCTAGAAAAAGAGGGTAGAGGAGAAAAAACAGCTAGCTGTAAAGCACGAAGTATTGCTGGTTAATGCTGCAGTGTGGAAAGTTCATTTTGCAGATAGTTTTTAGGGGGAGAAAAACAAAAGCAAAGCAGAGAGTACATGGGCTGGAAAGGCAGCCCACGCAGAGCGGCCAGGGCAAGAGAACGGGGAAGCTCCCCCAGCCTTTGCAAACCTCCCTGGCCTTATACATAGTGCACGGGCTAGTTAAAAAGCACAATGCAAGGGAGGGAGGAGAAAGAAAGAAAAATTTGAGTCCTAGTCATCAGAAGTACCTCTGTTGCCATAACTATGCTGGAAAACACAGCATGTGCCAATATGAGTTTTTCTGCCAGCACATTTATACCACCTAAAACAATATCACACCCCACGCCAAAACAGGCGCTGTGGTGCTGGTGTTGAGCTGGATTTAACCAGGTTGCTGCAGGTTTTTACCGAGCAATACAGCATAGCACATGTGCTCTGTGCTGAAGGGCTAGAAAGTTGGTTTCAAATAAATAATCTGAAACAACAACAAGTAGTACTCAGGCTTAATTCAGTGTTTAACGCTCTTAATGGCAGAATACAAAGTCAGAAAAAGTCACAGGGCACTGGATAATTTTCCTCTGTTAGGCAGGATATGAACGCTCTGGAGCAGGGCCGAGCGCCACCATCCCTGAGCAATTGCCAGAAAGGAGAAAAATAACATTTCCGCCATGAGTTTTAAATTAGCAAGTTACACCTCCATAGGCAGGCCCCATAACACAGTGAGTACTCTGAAACACAACTTCCCTGCTGTCATACTTTGCAAGGGATTTATTTCTGGACACCCTCTCCCTGCACGTGCCCAGTCCATATAGACTGCACTTGAACTACACCACTTCACTGGCTGGTCCTGCCCCCCAGCACCTTGTGCAGCTCTGCACACAAGTAAGGAAGCATCATTACCTAGGGCTTGCTGGGGGGAAGCTGTCAGGCACCAGCCACTTCCAGCAGTTACAGGCAAAGAAAAAAGAAACAAGCAAAAAATTCCTAAAAAAACCCTACTGTTTTTTTTTTCCTTCAGTGCTAAAACAGCTAAGCACTTTCTAATTATAATTTTCCAAAGTAGCATATGTTATTTTGGCCTTTACAGTAAAACCAGGCTTTGTGGTTTTTAAATGGTAACCTTGGTACATGCCTTCAATTACACCTTTTCTAGTAAAACCCAAGTAAATGCAATTCCCTTATCTTTTCACAAGTCCAATCTAAAAGTTGCTAGATCACAGAAATATCAAATTTGTTAAACTAAGTACAGAAGGAAAAAACATACCAATATCTCTAGCACATCATGAACTCACAGAGCACTGTTAAGTCCCTACTTGCTTGTTTTCTATCTGAAAGCTGCTTGTTGTGCATGTCAAATTACAGTAAGCGATTATTGATTTTTTTCCCATACTGAAAAAATTTCCAGCACAATTCTGAAGATTGCTGGAATTTGAAATTAAAGAACTATTATGGTGACCCCTTTCTAAAAACCTAGAAGCATTACCCTGCAAGCCAAAAGTGGTAGGTACACATATTTACAAGATACTCTCAAAGGTTCATAATGAACAAGAGAGACACAACATTTTGTCAAGTGTATTTTCTACCCATACAGACACTGAGCCCTAGGCTATAAATGTGGCGCCCAGAGGCTTTTCTTGCCCCGCGTTTTCCTTCACTTCCAGTCTGCCGTTACCTCTAACAAATGAGGTGACTGAATGTGCGCAATGCAAAACCTCACCCCAGCACTGCTGCCGTCAGAGCTTTCCTGCCAGCAGATGCTTTGGAAGCAGCTATGAAGCAGAACCTTAACATAACTCCGAGGTTGCATTCCCGAGCCACAAAGCAAGTGCACGAGGGCAGGACGGAGGGAGGCTCGATGCAATTTTCCCGACAGAGAGGGCTGCTGTGCCAGACATCGCATTTTCGTGGCATCAGGTAGACTTTCTGCACCAGGAGGCGGCAGGGGCGAAGGAAGCAGCAGAGAGCAGGGCTAGTGAAGGAGCAGTTAACAATGACCAGGGCACCCACACTTGCTCATGGACTGCAGGTCACCTGGCCTGCAGCAAAGGCACCTCGTCCTGCCGGCCTCCCGGGCTGACCCAGACGCAGCAAGGGCAGACAGCAGGGCACCCGCCTTCCCTTCAAGCTTTAAAAACAAAACAGATGCCTCAAGTCAGCGGCAGTCGTTTGAGTTATCTAACAGGAGAAAGCAGAGCCAAAGCTAACAGTTTGTATGCGCTGCAGATTTCTCAGGACTGAGGGATTTCTCAACCGCCCGCTGATACAGTGTCCGTGGCGCTGGCAGAAAACCTCGTGTGGCTACTTGGGAGACAAGCAATTTGAGTAAAAAGAACTCAAAAGCTTTATTAAAAGCTGCTTTCACCCACCTTTCTGTAACTACCATCGGTCCCCTCTGCTCCATGCTCAATGCTGGCCATGCTTTGAACCTTTAATCAAAAGGTTAAATATTTACCCTAAACAAGCTCTGCACAGGCAGCAAGAAAGGTTCATAAACCTGAGAAGGTGCATCACAAAACCTCGAGTGCCAAACCGTACACAAGGACACCCACAGCCACCTCCTTGAAGGGGGATCTTGCAGGTCTACAGAGCAGTATTACCTCCCCATACCCATGTATAGAAAAGACTCCTTCTTGCACTCCTGCAGAGTTTGTCTCACAGCTAGGGCCACATCAAATAGAGGAAGGGAAGCCCAACAGTAGACAGCAATGCCTGAAACATATTTAAAACATGATTTTTACAAAGCCGCTCGTAAGCATTCAAAGCATGGTGACATTTAACTTCCACAGCTACTGTCAGCACATCTTGGGTTTGAGCAACATTCAGCTTCTGGGAGGAAAGGAAAAAAAAAAAAAGCTGACAAACAAAACAGACAAACCCAAGTTGTTGTTGACATTCAAACAAATAAACAAACTCCAAAACCTCAAACCCAAATAATCACAATAGTTTCAGGTTTCATACTGCCAGGGCCACATGTGCCAGTCCTAGATAACCTGGTGACACTGCTGAGTGTTACCTGCAGCTGTAACCTGAACCTGTAGTTCACCAAGACACCCTGTTCCAGCTCCGTGGACTGTGATCTGGACAAACTCGTATTTGTCTTTGCCATCTCCCATACAGTCTGCTCGGATACTGTGCCAGCTACTCTTAGAAAACCCCAGCACACCCAGCAAGAGCCCTTCCCCTCAGCTATTTGGAATGCCAGGTTCTAATCTCAACCTTTCTCTTGGCTTCTGAAAATCCATTCAACAAATGAGCCCATTTTGGGGAGACTCAACTACAAATTTAAGGTTAAAAAAAAGGCAGCATTACCATCAGCTTCTTGCTTTGGGCAGTAGAGAACTTCCTTGGGCAGTAGAGAACTTCCTACAGCAAAACTGAAGCAAGTCTGTACAAGTGAGCGTTCTTCTACAGTCTGCTCCCTAATGCAAGACAAACTTCCCCTGAACAAATAAATACCCCAGCCTTGGCGACTGCTCGGGGTTCTCGATTCAAAATGCACTTCAGATTCGTTGTAGCGCAACACGCATGTGGTCTCCTTGCAACAGCTACCATGAGACCAAAATGAATCATATCCTGGAGCGGTGCCAGTGTGGGGAATAACACTGGCCCATACCCAAGTCCCCAAAACAACGAGTTTTGTTGCTCATGTGTTTCCACTGAGCAAAGAAAGAGTTAATTAACTTCATTTTAACTTCAACTGAAGTGTAACAACCTCACTTGATATTTTATGCACTCTCTTTTTCAAGTTTTAGTGTTCTAACAAAACATTTTAATCCTTTCAATTTAGGCAAGTTGTTAAAATATCTTTTTTTCAAAATGATCTGACAATTATTTAGAAGCTTCAAAATGTTACTGTTTGAATCAAGATATACTTCAGCAAGTTGCTGTTTTTTCTTTTTGTCCTTCAAATCTTTAATATTTATGCCATTCCACTATATTAACTATTTTCAGCAAGGAGGACTTATAGCCTATTCTCTAACAAATTACTGAAAACTGTATTAAAAAATTATAAACTGCATAAATGAAAAATTATTCAGAAATTAATTTTGAAGTTCTTATTTTTGGCTGTTCTTCCCTTTTTTCCCCTCAAGTCTTCTCTGCATTTTGCCTGCCCATGTCATTTAAGAGAAGTCACAATCAGCGAAATAAGGTATTCATTATCATTTCTTTCTGTCATTTTTTTTTTACCTTTTAAATTTGTAATTTGCAAACTCATTGTTTAGCACTTCCAATCCTCAACCTCGTCTGCTCATTGGAAGCATTCAAGTATTAGGCGTTTAAGGGACATGCATGATTCCTCACTCTTTAAAACTGGATACAACTATGGAAATATTTTATTACAGACTTATAGCTGATATTATAAATGAATTCTCCTTAGAACAAAGCTGTCACCATGTACCAAAATAAAAAAATCACCTCATAGCTACCAAAGTTATATAATTGAGAGTGCTGCACACTGGAAATTAAGCATACTAAAAGGTGAATATATATTCAAAAAGTATTTAAAAACAAAATAGTAGAACATATGAATATTAATTGCAAATAAAGTGGAATAATGATCTGCCAAGCCAACAGTGATGTCACAAAAGGATGTCCAAAAACAAGCTGTTCTGACTCGCATTACCAGCCCCAACCATCAACACCAGCCAACTCCAACTGCAGCTGAAGCATGTGCTGCTTGAAGCCTTTTTAAACAACTGCTGGTCAGGCTGACACACTAGGGAGATAAGAGCTACTTTTAAAAACACAACACTTTGTTTAAATTTACATTTTGATACTATTTAAATAGTTCAGATATGCCTACAATTCCCTCCTAGAGTTTGGAGCAGCTCCATGCACATTTGTGTTTTTTCAGGGGACATAAAAGGAAGATTGTGCATCAGTAACAACCAGTAAAGGCATATTCAGCACCACACAATCAAAAATTAAGGATGCCAGAATGCAAGTTGCCATGAAACACAAATTGAGCATCACCCTCTTCATCCATTCAGGTGCAACAACCACAGAACCAACTGCTGGCTCAGCCTCAGCCAGAAGAATCGCTGGATAGTCATGGCTGACCCTTCCACCACTTCTGGAGGCATCAGGAAGCATCTCCTCCTATCTGCAACAGAAATCTGACCGACAGTGTTGCTGTAAGTTGATATATAGATTGAGTCAGGCTTCCTAACCCGAGCAGCTGCTGTTTGCTATGGGGGGAAGGCGCAAGGCAACACCTGGCAGACGAACTCCGCAAAGAGAGAATGAAGGAGCTGTGCTGCCTGCAAGTCCAGAAGATGTTTCTAACACACTTGCAGCTTCCAAGCATTAACAAGACAGTCCTTAAAGTGCTGCTGTGAAATCTGCACAGCGTTTTTGTCATGGAAGATTATTTCTCTCAATTTACAAAATGGAAAACAGACATTAAGGCCAAAATTGTTTTCTGAAACAGGATTAAGGCACTGCAGGCTGCTAAAGTTTTAAGCGTGTTTTATGTCTCTATAGGATTCCATATGTTCAAAGCTTATGCTGAGCAACTTACAGCTGCAACCATCTGCAAAACAACCAATCCCTGGCTGCCTAAAGACAGGCACACAGAAAAACAGCTAAGGAGTCTAGCAGGGCCCTCTCCAACCCCACACACCCTATGGACGAGGCTATTGCAGACAACCCGTTCTGAATGGCCTTTTCCTCAGCACTCTCCAAAAACACGTTACCCCTAAAGTTCCAAATATGCTAGGAAGTGCTAGGACAGCAGAGCCAGAAGACCAGCCTCCCGACGCGGCCGCAGCCTGCGCAGGACATGGGAAACCTCTCCGCAAATCCTTGCTCACGCAGAGCAGCAGCTTAGAGGGCTATCCGGGGCTAAGCTCCACTCAACTTCCCATCCCTGCCTACCCAGGAGCCAAGGCCACACAATAGCACCTGGGAGCCCTGGTGCAGGCCAGTACCTTAGCAGGGGTTAAGGATACCACCTCAGAGCAGTCCCTTCTTTTCAAACATTTTTCTGGTTTTCCTGCGAAACACCCGCACGACTGGAGGGTACCAATAATGGGAAACAGGGGACAGCATCAGAAGTGAAATTTGATCTAAAAGAATTGTTGCTTGAGCAGTTTCTGCCTTTTGCTCACCCTGGCACGTTGCCTTCTCTTCCTACCCTTTCTCATGGCCTAACTCTTTCCCATTCCTCTTTCTCTGTCCATTGTAGCCTCATCCCCCTTCCTTGCACCTCCTGTGAAGTGGTGTTTGGCAACTCCCCTTCTCCCCTCAAACCAGCAGGGAAGCAAGAGCAGAAGGGCAGCTTGCCCCTCACTGGGGGCACTCATCACTGACCTGATGCCTAGAGGCTGGGAGAGGCAAAGAAGCATCTGACCAGTTCCTACACTGGCTGAAAGAGGCTGGATGCATGTGAAACATCCAGGGATTTAAGTGCCACACCAGCTGGTCTCTAAGGAAAATGCTTGGAAAACAAGTTTTCCAGAATTTGTCATTCTTTACACATTTTCACAGGGAGCACAGGCAAAACAAAGCAAGTCAAACAAATATCCACCCTTGCTCTAAAACACTGGCATTACTGCTTCACCAGAGCAGCAGCAAGGATTGCATTTTTTTTTTAAGAAATGTTTCCTTTGTGTTTTCAGAAACACTGTAAGAATCCAGATTGAAGCTCAACACAAACATCAGTGTTTCAGTCTAATTACATTTGGGATCGAAAAACCTAAAAATCTGTTTTTATAAAGCAAACTATTAAGTGTCCTTAATCACAGGAGGTACTGTCAATTCCAAATATTGCATACACGTGTAGATATACAAGTCTAAAAATCTGAACTCTTTATTGCTCACTTGATAACATCCTCAGTCAAAACAAAGCTTTGTCAAGACCATTTCCATGATAGTATGCAGTGGGCATACATATAAGAGTGTTTTTCTTATATAATTTATTATGTTCTAAAAACAAAGCACTAAGAGCAAGGCATTCTTGCTTTACAGATGGGAACCGAGGCAGGGAAACAACGTGACTCGCCAAACTGTGGCACAGAGCGAGTGCAGCACAGCCAGACGGAGGGAAGGGAAGATGTCTCACCCCACAGCCAGGGCGCCCTTGGATCACAAGAACCTCTGACATTGGAGCCAATGAGCTTTAAGCTGTAATAACTTCACCACTGGCCCTTCGGCACCTGTGCTCCGAGATACTGAAATCACTCATCTGATGTCTCATTTCTATGGCTGTCGTTAATAGACACTTATAAACCCCACTGCCATGTGGAACAGAAATAAAGCATGTTTCTTCCTCTCATATACACCCCAGCAGCGTCTCTCAAATATCCACAGACTCTGCAAGCAGAAAATAATTGTGTTCTTCCTTTGCACATTTTACCATATGATGTCCTCCTTATAACTGACATCGCTGAAGAAAGAGCCCTCAATTTTACTTTGCTCAGCAAAAGATATGGTCTCTAATGGTAGCCTGGAGGCTTAATGTCATTCAGGATTACATGTCCTTCCCATCCTCAAAAGGAATCATGTATCTAAAAGGCAAGTGTGATGAAAAAAGACACAAAAATAATCCCACAGTATTTAATGGGATTTACAGTACTAGTTTCATAAGCTATAAGAAGGAAAAAAGTGTATATTCTTAGATGAAGATTTCTATAGGTAATCATCTAAGATAACCTAATGTGCAGAAAGAAATATTCACTGCAAGAAGAATTAAAAGTACATAGGACAGTTTACTTTAGATTTAACAGAGGAATACAAAGATGACCATGAACAAGCCTGTGACATGACCAAACTGCTTCTAAAAGAACAATTCGAAAAAGGTTTAAATATCAGAAAAACATAACCCCAAAGTTATTTAAGAAAAAAGGAACAATGGTTTCACCTGATTTTGTGTTTTTAAAAGGAGCTTCAAACTTCAAGCTGCCTTCGAAGCCATACATTTGTGACCTTCGGCATGGATAATATAAATTAAAATGTCCTGATGGAAGCATACCTATTCTAGGCATTTTCTTGAAATGAATGGGATTTAGATTTATGAAATACTCTTTTGACATACCTTTAATATATATTAAAAGCAAAACATGTATTTTATGCAGGCATAATAAACCTTATAGAATATATTTATCAAAATATTACAATTCTAACATTTTAAGAATCAGTAACCACTAGGAAAACAGGCCATCCTTTTACCGGTCCCTGACATTACTGATTAGTACTCCACCAGAACACTTATACCAAGTTTCTCTGGGGTCCAGGATCCCATCTTTAAGACTCCACAGCATAAATGCAGGATGCAAAAAAACCTAACACAGAGTCTAAACATGAAATCCCAAGAGGCCATTTTCAAATCCAGAAATTCAAATTCAATTCAAATACCTGTCCTGCCATTCATATACATTTCAGATACCTGGCCTGGAAATCTTCAAGTAGTTCTATGGCACTGCGTTTGAGAGCCTAAGCAAGCGTGGCTTTTTACTCCTTGAAAAATGTGTGCTAGAAGTTTTAGCAATACCACACCTGGTTCTTACATTTTTATTCAAGAAAAGCAGTTTTAACCTGCCCTCATCCTTCTCCTATCCCAACAGCATTGCCACCTACAGAGCAGTGGGGATGGCAGGAGAAGGAAACGCACTCCAGATTTGTTCTGGAAAGTAAACACAGGAGCAATGCTCGAGACAGGGAAGAACTGTGTATGTCTCTGCAGCTTCATACAGCCACTTGCAAAACAATAAATTATGTATTTTCTAGCTTTACAAATGAACTGCTGAAGGATACTTGTTTCTGCTTTTGTCAGTACATTAGCAGAAAAACAGGAAATGAATCAGACTGAAATAATAAACCTTGAAAAGAAACACCATGAAATTCTCGTCCCACAAAAGATGTTCTTTTTCAAGTGACAGAAACTGCAGCAAACTGGCCTATCTCACAACACTTCTAACAGATTAGAATGTAATTAACCGATTGTTCGAAAAAACGGGGAGAACAAATTAGAGCTTTCTTTGTTATCATGGTAGATCACAGGGCTCCTGCATAGTCTTTTTGAAACATGACATTATTGGGCGAAACCCAAATACATGAAATGTAAGTGACCCCTATATAAGTGTGCTCACTGACAGAACACTAGCCCAGCTAAGCCAATAAGTGGCCTGCCAAAGAAACATTGGTGCCAAAGCAGAGTGAACCCTCTATTTTAAATAAATTTCCAATTTTGCCACAGAATAGGCTTCATGCAGAACAACTTGGGTCCTCCTCGGGGCCTCTGTTTCATGGATACACTGTCAATATCACACTCACATTCAACTAAGACCTTCTCTGTTTATTTCTGCAGTTAGCTATCTCTTTGATGAATTCTCATCATTGCAATGCAAACTAGAACACTATGAGCTAGCTGCTTAAGGAGTTACTGCTGTAATAGACTTTGTACGTATATTTTGAATATATCCCGTTTGAATAAGTTACTACAATGAAAAGCCTGTGTGTTTAGGTTGTTTCCACCATCGTATGAAGACAATAAGCTTGACTGATCATACAGCAGCATCTAGAATCCAGTCTATTTACACAGCAGAAAATACACAAATAATACTTTACTCAGAAATACAGATGCCCAATGGCAACAATTACTAAGAACCATCATTCTCTATCACTGTGCTCTAACTCCTAAAGAATCTCTTTTTCCCCCACAACTGACCAAAACACTAGTATTTTCTTCTATGTGGAGATTAAAAATAAGAACTGGCCAAGGAATATCCTACTATTACTTATTCCTACAAATGTCAAGGACAATCCTGTCAAGAGAATAAAGTAGGTTTTGATCCTCCTCTGATAAACTATTCTATTTAAATTGTAAAGCTATACCTACACTGTATAAAATACTATTAAGTCAACTAAAGTTGCAGAGGCAGAAAAATAGGATATTTTTTTTCCTGAACTTATTACAGGCAATGCATCAGCAGGAAGTTAGCTAGATTCTCAGGTGCCAGTTGAGCAACCAGAACTTTAAATTCCTTCTTCCTTCTTCCAAAATAATGCCTGTGTCTACTCATCTACTCATTTACGTTTCTAAAACTACCAACCAGAATATGTAGAAGTGAATAAGTTGCTTCAGTAAAGGCCATGAAATAAAGTTACACTGGCAACAAGAACAGAAATTATGCAAGATCTGAAGTCACTTTCTATACAAGTGCACACAACCCTATGATCTGTGAGCAGTACTCCTGCCAACTTCCCTCCTCTTAAAAAGTCATACACACATACAAAAAATAGTAGAAAAAATGCAACAGAAAAGCCAAATCTTCAAGAAAATGTCTTTCCACAAAAAAATTAAAATGCCAGTCGATAGCCCTTTTAATTCAGGATGCCACAGGACATGCTGACAGCTGTCTAATTGCACAGACAGGCAGAAGAGAGTCAGGCTACAACCCCCCTGCATATTAACAACTTGAATATCAACTCTGGACTGTAATTGTTCACAGTAAAGGGCAATTTCTTAGGAGAATGTCAGAGATTCTCCCCTCCAACCAAAACAGTCTACAGGAGGGGAGGAAACAAAAGACACCACCACCTCCTAACACAACTGCCTCTGACCAGGTAAAGCTTCTACTTTAGCAGTGAATTCTACAGCAAAAAACTATTTCTTTTCTGTGAGGGATTAATAAGATGCAATAAAGTATAAGTTGCAAACACTTGAAATTTGCTGGATGTCTCTCAGCTGAGACCCGCACTCGTTTTTAGCAATTTAATCCCAGGCTTCAAAGTTCTCTGACCACTGGCCAGAGGTCAGAAATAGAAGAGCCTCCTTAGCCCAACGCATTTCAGAGTGTTTCTTTTTTTTTTTCCCCCCAGCTTGTTTTAAAGGAGGAACCTTCCTCTCAGGTACTAGAGATTGGCTACAGCTCTAAACAGGACACAGCAGGTACACTGACACTCTTCACATCACCAGGAATTGCTAGATACCTGACACATATCTTCAGAGTTAAAACAGCTACTACACATCAGCTCAGATATTAGTTAATTTTCTTCGAAATCTCATTTTTCTCATTATTTTAAACACTTTGGAAATATATACTATAAATACTATAATGTTTACTATAAATCAGATGCAGTTGGCAACTTGCAAGAGTAAAGATTTTTAATTGATGCCTTGAAAATCTGTATTTTCCTATCTAGCTGCAACTGGCATGCTTTTCAATAATTTAGTATTTTCACAATATAAACACTTATCTAACATTTTTTTAAAAAGCTATAAATATTAGTATTAGCACCATGATTAAGAGGAAACAGGATTAATTGTTGTGATAGAGTATTTTGCATACAAAAATATAACCCTCGCACCAAGTCTTTCTTTTTTAATAAGAATTAAGTATTCCACGAATCATGGACTTGAAACGGGTTTCTCTAAAACTATCAGTAATCTGCCGGGAAAAGCTGACTTTCAGATCAGACCTGCAAAAGAATAGAACTGCTGAAGAAATTCAACACAGGAACAGACTTTCTGGAGCATTCAATGTTTTAGTTATTGTAGGAATAATGAAAACAATAGGGTGCCTAACACTGTGGGACATTTGATCCATGAGTGTATACATATAAGCTTATTTCAAGATCAAATATCTGCAGACATCCCAATTAAGCAGCCTTTGCCAGTAAAGGCTATTATATTTTAATTATATTACTAGAGTATCGCGCTGGTTAAAGAAAACATGAGAGCAGATGATATCTAGTCTGTTGTCAGGATGCTCTACAAAGGAAGCAGGCATTGACCAAAAAACATGGTCCTGCAGCATTGCTGCAGAAAAAAAGATGCTACACTGCCTCTTCTCCGGAAGGGAGCCCACCTCCAAGGATGAACCCTTTCCTTTTTACATCATCAGAACTTCAGATATGCAACAGATAAGCTTAAAACCAGTCAACTGCTTTCAGCCCTGTTTTGAGATGTCCGATACTAGTAATTCTTTTCCTATAATAGACCCAAGACGAAAATTCCAGCAGATTTATACACACAGGAAAAAAGTCACAAGGTAAGGTTGAATTATTTTTCATTCATTTGAGAAAGGAAAGTGAAATTATTACACTTCTGAGGAAGTTCTTTGAAGTCAGAAGCTTCACTGTTTATTTGAAACCATTTATTTCCTCATGCAGTTCCAAAGAAAATAGTTGCGCAAACATGTTAGAGGAAGCAGCTATATAATTTCACTTAAAAGCTATTTAACTTTGTTAAAAGGGGACTTGGATTGTTAGCACAGGGGATCTTTCAAATACTTGTCTTACTATTCCACTGAAGGAAAGTAACTATATGGTATTCCAAAAAATTGCAAGTGCTGCTCTATTGCCCAAAATAGAGAATTAAATGGTCATTGTGCTGGGAATAATTTTGAGTTGCAGCTATTGGGGAAAAAAAAATTCTCAACATTGTCACAGTTAAACTACGAAATAACTAGGCACATGACAATTTAAAAGTTATATGGAAACTGAATTTTAAGTTGGAGTGCAGCAATTAAGCCTAACTCCATAAGATACTATGTGCTTTGTTTTCTTTATGCCCTCAGTTTTAGTTCAATTCTTGTCTTAAACTGTCATCTGTCACAAACTACAGTAATACCTAGAGTTATTCAAGAACAATTAACCTATTTGCAAACACTACTGGAGGAAAAACTATTTACAAAATTCTACTAATGCTTACAGCTAAGCAGCTTATAGAATTGCGATATTTTTAGATAATTTTCCCCAGCAGTACACCAAGCAACTCCAGTAATAAAACATGGCAGACAAGTTCTATATGAACATGGATTTGAAATTACTTCTTTGCATTTAAATGTATTTACTGCTATAGGAAGTACTTCTCCTTTGAGATCCAAAGTGAGCAGCTCCAGTATAGAAGGACTCTAAGATCAGTGTGCTTCTCTTTGTAGTTTGTGACTCTGGCAGATAAAGCCATTACTAGACCGGGTGAAAGGGTGTGAATTAGCAGAAGCTGTTCACTCTGTCACAGCTGTGGGTTACTCAGCCCCCAGTAGAAATTCAGAGCAGGGCCACCTTGCCCACTTCAGAACAAAGTCAGATATTTCATTTAAGCTTACAAGGAGGTATGTTTAAATCAAATCTCCGGATCAAAACAAAAGCAAAGGTATTCATTTGATTATACTGATGACTGCAGGCCGATAAAATCCAAATGGATTACAGTAAAGAATGGAATGAGGTAACAGAATTAGCATTTTAAACTACTGAGTCTACTTGCTAGATTAATGATGCCCTCCTGAAAGCAGCTGAGCTCCCAAAGTAGCAAACTACACCGGTATGTACGGTTAACCCTCCCACAGCCACTTCCCACAAGCCAGTACACACCAGCCTCACACAGAGGGGTACAGCAGGGCTACAAACGGCAGCAACAGCCTTAAAGGAGGGAAGGATACGGCAGCTCGCAGTTTAACAGCAGATGCTGTTTGGGGGAAGGGAATATGAGCAGACAGTCAAGTTAAGCCAAATTGGAAAAATAACCCTGCTGCTGAAAACAGAAACCAAAAAGTAATAAGTTAAATGCATTGTGACGCTTCTCATTTTTACAGTTCGATACATCTTTTATCAAAAGAAATAATGATTTCTTGGTGCGAGATTAGTAGCTCTATTATTAAGATTGCCTGACACTTCGCATTATAATATCCTATTTTTAAACCTGCTTAGACTCTTCAAGAACAATTGGGCTGAAAAGTTATACGTGAAAAATAAAATCTTCTTCAGATTTCATTTTGACCGCTGCATCAAGGACACGCATATCGTCAGCACTGTGACAATACCAGCACAGTTGTGCTTGCAAGTATGGGGAACAGAAGATGCACAATTTTCAGCTTACAGGACGTATTTTTAACTGGCTTAAACATCCAGTGACTATGATCAAATATGGATTTGAACGGGATCTTACTTTCATTTTCAGATGCACAATATGCTCAGCTTAACTACCAGAAAAGCCACTTCAGAAAGGTCTTATGCCTCCCAAAACTCCACGACGAGGTAACAGAATTAGAGAAGACATTTAGACCTAAAGCAGAGGGGGTATGATTAAACTAATGCAAAAGCAGCAATACGGAATAGATTAAATAAGAGTGGATGGAGGCCAAACATGCACAGACAGGCTCCAAGCAAGCCAACCTACTGCTGGCCCAGACTCTCAACACAGGGTTTGAACAGGATGCCCTCCAAACAGCCCTCACCCTGAATCACAGTGCAGTTTTAACAGTGCAAGGGGTGGCTGCCAGGAGGGCAGATGGAGTTAGCTCTGAGCAGAGCTGGGACAACTGAACTGAGACTCTAAAGTGTCCCAGGGAGAAGAAAATACAAGAAAAATGGAGATCATGGAGCACTGAGACTGACAGGAGCTATTCAAGAAAAGAATTAGGAAACCTGTAGCACAAGTACTACAGACATCAAATCTCATGAAAATCTCAGTGACACACAACAGACTTGCTGATCTCCAACACCAGAGGAAAATGAGCCAACAAGCACAGAGTGAAGATAATAGAGACACACTACAAAGTAGCAGAGCTGGGCAAGCCAGGAGAGGGAGCATCCCTGAATAGCAGGAAAGAGACCAAATTAAGAACTTAGATTTCCTGGAGTATCTTTTTAACACAAATCATAACCAAATAGGATAAAGTGGCATAGTTAGGCAGAGAGTAAAAGGTGTATGTGGCAGCAAGGGAAGAAAGCAGCAGTGCAAAAGCCTTGGACAGGCTAAGTGTGCTTTTCTCTAGAGCTTGCCCTCTGCAGTCTGCAGACACCCGCAAAGGCCTCTGCACAAGCACATGGCTCATGCTACCTAGGGCTGATCCCTGTAAAGCATTACAGGGTATTATTAGACACCACTAGCTCAAATAGCAGAGGTCTGCCTGGTGAGTAGGTTCCAGGCCTGCTGGTATGGCTGCAATTATTTTTAACAGCTAGGAAACGGCACACAAACTACATTAAAGTAACTTCATCAAGTAAACAGAATTAAGAGTTTGCTATGAGATCTTCACTGCGTGACCATCTATCCCTTCTCTCCTTGTAGAGTCCTTGCCAGATTCACACTTATCAGGTCCCTATTTGTTATTTTGGGGGGTTGTTTTTTTTCCTCTTATTTGTCCTCTGACTTTAAAAAAAAGAACACATAGCTGAATATAACTCTATGCAGAAGGCAGGAATTAATTTCTTCACATGCCTTCATAGAGCAATGATCACATCAGAGTAATATTGCTAAAGTAGTCAAATATCCTATTCATCCCAGCAAAGTAAAATGCTTATTAAGCCTATTAATAGAGATGATATTAAAGCATATGATTAAGGATGAAACTACTTATCACACTCAGGTGTCTGATTTGATACACATAAGAACTTAGCTTCTTTCTGTATCATACAGCAAATGACACATTCAAAGACCAGCTTCCACTGACTTCGAGGCCTGGTTGTACCTGCCCAGAGCTTTTGTAAATCACTTCCTATGGTATCAAGTGGACAGACAAAAGAAAACCTCAAGAAATCTCAAGATGTAGAGATGCAAAATTTTTAGTTAGCTTTCCAGTAGAAAGGATAGAATGCAGTACACACACCCAGGATTTAGATGCCTTCACCAAGCAAGAATAAAATCTTTTCTTATTTTAATTCTTTATTTGCATTACACCTCCAAGATTTTGAAGAAAATAATTATTCTAGAGACAAGGATTTACTGTAACTCAATCTAGATTAACTCCCGAAGGGGAAAAAAAAAAAAAAAAGAAGAGATCTGAAGGAAGTTTCTCTCGGGAAAAAAAAACAATTACAGTGGTATTATTAAGGATTGTATTTTAATGGTCACAAAGGGTAATCAAGCCATGATTGCTTCTTCAGCTTTACTTCTGGCCTTTCCTAACATTTTAAGGCTTTCAAGTCAGATCATCAAATGTCAGTAAGCTGCATGCAATGTCAGCATCCATATCACTTCATTGCTGTGAGTAACACTTCATGAGAAGAATGCAGACAGAGGTCAACTAATTGTTGCAGAAGCCTCGCACACCTATTTCCAGTGCACTCAATAGCATGGGAGCTGAGCAACAAAGTTAGACCAAGCAACCAGCATCCTGAAGGTATTTTCTTGGTTTTCATACCAGAAAATAATAATGAATTGCCGTATTCTGCACACTATTAGAAGAGAAGCTATTCCTCATGCAGTGCAGCTTTGTGGCATGTACATGAGAGAAGTTCTAACTTAAGACAGTTCTTGCTCAAAGCCATTATATAGTTTGATGACTTGAGAGTCACACAGCAATGAATATAAACTGGATATCTACCATCTTTGAAGGAAATCAAGTCACCAAAGCAAGGTTTTATCTAAATCACCAGATACTCCCAAACCAACCATATTCAGTCACATCAGCACCATACAGCCGAAGTGCATGCTTCAGAAAGGGTGTTCAGCTTCAACTGTGAATAGTCCCAACTTGGAAAGGACTTCTCTTCCACATCTCTCGGCTGGAGACAAAGGTATGCACCTACTGACACTTTCCATAAACTGCTGTATTTTGTTTACTATATGGCCAACTGGAAAATCCCTTCTTTCACAGCTCTGATTTGGTCCCTCACCGAAAGATTTTTTAGCACAATGAAACCCTTCGGCCTTGCCAGGCATTTCAGGAGGAACACCACCATATTAAAACACATGTTCCTTTTTTAAACCTACTTTTAACTAGCAAAGATGAACAAAACCAAAGAGGACCTGACCCACAAATGCTGCGCATTGTGACTTCACATTAATTGTGCATACACCATTTTTTCTGGAAGGCTTTAAAGGATTCCCCATAGTTTTGTGGGAGATGATTCAAGTGGAAACTGTCGCTTAGAAATAATTTGTTATCCTTAAAATAGAAAAGCAATGTTTTATTACCTTCCACTTAACAAAAATTATATGGATTAACTATATACCCCCCTAAAAAGACAGAGCAGCATATCGCATCGCCAAAACAACACAGAGAGCAGGGTGGTGGTAGTAGGAAAGACAAGAATAGCAAGAATACTATTTCACTGTCTTCATATTTTATTCAAACGACATTTCCTGGCCTAGATCCAGCTGTGATATTATGTTGATTAGGGTAAAGCGTAGGAGGTGGGAAGAAACTTTTATCACTGCTTACTGTGTTTGAGGGAAAAGGCTGCAACGCTGCTGGGCTGAATAGGATGCTTCTGTTTCTTAACTATTCCTCCCAGTAAACACCACCTCCTATGCAGAGCCTCAATTCAACAAGATAAGATAAACTTATCTGGCGTATCACATACATTACCAACTAACTAAATTAATCCTGAAAACAAGGCAGCTTGTTGTTCCTTTCCCAGACACTCTGGCAGCATGGAGTACCAGTAATCCAAATTCTTGCAAGGCAGGATCTTGCAAGTCAGAATCTCTCTCTTTTTACTCTTTGTTCTCTTTTCATTAGTTTGTTAATCCATTACCTAATTTACCTTGGAATCATCCTTTAATTGTTAATAGTGGAAAGACTCTGAATGCATCTGCCGAGTTTACAAGGCTCTCTTCTATTCTTACCCTGGCTGGATTTCTGCATGGTGTCAGATCACAGAAGGCAAAGTCTACTTTTCTGCAACTACCCGCCACTGCTACAGACAAAGTCTGATCAACAGTTTGCTGTCACATAATGGTTAAAAAAAAAAAAGTCAACAGAAAACAGGAATAGCAAAGGGAAGAAAGAAAGGGAAAGTGATGAACAAGTTAGGCAGAAATTCTACAAGGAAATACATTTGGCTACCAAACACAAAAAATACTCAGTACAAATGGAGATGGTTTAAGACAAAAGCTTTCTGAAATTGTGGGAAATAAGCACGTCGTGCTCTTCCCTTGCTGTCCCACAGCTAAACCTGTGCTGAGTGGGGAAGCCTATGTCCACAGCAGGCAAGAGCCTGCCTTCCCAGCCTGAGCACTGCAGAGCCCGTTGCTTAAAAAGGGCCTAGAAGTTTGATACCCCATCTCTGACTCTGAGTAAGAGAGCTTCTGGTCTACCATGAAGACATATATTTAGCAGTGTCATATAAAGGAAAGCTTGACTTAAAGAAAAAGCAAGTATCAGATATAGCTTTATGGGTAAAATAAAACCGAGAAGAAGACTACTCTTCTTCAGAAGCAATAGCTTCAATTCTGAAGAAAATAAAGGATTTCAACTCTCGAAAAATAATGTTTTAAGGCTATATTCTGTTCATACTTGACTACAGTAGAGGAATACAAAGTCAGAGCATCTTCACTGGGACGTATGGTAAAGAAGCCTGTGATAAAAATTCAAGCAAGCATAGATCAAAATACAGTTTTTAATCTTGATCGGACTGTCACACAACCACTTTTTTTCCACATTAATCAGCACATTAGATTTCTCTGTTTCTTAGTCTGCTTTATTCTGCAATTCTCCTGCCAACTGTGTGGTAGAACTACAATCATTTATCTATTCCCAGTTAAATGCTCCTCCCCTATTACTTGATTGAACAAAAGCTCTCTTCCCTAGATAAAGGATTGATAGGAAGGAGAGAAGCCAAAGAGTACATTTTAACAACCATCCTCACTCTGCTTCTTACTTATTACACAGAATTCTCTTACAGATATTCAGTTATTGCTTCAGTAAAACTTTCATTGTCAAGTTACAATTAGATTCTAATACAAAGAGGAGCTGCAGCACTGAATCTGGGTTGAACATACGGCACCCCCGTTTCTCAGTTCCTAAGAATCACAGACCACTAGGAGAAAAAGTAGTCTTTCAGCATCTGATAAAAGCCTATGATAAAAAATAAAATAATAATAAAAAGATTAAATTAAATGTTTCTTCTTGAGAATGAGTTTTGAATGATGATATTACAGATGCACAGATGCCTGATCTTCAAACAAGGGGAAGGATATTTGAAGGTCTGTGCATTAGGTATTTTCAGCAAAGGAGCTGTATGAATTTAGGCATGGTATCACCAATATTCTTGTTCTCTGGAAAGCAACCATTGTGGTGCTAAGAAAGATTCTCACTTGCCTGTAGAATGCAAGAGCAGATAGACAAATTAAAGCTATTACATACATAAACAAGGTACTCAAAACTACTGTGTATATAAAAAGGTGCAGCAACAACAGCACTGCACATATGTTCACACATCAAATAGACTACCCACACAGCACTATAGTATAGTAGTGCTTGCTAGGCGGTGTGGTTTTATGGAAATTATCTGATCATTAACTGAAAAACTTAATCAATACTCCTATTTACTGACATTACATAGCATCAAAGACTCAGTGAGAACAAAGCAACAATTTCTCCAGAATAAATTTCTCTTGCTGAAGCAGTTCTTCAAGCAACAAACAAGAATCCAAGGGGACAGTCATGGGCTCTAGTTTGCAATAAGAGTCAAACTGCCTTATGGAAGCAGCTAAAGGACCTATGGAAAAGTGTGTGCTTAACAGCAATTTATCTCAACTATAAATGGCAACAGAATTGACATAGTTCCACAATGACAGCTTGTACAGAACAATAACAGGATACTTCCATTAACAGAGTTGTGCTTGGCTTAGGAAGCAAAAACAACCAAAAAAAAAAGCAACAGCACCAACAAAAAAAAGTAACTATACCAAATTGAATTACTACAAAAGAAACATTTCTTCAAGTTGCCCTTCAAAATTCTTGCTGAAGACATCACAGAGGGATACAGTGGCCTCTAAAGAGAGGAAGTTTTAATGCCTGAGGAAACACCTGTGTATATGCAATTTTTATTTAAGCTCATCTCATTAAATGTACACTAAGTTGCTTTATGTTAAAGCAACTCTTATATCAGCATTCCAGTCTGGTGTGATCTTTAGATGTAAAGTGAACCTGCTAGGAATCACCCCTAAAGACAGGGAGAGAAAAAAAAAAAAAAAGGAAAAAAAATGCTCTTCTATAGCTATTTTCATCTTGCAAGAGGCAGTTTCAGTTGCAATGTTTAAGCTACCTGCCCAGCAAGATACTACCAGTTGTCTAACAGATGACTAAGTTGAATCTACAGTTGATATATTTAAGAGTAATGTAATCTTTCTTTTGAAAATAACTGAAGCCTTCCTAGGTTTTCTTATTCCATGGATAAACTTAGTCAGTGAAGACCCTCTTCACTTGCCTCAAGGAGGAAAGACTTTAACAGTGAAATCACTAAGGACATCTTATAGCTCAACCTTAGAGCTCCTCTTGCTTCTCTCAATTCTAGCTGATTCTCTGATATTCTATCACGTTATGTCCTTCAGGACCTCAAAGACTGTTCCTCTAGTAAGACAGACCATGCACATAACAAGAAAACTTGCAGTCGAGGCCTGTAATATGTTGGTTACATAAAACATCTATAGTTCTCTAATTTGATTCGTCATTCTGGATCCTTCAGCCAACACAAGAGTGTGCTGCACTAATAGAAGAAAAAGAGTAAAGCCTGCCAAGAAAGAGCCAGCAATCAAAATAGAGTTGCTACAGTGCCTGAGATTGCCTGAAATGATCATGAAACAACCAGAGACCACTGAAAAAGACTACACCTTCTTACAGCTCAGAGGAGCAAAGACTCTTCTCCATGGATCTCATTGACTAAAAATTATCCTTACAAGAATATCTGGGATGCTAATGTAAATGTTAATGTACAAAATTTTGGATAAAATATATGAATTCCTAAATATCGGGAAGTGACCAAAGTCATTGCGTAATAAGTTATCACAAAAGCCTAAAAAGATGATAAAAGTGCCCAAAGTATCTTCTGAAATAACCTTTAAGTAAAAAAATAAGAAAAAAAGACTGCAATTCTACTTCAAAGAAAAAAAAATATAGGGAAGAACTGGGAGGTAGCTATTAGCTTACTTGGACCTTTTTCTAGTTACAGCACAGCATATCAGATCTGATCTGTATTTAACACAAAGGTTTTGATTTTTCCTTAAAAATCATTTAATTGTAGATTTTTAAGGTATTATTAAAAATGAACTATAATTAGATAAAAGTCAGAACTCGCAATTCAGAAAATCAAAAATAGAAGAAATTCCCCTCTTGACAAAAATTAGGAACATTATTTTCTATGTACAGATGCAGCCTCTACCATAGCCTTGCTGCAGCATAACAAAACAGATATCCAAGTCCAACACTGTTAAATACGGATCTCAGAGGCTCAAAGCAACTTTTTACCTTCTTGGTGGAAGTCTACCTCCAGGCGCAATTCAGATGCATTTAGCAGTGTAACATCCAACATCATCCTTAGTATCTTGAAGTGCGTACGCGCAATGATTCACGCAGCTACACGTCTTCCTTCAGTTAACGGGAAGGGACACGGAAACTTAAAGCTAAGATAAATGCAAAAAGAGAAAAACTGAAGTTAACTTCCTCAAGGATTAGCCAGCTTTAGCATGAACATTTATATTACTGCAAAAGGCACCTGCTGATTCTGAGGAAGAATCAGCCCAACTTGCAGCTCAGCTGTAAACCAGACACCAGATCAAGAAGAGTGGCAGCAAAATCCTGTATTCATCAACTCCTTCTAGTCAGCTACTAAAATTTACTCTACTAGGCTGGTATGTGGTGTTTAAGACAAATCTGAAAATAAATCATGAGGCTAACTATGGATGTCCAACTGCAGGCCAGAGTAAACTGACCCCATAATAGACACCAGGAGTTTGGCTAGAGGCCATCAGAGGACACTAGTGCAGAACAGTGAAGTTAGACTTGAAAGTTCAAAGACCTTTCCTAGCACTTTCAAAACACACTTCAGAAGTCCTGGGCAAGACTTAGGCCTCTTTCTTTGTTTTCCTGGAAGAAGGAAAAAAAAATACCATTTTGAAGCCCACTTTAGTGAGGAACAATAAAGTTCCAAGTGAACTAAAAAGGAGAACAATAGTGAGTACAAAAATCACTTACACATTGACTAAATTTAAGGGGACAGATATCATTACAGCTCCTGAATTTTGTTTTTGTCAGGTGGAGTAGTAACAAATTATTGTCGATGAATAAGAAAGCTTAAGCACATCTTCCATGTGTCTCTACACAGTCACCAGAACTGAAGAACTTGTGTTCTTGAATTCACATAAAGCAAGTCTTCCTAGGACACATATTATTGGTATCTGGGAACCCCACAGCTAAGGGAGTTTTAATGACTCATTTACTAATACAGGGATTAGGATTTGTAAACATTATGAAGGTAAACAAGCACATCAAATACATTTTCCTTTTCCTGAACCTTTGCTGGCATAATTAATGGCAATCAGATGACTGCTTTACATAAGAACCCTGCCATTTGAGTAGCACATTTTGGGAAGGCAAGAAAGTTACATGCACACAGATTTTAACTCCCTCCTTTAGAATGAATGATCCGATGTCCTTGGAGTCTAAAACAGCTGACAAGATGAGGAAAACAGCCAGAATTCAGTCCACTCAAGAGGATGACATTTTAACCAAGAGGAACTTTATAAACAAAATTGGGACTGGCAGTGTTCAATAATAATGCGTATGGGAAAGAGATCTCGGGTAAGTCTTTTTACTGGACTTGTTTTTAAGAGGAGCGTTATTGCCATTACGCAAAGGAAAGGGAAAATTTCCAATTCCTGGTGCAAAAAGGCCTAAATCACGTGTGACTGAAGGGTCATCTCTGCAGCTTTCATGAGCAGTTTAAGAATGAACCTTTCAATGTTTGCGGCTCAAAAGGGGTAAAAGTTCAGGCATTTGCCAAGCGACACTGGACACAAGTGATTTCTGGGCAGTGAAGCAGCTCACTTCAGCTCCAGCTGAACGCAAAACAAAACTGAAAACCTTCTCCTACGGATGCAACACAAGGCATTTCATCACTTCTCTGGCTAACCCCCCCCCCC
>PTEX01000003.1:2604331-2697505 GCA_003342815.1 Eudromia elegans | reverse complement strand
CAGTTAGAGCCGCCCCCTGGAGCCCCGCGCCCCCCAGCCCGGGGCCCGGGTAACGGCGTGTGCGCGGGTGTCCGTAGACACCTAATGGAACAAGTGACTCCGCGCACGCAGGTAGCCCCGCCGTGCTGAGCTGTGCTCCCGTTGGGCTCCCGCCGTGCTCCCGCTGTGCTGAGCTGTGCTGAGCTGTGCGAGGCGCACGGGAAAGCGTTGCCCGCAGCGTTTCGGGATGGAGCCTCGGGCGCGGTCCCGTGCGTGGAACGTGGTGTGGGGAGGCGGGGGGGCGAAGCTCACACGGGGAGGGGGGCGAAAGGGAAGAGCTGGGCGGGATGGACGGGGGGAGCAGGGAGGTGAGGGCGGCGGAGGCGCGTTTAGTAAGAGATGTGCAGCTTCCAGTTGTCGTGACACAAACAGCAACTCCAAAGCAAAGCGGTGCAGGGGTGCGCTGGTTTCCTGACTGCCGGAGGGATTCAGCAAAGCAGTGGGAGTATCCCGAAGGCTCTCGGCTAGGGCGGGAGGGTCCCCGTGCCCGGCTGGTTTACGGTGCTGGGAAGTCACTGCGGCGTCGCACGGCGTCTCCTCGAAACGGCAACGCGGGAACCTCCGGCCGTCCCTCTCCTGAGGGGCCGCGGCCGCGGCGGTGCCGCTCGCAGGAGCCTTCACGGGAGGCAGTGAGCGGAACCCAGCACGGGAAGAGGAGAGGATGTTCCCGCACGAGAAGCCGCTCCCCGGGGAGGCTCCTTCTCCTGTGTAGGGAG
Organism: Eudromia elegans; assembly: GCA_003342815.1. Classification (NCBI taxonomy): domain Eukaryota; kingdom Metazoa; phylum Chordata; class Aves; order Tinamiformes; family Tinamidae; genus Eudromia; species Eudromia elegans. The sequence goes on along the minus strand of PTEX01000003.1, from coordinate 2,696,750 downwards.
CGAGTGCTGCCTGCTTGCCCCTTTGCTGGTTTTTCATTAGAGAACAAGATGACAAAGAGGTATCAAGGAAAAGCAGGGGCTGTCCAAACTCTTTAATAGAGAAGAAATATATCACAAGCACTGCATTTCACAAAGCACGCAAGATTTATGAAACCACACAGGCCCTGCCATAGTGCTTCCCGGAGAACATCTGGGATTAAAACACTCCGTCTAGATCATGTTTGGGTTTTTTTTCTTTTTTTTAATTCAGCTGCCGACAGGAGAGTACAAAGTGGTTTATCAGAATACGCAAGTGCTTCCCTCAGGACAAGACCTCTGGTGTGTGCCGCGGAGGAGGCCCCAGCGTCCAGGGCGCTGTGGAGCGTGGCAAGGACGCAGCACGAGGAGAGGGGGAGGCGGCAGGGCCGGGAGGCGCGAGCGGCCCTTGTCCCGGGGTGGGGAATGGATAAAGGATTCGGCGTGGATAAAGCTCCTACTGATTTGGACTGTCCTTCACGTAATTTATGCTTGCATGGACTTCTGCTCTTGGTATAGTTTGGGTGGTTACTTATGAAATGGCTATCTCGTATAAAAGGGTACTGTGAAATACAGTCCCTTGGCCCATTTCATGTCTTTGTGTTCTTCTGTTGGAAGCAGTCTTCCAAGTTCAATGGGTAGATGTTTCCATCTCTGGTCCTACATCTCTCTGAAATCTTTTTTTGAATATTTTAAGCCATCAGCTTAAACTTAAAATCGCCAACATGAAGCTTGTTCTCTAAAACTCATTCCGCAGGTCCTGCAGTGGCTGCTAGCACCTGGTCTCCCAGGGGAAAGGGACATCCTTAACCTCTTTTGATCTGTGTTCCTGATCTTTCTCTTGCCTTGTTCTGAAGAGCACGGCTGCTTTCAGCATTCACCACTTTCCTACACTCTCCAGCTCATCTCTTCTGACGCTGCATTTATTTATCTATGGAGAGTTTCTTCTAACAACCCTTCATTTTACTAATACAGTTTATGGCATTGCCAAAAAGTTGCATTAGCACAAAAAAAACATGTCAGGAAATTGATATGTTTGCAGGAACATGTGATGAAGGCAGAGAACTATGTAGATCAATTTTGCTATTTGAGAAAACGTAATGTGGAAATGCATTTTGACTTGCACCTGAGGAAGAAAGGATGAAAGCCTGTGATGGACTAAAATATCTATAATATCCCCTGATAGCAAAACATCCCTTTTAACTAGGTGTAAATGCTTCCAGTAAGGTATATGCATGAAAAAATAGATGACACTAACAAATACCAGCATATAAGTGATGAACATACTACATATTTGTAAGCTAAGATACAAATTACACAGAGGCAAGAGCAGGCATTGAATTCTCTCAGGTTTCTGTTCCTCTTGCCTTCCCCTTGCCCAAATCATTTATCATTACCTAATTGTCATTGTCAATTGTTTTGAGTGCAGTAGATGAAAAAATGTATACTGTGGAAGAAATCCAGATTAGGATGTTCTCGAAAGGCAGCATGACCTTGAGGCTAAAATGAAGTGATATTCGAGTACTTGGGCACCATGATGACAAGCACATTTTAAGTGCCTGAAATGATGGATTAGTGTAAAACAGAACAAGTTGAGGTAGAGACAACCCCGTCTCAATGATCCGAATTAAAAAGCAGCAAGATATCAGTAAACACTGTGCAAAGCGAGAACTTCCAAATTCTCGGCATGTCATTAAACATTAGAGACTTCCATAGCCATATCAAACATCTCAGATGTCTTAGAGTTACATCATTTGATCTAATCAGCATTCAAAAAATGATACCATGTTTCAGCAGTAGTCAATAAAGAAAAAGCAAGGGTGGAATATTTTAAATAGCTAGAACTACAGGCCCTAACATGCTTGCCCCAAGACAGAAAACTGGTTTAAAACAATTAGATATGTTTCTTTCCAGCTTTTTGTTTTATGAAACTGAAAAAGAAGTCTATTGTGTGAGAGCTTGAGCAGATCACGTTGTCTGCTATGGTCAGACTCCTGCTGACTTCAGCAAGCTTTTTTTTTAACTAATGAGCACAAGCTGGGGCCTATTGAATCGTGAAATCAGTTGCAGGAGAGAATCCTTGATTTTTAAAGATTCCCCCCAATAAATCTAATTATTGCCTTTTTGGTGGCACTTTGTACTCATCTGATATGGTAAGAGTGACAACTGGGTGCATGAAGATTTCTTTTCATGGCACAGTGGGTTTGGTGTCATTGGTCTAAACTGGAGAGACTGGGCAGCCACTTACCAGCTGGTAGTTCTGTTAGCTATAGGACATCTGAGCTTAGAGGGCAGACTGGGTTTTATGCCGGCTCCTAGAGACTGTTAATCACAGAACATATAGGGGAATATAGGGGAAAGATTAACAAAGCATCAAGTGCGTCTCACTACAAATACCAGCTTGGCTCTGTGGGACATTTCTGTGATTCATGGAGAAAGATCTCTAGTTGTGTTCAGGTTTGCTAGTACTGAAATCCCACGGCATGTGAAATATACAGTGCTTGCTTGACATGAAGTACGGGAAATAAACACATTATGCAAAGCGTGTGATTAGAGCAACCAGCCCAACTCTTCTGTGTGATGGTGCCAGATACTGTATTTTGGTAATAAGTACTGTATGGAGCAGAAAGGAGGGAATTGTTCTTCTGTTCCCTGGGAACAATTTTTAGAAAAAAAAAATATATATACATACATACATATATGTGTATATATTTGTTTTCCAATTCCCCTCCTTACTCCCTCCATCCCATCTCCCTCAAATAGAAATCCTTTTATCATCCCAGTGAGCCTAAAGTTTCCTGGACACATAAGACTTCTAGACACAGCACTTTAGTTCTGGACTCTGTTCTGGAAGTTAGGTGTCCAAATTCTGCATGTGCTGCCTATGTCCTTTCTTGGATTTTTGTTCTTCACTTGAAAGTCATTTGCTGTTACTATCTGTATCTTCAGATATATTTTTAGGCATCCTTAGGTGCATTTTTTTAGGTATCCTTAGGTGCAACATTTAATTTGGTGGAAAAAAATAAGGCCAGATCAGAGTCATATTGTGAAAAGCAGCAGACTATCATTTCTGTTGCACAACGCCGTTTGCATTCAAGTCCCCTGGGTCTTCCCCCTCTGTTACTCAGAAGAGGCTGAAACTTCTGTTTTTCTGGGTTGACAAGTTATGTGCTTAGTCTCTGACCAAGGGTGAAATTGTTTCTGGAAAGCTTGAGCAAGAATGTTTCTGCTTTTTCATGCACAAGAAGTGTGGGGCAGTAGGGTAGGGAGGAAGAATTGCATAAAGGTAAAATGCTTGAGGGTTTTTTTTTTTAATAGCTTTTTTCATAAACATCTAGATGTCAACGATTAAAGTCATGGTAGTAATAGCCTTGCTCACTTCTTCTAAAATTTGTCTCACATCAGCTAGGAGTCATTCGATCATGAGTCCGGTTCACGCAGAGTCAAGGAGCAGGTAGAGTTGTCCTTCCTGGAGGAGCTAATGTCTACTCAGGTGTAGCTGTGAGGAGTCCCAAGGAGTGCACGTTAACACACTGGAGGTCCCCCAGCGTCCTTGTCCCTGCGTAACACTGCTGGGCTGTGCTCACTTGCAGTGGAGCCTCAGGTTCCCTCACAAATCAACCCCGATGGGGCTGGAGGGAGGTTGGTGTCCCTGGAGGTCCCACCTCAGTGGGTGCTGTGCTCTGCCATAAGTGACACAGAGTCCTCCAGAGGTATCAGAGCAGGCCTTGAGGTTTCGTCCCTCTGCCTGTCCTCGTGCCACAGTTAGGTGTCATCCGTCCCTCACGCCTTTAGGAGAACATGTCATGAGTGTGGCAATGTGGGGGAAAAGGTGCCCGTGTCCTCGCCTCCTTAGGGGATGCCCAGCAGAGGGTTTTTCAGTGGTGGCACCTCAAACTCCTGCTGAGCGGCCTCCAGTGAGCCAGGGCTCAGCGAGGCCTCTGGAGCCAGGGCTCAGCGGGGCGGCGGGCACCGCGGTGGAGCCAAGGCAGGCTGAGCGCGGCCCGGGGGCTCCGTGTGTGCTGGGTCCAGCTCTGAGAGGGGCAGCGCTGGCGACCAGGACTGCTAGGGCAGGAGCTCCTGACGGGCCCGTAAAGCCTTGTTGGTGCCCTCAGAGCCCTGATGCATCCTCTTGGACGGGATCTGTGTGGCTTTGCCCACCCCAACTCCAAGAGGGGCTCACACAGCAGAGCCCTGGAGAGAGGATTGATGTGTGTCATCACGTCGCTGGTGGGAAGGGACAGAGATGAGGGCAGTGAGGGGTGGCTGCCTTTAGCCTCTGCTTAGGGGCACACGGGGTCTCACACAACAGCTGTGGTTCTGGTGGCCAAGAAATGAGAACCGGTGGGATGCAGGACACCTGTGCAAGGAATAGTTCCAGAAATGCACGCTCCTTGCCCAGCTTCACCATGCCAGAAGGGCCTTGGTGGGAGACATTCACTTGCTCTCTGTGGGGAGCAGCAAACATAGCTCTACCGGATTGTCCGGCCATTTCCAGGTGCAATTAATCGTCTTACAGCCCCAGCCGCTGCTGCCCACATGCAGGGAACATGGCCAGGTTGCTCTGAGGCAGCCAGGTCCTCATGCATGTCCCCAGGTGAATCCTGCACACCAGCTGCTCTCCTCTGCAGCTTAGGCCACTGCCACGTTGGTGGCTTTACCGACCAACCACGTATTGCAGTGGTGACCGTGCCTGCACGCCTGCCAGCACAGGAACCTGCAATGTGCAAGTGTGTTTCTTGGGCTCAGACCCGGCCCTTGATGCCTCTCCTGGGTGCCTGGTCACTTCGCTTATGCATTACTTGCTTTGCAGGACTTCTCCAAGCAGCACTGCCAGAATACACTCTGTAAAGGTTGAACTGAGCCTCTGCATCCAAATGGAAGGTTGCAGTGCTTGTCCTGTAGGCAGAGGTACCTTCAGGAGAGGCTCTGTTCCAGTGGGACCTGGAGAACAGGGACATCTTGGTAGAGCAGTGGCAACAGAGCTACCTCCAGGAATGTTACCATCACCTGCAGAGCCAACCTGAGTTGGAATTCCGCTCCTTCCACATGCAAGGAAGGAGGTTCTACTGGCAGATGATCCATGAAGTTTGTGGCTTGAGACTTCATGTGGAGTCCCTGAGAACTCCAGGCCTGGAGAGAGGTGAAGGGAATATGTCCTGTTCCTTCTAAGTCTGTTATCAGTGAGTCTGTGCAATCAGAGGCCTTGTGAAGGGCCAGATGAGGGGATCTCTATCTCTGTGAGAGCCCTTTTTTTTATCTCTTAGTTTGCCAGAAGACCAACTTATCTCATGGTTAAACAAGGCTTTTTATTTTTTTCTTTCAGCCTGGCAGTATTTGTGTTGGGGGCTGAGATACTTCTGTGTACTCACTATCTCCTTCCTGCCTTCCCAAAGTCTTTGACAGCTCAGTTTCTTGGACTTCAAGAGATGAACCATCTTCTTTAGTCAGTGAAAGAACACACATGTTCTGGACCCACAAGAGGCAAGAAATTAATCCCACCAGGCTTATCAGGAAGGTCTGCATTTTTGCTTTTTATTTGTTTGTGGGGTGGGTTTTTTTTTTTTTTTTTTTTTTTTTTTTTTTTCTATTTAACTATGTAGTAAGGAGAATATTCCTGGGGATGCCTCAGATTGGCTGCAGCCCACAGTATCTGGAAGAGAATCATCTGTGCGTGGTTGAGAATGGGCAACAGGTCTTTATTCATAACAGCTCCCATGCTGACATCCTTCTGGATCAGCTATGGGATAATCTTCTGAGCCCCATCCTGCACAGTCACATATGGTCTGATGTGTGCATCAAAAACACAGGAATAGAAAAAATACTATGCAGTTTGTACATGGAAATTTATATGCATCTGCACTGGCAAATGGCAGAATGAGGAAAATGCTGCTCGGTGTTTTCTTCTCGCTGGTTTCCAACAAAGTCCCCAGGACTTTGGGTTGTCCATCCAGCCACCCTTCTGCCACGCTACAGATGGCCTCATGACACAGCCCTCGAGCAGTGTGCCCATTTGGCCTGGCCTTGTCATAAAGGAAAATTGGATAAATTTTAAATATATTTAGCATACGCTTTAGGCTGCAGTTGTTAATTGATAAAATTAAATTTCCTGAGTTAGTCTCTTATTTTTTTCATACTCAGATATACCTTTTGTCCCTAAGTAATTGGTGCAAGAATCAGTGGATTTGCCTTCTCTGAGGACTGTGCCTGCCTGTTACAGACAGGGTCTGTAGGAGATAATGCATGCGTTGGTGTTGCTTTCTTCTTTTTTTTTTTTCTCCTGGCTTGTCTTCATAGGCTTTCTTTCCCCTGATTCCTTTCTATTTTTGCATTAGATCAGCTGAACACAGGACACCTAAGACCTCACTCTCCTGCCCCCCTACTGTGCTCAATTCCGGCCAAGAAATGCGAACAGAGATTTCCTCTCACCCAAAAGTAACGAGTCATAAAGTCTGGATGATTAGAAGGAAGGGTTCAGGTTTCACCTGCCTTTTGGGAGATCATTTTCTCCTTCAGACCCCATTCCTAATCCTTTTATACCTATTGCAGATGCAGTCTGGCATAAGACCTGCAGAAGTGAGGCCTCTCTAGAGACTGCAGTGCTGCTCACCGCTTGCTGGAGGGTATTTCTGCACAACATTCATCCCTGGAGCTGGGACTTGACACTGAAGCTTTTTTTTCTTTTCTTTTTTTCTTTTCTTTTTTCTTTTTTCTTTTTTTCTTTCGGTGTGTGCACGTAGGGTTGTTATTTCAATACAGGTTTACCACTGAGATAGTGCAGCTTTCTGTTTGGAGCAACAGAAGGGCAGCTGTACCACACGGTGCGCAGGCTCCCTGGTGTGGCTGAAGGCTTTATCTATAATGCAGGGTATGTAGATGCACCTGGGCTACATCTAAATGCTGCCCGTGCAACCAGAGAGCCCAGTGGGGAGCTTGCCAGCCTCCTGGGCTGAAAATGCTCTGTACTGCTGCAGCTTCAGAGCGCAGGGCAAGCACGTCTGCTGTGATCCTAAGATCCTGGTCTTGCTCTTGCCGTCTTCTGCTTCATCTGGGAGGGCTGGCTGAGCTAAAACAATGCCAGGATGATGGGTTTCCATACAAAATTATTCCTTATAACAGGAACTAGCAACACAGGTCTCTGCTATGCAGGGATTTTTCTGCAGTGCCACGAATGGGCATATTCAGACCACCCCAAGTCACCTCCTCCTGAGCTGTCAGATCTGGGCCCCGGAGTGCAGGATCTGATCAGTGACTGGAGCTCACACCCAGGTGCTCAGCTGGCATTTACCAAAGGCTGAAGCAGTTTCTGATTGATAAGAAACTCACTTAACCACGGGTGTGAAGAAAAGAATGAGCACAATTTCCCTTTCCATGTGGGCATGCAGTCTTCGTGGCTGAACCATTCCTCTGAAGCCTCTTCAGATGCCCATTGATAGAGACAGGCCTCGCTGGAGTAATTACATTAGTCATAATGACAGACACTCCAGTGCCATCAGTTTAAATCCCTTTCATAGTGCTGAATTACAGCGTGACAGCAGAGATCTCATGACACACTCCTGTTTCTGATTCTCCACCTGCCTCGTGACAACTGTATTGCTTGGTTACAGGAAAAAAACAACATCTTTGCTTAACAGGAAGACAAAATGACAATAAACATACTCTTTGCAATACCCCATTTGTCTTCTGTATTTTTTATGTCTTTGTCTTGCAGGGTTTTACATTTACTGGGAGTGCATCTCTCACTGCTTGCAATTCCCCACTGCTCTGATGAGATCACTTTCGGGTTTGCAATTAATCTCTATTTGCTGCTAGATATTAAAATCTAATGACATCCTTAGCATTTTATGGATCTACGCATCTACACCAACAAAACACCTTCCAAAAACCAAGAGTAAAATTAAGGCTGCCGTCTAAGGTATGGTTGGGGTGCTTGCTTGTTTTACTTTGGTCGACAAAAAAAAGAAAAAAATCTAGGAAGTCTCCAGTTAATGAATTGAGTTCCTAATATCTGGTAACACAAGTGCATGAACACTCTCCTCCCTTCCTCCCTTCCTCCCTTCCTCCCTTCCTCCCTTCCTCCCTTCCTCCCTTCCTCCCTTCCCTCCCTTCCCTCCCTCCCTCTTCTCTCCTGGAGCTAGGATAGCAAGACAGTGCCACACTGTCCTGCAGACCGCAGACACTGAAAGCAGTTTTTATCTTGACAATGACGTCACAGGTTCCCCCCAGTTCTTTGTCATACACCCGAGGTGTGCCATTTTCCCACGGCACACTGTAGCTCCATGCCACCTGCCTGGCTATGAGGAAGCTGAAGCTGTGTTAATCACCTCTGGCCGTGCCTGTCTTTGAGCTTTCAGCACAGACAGGGCACAAGTTGTGAGCTCAGACAATCTATAGGCTATATCTAAGATCAGATAGAATGCATTCTGCCTTCAGAATAGGCAAATATCAACAAAGATTTCAAATGTTCCCTTCCTTTTTCCTCCTAAGCATTACTGAAAATCTAGGTAGTAATTCTTGTGGAATTATTTGGTATGATAAACATTTGTACTTACAAGCAAAGCAATGCAATTAGTCAGTGATGATAGCTTACATAGTTTAATTTGCAAATAAACTCTCATTCCATTTCTAATCTTAAATGCATTTTTCAACAGCTGGACAATTTTACCAGCCAGATCACGCCAGACAGCGGGAGGAAAGTGGTGAGCGATCTTTGCAAGGCTCTGATGCTGTGCAAAGATGTGAGGTAGCCATTTCGATGGCTTTGATTCCTTCTTAGTGCACAGGCAGCCTTGGTTCAATGTTTGTGCAGCCCCAGACATGTGTCAGGGACACGACAGTTGAGCGAAGGCTTGGGACTGCACCATGTGGGGGGAACACACTTCAAGACTAGAGGACCGCTCCAATAAGCAAAGGGAGGAGATACAGGGTCACAAGTCTTTGCACTGCACTGAACTGCCATTCTCACCCTTTCCACGGGCTTTTCCCGAGGGAGCCAGGCTGAGCCATCAAGCTGGGTTAGGGCTCTCCCAAAGACCATTCGTGTCTCCTTCACATAGGGATTGAGGGGCTGGCATGCACAGGATGCAGCTGCTGTGGGCACCCAGACCCACTGGCTCTGCCCTTTTGAGGTGCTCAAAGCCAGGCTTGGAGAGCAATGCTATGACCATTCAGCAGTGAATAAACCAAAAGAGGTTTTCCATTCCTTTGGTTACAGCCAAGGCTTCAAGGGAGTGAATGGTTTAAAAACAGGAGACAGAATACTACTCAGGAACATCTGCTCTTGTGCTTCATCCCGTTTCCAAGTGTAGGCACATGATCCCTGGATGGGAGCCAAAAAGAGTAATCCTAAACATGTTGTTAAAGAAAGAACCAGCCTCACTAGCAAGAGGTTAGGCAGAGCCCAGAGAAAAATGTGTTAACATCCCCTTAGCATTCAGCCCATAATGGCCTGCTTGCTTTTTTTCCTTACTGCTATGCAAAATATAGAGACATAAATAGAAACTCTGAATATAGACAGCGAGAGATTATTTTAGCACAGTATGAAGTAGCAATGTCAGGAAACCTGTAATTTGAGTGTGTATTTTCATTGCAAGAATTACTGTTCTGTTTATACCCACACACACCTATCACATACAGAAAACACAGCAGCAATGACGATGTCAGTTCTGGCCATCTCAGAAGTATTACTGAATTCTGGAGAGGATGAAAAGCTGCTGCATTCAGCAAAGAAATCAGTTTAAGCAAAACGCCTAGAGAAAATAGATTTCTGTCTACAGAAAAGGGGAAATTAAAGGCGCGTGAAACTTCACTAACGTATGCCCTACTTTGAAGAGTGTTCTAAGCTGAAAATCTAGCTGAGCTTCAAGCAGTTTAGCAATCAAATTTATTGAGCTAGTTTAATTTCAAGAAGAGTAACCCTTAACATATGCTACATTTCTAGAAATTAGAATAGGCACTGATGGAATAGCAGGCATTTCTATATTAATTGTCAAAGAAATATTCACAAAGAATTCATACCCGGAATGATGTGGCAGGGAAACACAGCAAGACGTTCTGAACAGCAGATAGTCAAACCTGTGGATGGCCTTCAGATCTCTTCCTTTTTAGCATGTATCAATGAGCTATTTTATACTAGTTAATAAACGCAGTGATTTGGGATACATCTAGTCCTACTGCCACTTTGTGGAGTGAAGTGATGGAAAGAGAGTTTGAGAATAACTGGAAGGAAAAGTGTTTCCCCCTTCCACGTGCACAAAATGGCATGAAGGAAAGTGCTGCTGGAATTTACTTTCCCCCTTTGGGAAAGCGTGGAGCTTTTCCAAACGGCTTAGCTGGAGCTCGCCAGAGCAGGGCCCGGCCAGGCCCCTCCAGTGCTCCGCAGTCTGGGCCCCTTCCCCGGCTCTTACGTCCCTTCCAATCTTGACAGGGCCGACAACAAATGTAATGAGGTTATTGCCCTTGGTGTTTTGCAGCCTCTTCCTGTCCCTTCCCGTTTTGCAAATGAATATTCATGCTTGCTGACACCCAGAAGGCCAAGACTTTGGTACAGCTTTGGAAATACTGCTAGCTGTGAGCATTTGAATCATTAATAGAACCACTAAAAAAAAAATACATATAATTCTGTACTAAATATGCTTCTTGACACAACTGAATACAGTCTCTCAGTTTCAGAGAGAGACCTTTCTTTTCCTTCCTTTTTTCAGTCTATCTAGAAATTTCCAGCTGTGGTTTATGGAGAGCTGCCTGGTGGTCCCCATAGACTCGGCTGATCACATGCTACTGGCTCCTCATCTTTTCCAGCTGCTAATGTCTAATAAAGGCAGGAGAAAAACGGTGTCTCACAGAAATAATGACTACAGCTGCCCCAGGGGAATTATGTGAATACGAACCAGAGAAAAATGGTCTCCGTGATCCTGACAGGGAAGGGAGGCAGAGTCAGCGAGACGGGCGCTGTGTTTTACCTGTGTTAGACTGTGCTTTACCGTGTGAAACGTGGACAGCTGAGTTGTCCTTTAAGCTGCACTTTGATTATCACTTCAGGATCCCTGCAGTTGTGATACATTTACACAGCACTCCTCCTCTAAATCCAGGACCACGGCAACTGCATGCGGGATAAGGCACTTAGCTCCTAAGGCAAGGCCGCTTCTCAGCTAGAGGAGGACTTTTTAATGTAGTCTTGTATCTAATAGGCTTAATCTAATTACTTGCCCAGGCTATTTTTTTCAGTCAATATAGAACTCAAACAGAACTCCAAGCTGTATGAACAGGCGTAACCAAATGGGAATTTTCTCTGAGTAAAGACTTGGGTACGGCCTCTGAAGAACAGTGTTTGGCTCCTTGGAAAATTGTAATTGTATGAAAACGTCACAAGAATACCTGAGTCTTTATCTGAGGAACCTTTTTTTCTTTTTTCTTTCTTTTTTCTTCCTTTTTTTTTCCTGCCTGGGTTGCTGAACACCACATGGCCGAGGCATTTCTCGGTGCAGCTGTTACAGATGACTCCAGAATAACCTCCTCTGCAATCAAAGGGAAGCATGGAAAAGAACAGATCATTGGATAAGAGAAAAATCCTCCGTAGCTGTGCTAGGGACGGCTTCTCGTGGTGGGCAGCAGGCTCGGGCCAGGCGCTGCCCTCGCGCCCGGGCTCGGCACCCAGCACCCAGCACCCAGCACCCAGTGCCGCAGCCCGCTCCCGCTCCACACGGGGTGGGAAGCGGCTTCTCCCATCCCCACCTCCGGTTCTCATGTGCCCAGCCCAGCCACCGGAGCTGCCGGATCACAGCCCGACCCCATGCGAGGTCCTATTTAATTTTTTCCCTTTCTCTCCCCTGTTTTGTGCTGTCTTCTCTAGATGGAATCCTAATCTTGGCGTGTCCTTCTGACAACAAGTGATCTAATTTAGTCAGAGTAAAACAACGCTACCTCAGTGCTCTGTATTCAGTTCGCATCTTAAAACATTCCTCTAATTCCCAAACCATAAAAGTTAGAGATTTTACAGCTGTGAAAACGCGAGGGAACTGTGCAATACCCGCAGACGCACACCACAGCTTTCCACAGGAGGCAGTGGGCACCTTCCGACCACAGCTCAGCCGTGATGAAGGTAGAAGAACACACAGCACACAGGAAAGACGGCGCAAAGATGAAGAAAATCTCTCTCTCAAAGTCGTGTGGGCAGCTAACTGAAGATCAAACTTGTTTTTTTGAAAAACAGTGCATTTTACCAGGCAAAACCTAATGAGGGTGATTTTTATACGATTTAGCACAATTATATTGATTGCAAGAGCACTTTGGGTAATTAGATGTGGAAATTACCATAATTAGCCAGGAACGAGCAAAAACCTTGCAAGTGTTCCTGTGTACAATATTTTCTACATTTCTACAGCGTGTACAAAGCGTATTGCAGGTTCCTTTCCTTAAGTCAATAAAAACGACTGCCTGGTCATAAAGGAGGTGTAATAATCCAGCTGCTGAAAACCCCCAGGCCAAACACTGTAGCAACAGTCCTGTGTTATCAGCCAGGTCCGTGAGGACGCGGGGGGAAGGCTGGTGGCAGCGGTGCCCGGTGACACCGGGAGAAGCCCTTCAGCATGCACGTGCGGAAGGGGGAGGAATCACGCATGTTGCATTGGAGTTCTGCCTGGCGTCGTGTCCAAAAGTTAATTTCAGTGTGGTAAGGGAACAGAGAACAATTTTAGGACGAGTTTGATATTTTATTCATATTTAGATTAGGTCCAGCGAGACGATGAGCACATTAATTGGTCTCTCTGAAGAGACTGACATTCTCACCAACAAGAAAAACCATCTCAAACAGTTGGGTCTTTTTTCTTACTCCCCCTTTTTTAATCTTTTTTACACAGAGTTGAAGAGATGTTGAAGAAAGCCAAGCTAACGGCAAAAAACGGAGCGCAGCAACAGAAGAGCCATTAACAACAGGCAACTGATGGAGGAGATTGTGGACAGCAGGGACAGCAGCCAGAGCAATTCCTATCATTTTGGATAGGACTTAGCTGCCTGGGACTTTTTGTAATTGTTTATGATCTGTTATTACTGTTGTCATCATTACACAGCTCTAAGTAGGGAAGAAAATAGCAGACAGGAGTTTATGACATGTTTAGAGACAAAATGGTGACTTTATAGAAAGTTTTCCTATTAAAAAGCCATAGTCAATAACGGCAAGAATCTTTCTTTAAACAAATACTGCCTGTAATAAGAGATTTCCAGCAGAAAGCTCAAAATAGCCACCCAAAATGGTTATCGCTGTAGAACTCAGCAAAGTGACAGCAGAATTGTGTTTTTGGCAAAACTCACTCCCTGCTCATCGACACAGTGAACTTCCTCTTTAAAACTCATCCACGGCCCAGCTGGGACAAGCTTCTTAAAATAAATACAATAAACTAGATGAGTTTTAAAGCTTTAACCAAAAGATGGCAAAATCGAGGGAATTCTGCCCAAGTCCTGCTGCGCAGCTCGGACAAGCTACCTCGTAGATTAATATCAGTTTTCCTATATCCAGTAAATAGCAGTAAACTTAATATCAGTATTTTAGTTGATTACAATACTCTTTCTTTTCCTGGTGTTTTCCCATTGCTTTAACATTTTTATCCGACTTGTGGCTACTTTTTCTATGGGGCTCTGTTGCTTCCTTAGGGTTGCTCCTAAACATGCCATAGGCTCCATGCAGTGGCAAACATTCCCGGGCGCTGTTGGCCTTGCCTGCATGTGTTGCTCAGCTCTGCCCCACCACCTTCTGGCTTGATGCATTCCTGAGAGGCTGAGGAAGAAGGGCAGCATGTCACCACCAAGTGAGGCACCTGCAGCAGGACCTTCCCTCTCGCCCACGGCAGCAGCTCCCTGCTCAGCCCACCCCTGTGTGGGGCTGCGCTGTGGGGCTAGGGCCCAGGTGGCCTTGCAGACCTCCCGCTGGCCTTACGGAGGCAAACTCTTGTTTGGGGAGATGACTGTGTCCCCTTGAGGAGCTTATTCTGCTGCTCAGTTCCTCCCAGTAATACCCTGTTTGGTCAAGTCTCTTTGCTTTGATTTTCCCGATGTGACACACTGAACATTCAGATAGGAAAAGATGTTTTTCCTCGAGTTCTGGATGGGGGCTGAGCTGATGTTTCCATGAAGAACGCTTGGATTCGGCCTGGCTTGGATTCGGCTGCCAGCCAACACCAGGCAGCTGGGGAACACGGTGCGAGTGCTGGAGCTGGAGACGTTTGCATCAGCCGGGCACGAGCGCTGCCCTTGCCTCGCCGGCCCTGCCTGTCTCGTCCCGTCCTGCCTCTCTTGCTGTAGACGGCACCAGAGCAAAGGAGGCGGCAAATGAAGCATCGCTGCTAATGAAAGAAGCAGGAGGCACCTTTGGGAATGTCTGGGGCTGTGGGGACCCACAGCAAAGCACAAATTCACGTTAGATTTGGTTCTGCTCTCAGAGGAATGAATTCTACTGAATTTTCCCGGATGGACAGCACATGATAGCTGGTGAGGGCTGTATGTTTATGAATACTATTCCAGTGTACAGTAAGCTGGAATATAACATTGTGATTTACATTAAAAGGCAAGCATAGCTCGCTGTATTAGGGAGCAAAGGGATGAGGGCTGCAGCTGGCCCCTGGCTGTGCAGCTCTGCTGAAAAGCTTTAGCAGCACACTGCACTGAGGAGGCTGGCTCGGCTCTGCACTGCTTTTGGGCCACGCGGTCCGTGTTTGCTCGACAAACACAGCGAGTTAGCGCCTAAGGTAAATGCCCAGCCTGCTCCGGAAGGCTTAGGAAGCAACCGTGTGTGAGCGGTACTCATGTATGAGACAGATATGTGAGACATATAGTGCAGCTTTACACGCAGTTGCTGCAGCTCTCTTCTGGGTTGTTGGGATACAATAGATCTTCCTTTTTAAACCAACTCTGAGGCTGTGGCAACTGTTTAATAGGCTCTGTATAATCTCCAGCGAGGGTTTTCACCACTTGCTTTAGCAAACTTTCATTACCTGCAGGGTTCAACTCCAGCTGGCCTCAGCGGTGTAAAATTAATTACTTCTGTATATTCCTGTGCTGCAAGCACCGGCAGCAGCCATTGCGCTCCACTATTAGATTAAGCAGAGTACATTATTAGCTTTATTGATGATTCATTACCATGTTAATGCAAACCGAGAGCACATAGAGTACCCGTTTAGCAGTGTGCCTCTAGCAAACACTGCAACACGCCGGCGTGTTCTTGGACTGTCTTCATCAAGGAATACACAATACTAGACGTTTCCTGTGTTGAGTACATGTCTTTCAAGTAGCTTATATCGTATACAAGGAAAATAAATAAGGCAAGGTGCTCTCATTGGGACTCTGAGCCATATGTGCCATGCAGCTAGAATTCAACAGATGGTGCAGACACCTTAGCAACATTAATACCACTCTGGGGAGCAGCAAACAGGGCTGCAAACTGAGAGCCAGGCCATGTCTGCATTGCACTGCTGATTGGCAAGTGCGTCCCTGTGAGTCTGTTTGAAATGCAAAGCAACCAAATACGTCTGTGAAACACAGTCTCACGGTCTCTTGGAGCATGCAGCACGTAGCCCATTGCGTCCCCTCGCCGGGCACTTCTTCTTTCTTTCTTTCCTTCTCCCTGCTCCTGGCTGTCTCCACCATTCATCACCCCATGGGCTCCTTCCACTCGCTGCACCGTCTTTCCTCTCCCGCACAGCCCTTCAAGCGAGTCCTGGAGGAAGGGTGGGCTGCCCCACGCTCCCTGCTGTGACAATGCGGGCAACTGCTGATCATCAGGATCAGAAGGGGTACCTCAGCCGTCAGCTGCTAAGGAGCCAGCAGTACCTTCGAGGCTCCCCGGTCTTTTTGGAAGGCGAGGCCCTGGCTTGTGGTATATCCTTCTGTCAATAGCTGTATATTCACCCCGTGGGTTTGAATCACATCTTCCCACACTGCAGTTTGGCACTGGGGGAACCACTGCTTTCAGCTGGATTATTCTGTGCTTACACCGGTGAGCACGAGGAAAGGCAGCTTTGCCAAGCGCAGCAGAGGACACCAAAGCCGTGTTTCTTCCAGGGGGTTTTTTTCATTAGTCCCCAGTGCGGGCGCTTTGCTGTGCGTGGGGCAGCCGGGCTCTCGAGGGAGCAGACACACGTTTCTGAGGGCTTTGTGCTGCTTTTTATATTGCTAAGGCTGGTTAAAACGGATAACCGCTTCCAAAAGGAATCCGCACAATTCCAAAACCAGATTTCCCCAGAAAGGAAGGATTGCTGTACACCAGACCGACAAGGAAGCGCGTGTGTCCCGGGAGGAGCTCACGGCTGCTTGCGGAGCACCTCCACTGAGGGTGGGAGTACTGCCCTGTGTCCCTCCATACACACACACAGTAAATACTACTCACTAGTGGGGGTGTGAATGGGCTTTACAGAGCTCAGAGCCCTTCTGAGAAAACACCTAGTTATTCGTAATACATAACTGAAACGGGTTGCAGCTTGGGGTCCTCTGGCCTGGGACCAGGGGATTGGCTAAAAAGGAGGAAAGAAAATGAAACGTCCTGCGAGTAGGCTTCGTTTTACCACAAAGGGATTTGGATTTCCACTGGAAAACACTTAGTATTTCATGACTCAAAAAGAACTACAGACTATTGCTTTTGCCCTTTACGGATGAGAGTAAATGACATTATATTGATGAGGAATTGAAATCATCAGAGTTGGCCGCTTAGCTCAAATTCATGCAGCGACTCTGAACTTTCAAGCAATGCACACACACCATCCTGGGGACTAAAAAAAGCACCCATATTTTACTCTGCCTGCTTCGAAATTCAATAAGCAGAACAGATAATTTATACAAAAGAGAAATAAATAAAAGAAATTAAAAAATCATTTCCCATGTAAATGCTTCTTCAAAACAGACCTAGTTAGAAATCTAATTTCCTAGAAGCTCTCAGAAAATGTGCCCACTTCTTTCATGCGTTTCTGCAGTGCTCCTGCACTTCACGTTATGAACTTAAATCCTCAAACTTACATAATTCTGTATATACCTTATGCACATACACGTTTTAAATCCTGAGCTTTTCAATCTGCACATATTTACACACACACATACATATACATGTATTTTGTGCATAAATGCACGTGCACGTGGGTGTATATACAAACACAAAACATATGCACATGAGCTTCATTTATTTCCCCTTCATCCTTATATATTTTCTTAGTCTTTCTAGTTTGCAAGTTTGTTGTATCAGACAGTGCATCTATACCTAGTGCATCCTGTCTGGAGGGGAGAGTATCCTTATTATATAAATATTAGTTTATAACTCTTTATCTGTGTTCAAAGAAAACTAATGCTGAAAAGTCAAGCAGCTGAAGGTAGGAAACACCAGGACGTGGGAGTTCCATGTCACCCTGATTCAGTCTCCTTTGCACATTGATAATAGCTGAGCACTTGTTCTCCTTTTTCTATAATCACGGCTTCGCTCAACAAATGAGATGTGCAGTATGAGCCCCTGGAGAGGCTTTCCCTTGACTGCCCCATTTATGAAGTTACAGCCTATTTACTGCATGCTCTTTCAGCCTTGCTTCAGAGAAAAATAAATAAATAAAAAGATGTTTCCTTGTTCTTTTATTCCTGTTGAAAATGCTCTGGATCACCCTGGAGTGCCTCCAGAGTGTCTGTTCTCAGCAGCCTCGCAGAGGTGGCAGGGATGTCTCTCCCTGACAGAAACTGAATTGCAGATAGATTAAGATAAAAATTCAGAAGCTCGGGAGATGCAGGCTGAGAACCACCCTATTTTTTCTCAATATCCATTACCAAATAATTCCCTATAATTTCAAAGCTCAGCTTTCAAAAGTTTCAGCTCAGTACTTAGCTGTTCTGCAAAATGAGGCCAGTGAAAATGAAGACAGCCCTTAAATCCTGGATAACTGGCCCAAAATGCTGAGCATTGGTGTATGCAGCTTTAGCTCCTCTGAACAATTCCAGTAAGTGTAAAATGGCTCTCTGAGCTTTTTCCATGCTGTGGTTTGGGTCACCCTACACCCCGTGGAAAAAAAATAAAGAAAGAATCCTGTGCTGCTGCAGGCCAGCACATCATGTGGATCAGAAATCCGCATCCACGTCCAACTTCATCCACAAATGGGGCTTTGGAATGAATTAAATATGAAAATGAATAATGCACTTCGTACAACATTCTGGAGGAGACTTAGTTTGAAATCACATTTAATTTTGCGCTTCTCTTAAATATTTCATCTTCATGGCCCTATAGAATTTTAATGCAGAAACACTGCGTTACGTCATGGGAGCCGCAGAGAAGGCCCCACCAGTTGGGCAGCCCCGCGGGGACACTCCACGCTGTTGACCCTCGAGAGCTTAGCAGGAGCCCCTGTGGGCGAGGAGCGAGCGAGCTGCCTGGCTGCTTCCTGAGAATCCACCACCTCCACACCGCTGCTGGGGTTCAGGTCCCAGGTATCCGGGTTACGTTTCATAGTCAGCCCTCGGTGTATTCCTGCATGTCTGTCATGGCCCTTAAAGCTCCTCAGGGTTTTCCCAGAGCCTGTTTCCCACATCTGTTTGCACTCACTTCAGGTTTGGAAACCTTCCTTTACAAATGGAAAGGGTCAGGTGAATTTTTCTCAAAGAGGAGGTGGGCAGGCTTTCTTAGCACGATTTGCTAGCATCGTTCTAGCAAAATAGCAAAATTCCTAGGGAAAAACAAACAAACAAACAAACAAAACCAGGGTTTATAGGTTATTTGCCTCCTTTCAAGCCTTCAGACCAATATTGTGGTTCTCTGATTCTGCTCTCTGTTTCAAGACACGGCTAGAGCTGTTCCCCACTCAACACCTGTGCATTACCACAAGACCCTTGGTGTGTCCTTTGAATAATTGCCCATGTGCAGATTGATGCCCAGGCTGCTGTGGCCTCCCAGCTTTAAGAACTACCTGAGATGCAGTGCCAGATGAAAGTGCGCACTGAAGCTGGTTTTGGAAGCCATCCATGACTGCCCTATAAGCTTCTTCTCCTCATAAATTATAGAAATGATGCAGGCTCTCTCTGGGCTGCTGCCTTGTGCCTGTACCTTTTTGGTACCCTTCAGTTCAAAATTACAGTGCATGCAAAGAGAGGGAGATGCAAGAGCAGGCATCACAGGGAGGGCTCACTCACTCTTGGTCTCTTTGGGGTCATCCGGGGCCTGTGGCGCTGGCCCTGGAAGCAAAATGCTCATCAGGTGCACTGGAAGGATGAAGCACTGGAAACAGAAGATTGGTGAGAAAGGAGGATGGAGGGTACTGGCGTGAGAGGTCAGTCACGAGTGCCAGAGAGGTCCAGGCGTGTGGCAGGTTGTGAAGGATGCATGATGGATGTGCCTGCAGGGAAGTGGCGCTTGAGGATTTGGGGAGGGGGATGGCAGGGAGGCCCCTATAACAGCCCTGAGCACAGGAACAAGATGTTTCCAGCCTTCCTCTCTTGCCTGGCCTAACGCTTAGTGCTGGGGAACCGCCATGCCAGGGTATCAGTAGCTTTTTAGGGACACACACACACAAAAAAGCCCTGCTACACGTGCCCCTTCTGTGCCATTTGCTAAAGGAGAGGTGTATGGGAAGGAAGACCCCCTTACCTGTGTACATACCTTTGCTTTTCTCATGTCTATACCTTGACACTGATGTTTATGGTCTGCACTATGGCTAGTTCTACCACAGGAGAGCAAAGTGCCTCTTGACATTGGATCCAGGAACTTCAGGTAAAAAGGACTTCCTGGCTTAACCTCAACAACAAATAGATAAAACTGAAAACTAAAATAAACTCAAGAAAACAGTAACAGCTAAGAGACTAACTTGGAATTAGACTTTTTCCTCCCTCTGGACATGGCATGTCCTCCTGGGACACAACACTGGATCTTTATTCATGCAACAGAGAAAATAACCCCTCTAGAATACTAGGATTATTACAGTCATTTACTCCTCAGCCACTGCAGTTAATCATTGCACACTCCCTTTTTTTTTTTTTTTTTCCTGACGTTTCTGGAAAGGAACTGCAGACCTGTTATCTGGAGTTGAAAAACAAGCCAGGAGAATGACATTTAGGCACCTGGTTCTCCAGTCTGTGTGCAGTAAATCAGTGGTGTGGACGGCGGAATAATTGCCTTTCCCTTCTGTGTACTTTAGCTGGCTACAGCTGTTCGAGACACTTTTAAACATCCCACCGATACGATGCTGTTTGTCAACGCTTCCTATGTGTTCCGTGTGGCATTTGCTTGTCGTGTTAGCATCAGATGCTCTGTTTCGCTCAGTGGCAGATGGGGTTTGATTAAGGGTCTACACAGGTGCTGCGGAAATCATCAAGGGCAATTCCAGTACCACGTAAAAGCCATACTGTTTGCTTTACTTTGCACGAGGGCTGCTTATCACAGCCATATGGAAAGTTCCACGCATGCAGTTGCTCCAGAATTTGGCTCTGTGATGATAGTGCAAGAAAAATGGTATTTCATTTTACTCAATCACATGCGTGATTCAGCAGGCCAAAGAGCATGTGGTCCAGAGCAGCAAGGCTCTGGACCACATGCTCTTTGGCCTGATTGAGAAGAGAGAGGCTTAAACTAAAGAGAAAGCTTTGCTGTCATAAAAGGTGAACCCAAATTGCTGCTGTCTGGGGCCTACTCTCCTGCATGACCCAAACTCCCAGCATCATTAGTATCAGTGTGGAGTAAAATTGAGTGGAAGTCGCACCTCTGGGTGTTCATGTATGCAGCTCCACTGACATTTTACACGGGGGCAAAGCACTTGCTTCCTCCTCTGCTGTTCCCCATCTGAGCCAAAGCTGTGGAAAGGGCAGACACGCCGGGACGCAGGCGCTGGCAGCAGGAGAGCGTTGGCGTGCCCGGGAGGGGAGTGAGTACACGCTGAGTGTCCAGCACAGAGCGTGCTCCTTGGTGGCCACCATACCCCAGAGCCCACGGGAGCCCAGGACGAGCAATGTGCCCGCTCTGCAACTCTTTCATAATAGTGAACTCAAAAATAAGGCAATAAATCAGGCAAGGGCTGGGGTTAAGTAACTCGCCTGGTGCCTGAAGCAGCGTGTGTCTCAGAAGCAGCTCTGTCAAGAACTTACAGGCCAGGAAAGCAGGAGCTCGGGCTGTGCTCAACCCTGCTGCATGACCCCTCAGTCATGCTGATAGATGCTTGGGATGGCTGGAAGGGCAGGGTAAAACCTGTCCTGCCCTTCACCCGCTCACTTTGCTGAAGAAGTGAACCCTGTGCTCAGCCTTTCCCCTTTCTCCTCCACCTCAGCCTCCAGCTTTTTCTTGTGCAAACATGTGTGGGGTTGGAAACAGCCATGATCTGAACGATAGGAGCCGATGGCCGTTCCTGGGTGGCCTGAGCATGTATGGTGCAGCAGCTGATGCTAATGAGAAAGGGGGAAGATGGGGCCCCTTAGCAGTCCTTGTAAATCTGCAAATGCTCTGTGCGTATGCGTGTGTGTGGATGGGTAGTTCATCTCCCTGCTATAGCCCAAGGTTGCTGCACACCAGGACATGATTCAGTTCTAAGGAAATAAACTCTTTAAGGATACCTCCCCTCATCATTTCTGCCTGAAAATCAATATCCAGGGACCCGGCCTAGTGAAGGAAACCTAGTGCCTCAGGAAGCCATCCTGAAGCCATCTGGATGTTGTAGAAGCACGTTTTCCTGCAGATATTCTAGGCCTTCCTACAGTGGGCTCTACGCTGCCAGCAAAGTGTTCTGCATCGGCACCGGGGCTTGACTTTTGCTGTGCAGTGTCAACTTCTTGAGCCTGGCTCGGCTCTGCTGCTTGCTTTAGGATCGTCTCAAATTTTATAACTAGTTTAGCAGTCTCCTCCTCACGACCTCTCACATCGCTGTTATCTTCCTCATTAATCATAGCTGGTATACAATTGGCATGTTTTGACAACCTTATCAGTGAGATTTGTGTTCTCATTTGACCGCAGCCTGTCGGGGAGGGGAGTCCTTGAACAATCCTCAGCCTTAATGACGAATACTCCGCAGAAGAGACATCTTTCTTCCTGACCTCTTGCCGTGTCCTTTAAGAAATGATGGGGGAACCTGTTGTTATGTGGTTTTCTCGTGCCGAGTACCAGAGGACTTCCTACCTTCACTATGTTCTCCAGGCACTGCCAAAATACACATCACAAACTCTGTAATATTTATTTGCCTATTTTAACGCAGGAAAACACATTCTTGTTCTTTCCCAACTCTACCTCTAGCCTGCTGAGAGCATCTAAAAATTTATCCACCATCAATGCCTGCCATTGCTTCATGAATTTCAGAGCATGAGCCTCTCCGAAACTTGCCGTCATTCCTGTCAAGATTGTCCAGTGAGCATGAAATTATGGCACATTCAAGACTTCTCATATATTGGAGGAAAATAAGAGGGAAAAGAAGATGTGTCCAATGGGAATGGCAAAGTTCAGCGGAGAAGTAGCTTTGTCTAAAACATGGTGTCTCAAGCAAGGGTGGAAGCAGCTCTCTGAGCAGTAGACTCCCTTCAAGGGGTCCCAAAAATGTGTCAGTGAAAAGCAAGTTTGAATAAGCTATTAGATATTTTTAGCTAATAATTGGGATTTCTAAAAGGATTCACAACAATCCTGTGAACTTTTAGGTTTCCAAAAAAGACCAAATGTGAAGTGGATCCTGAGATGATTCAAACTAAAAATCCTGAATCGCTGTGGTCTCTTCTCCTTCTTGGCTTCCTGTTGAGGCAATAATCTTAGTGTCTGTAGTTCTTGTTTGCTGCATGGGATGCAATTATGGACTGAACTGCTTCATGGCCATCTTCCTGGCTCTCATTAAGTGTCCATGGGCAACTGGAGGCATGGAATGTGCAAATGGGCATATTTGTCACAGCAGGTTTGTCCTACCACTTGCATCAGGCACCATCATGGCGCCAGGGCAAAGCAAATGAGTCACATAAAGATCTCAGCTGTGGGATTGTCCTCCAGAAGTGAACAGAAAAGGAATATTCATCCGTCTCCTTTGAGCAGGAGACCTTGGGGAAGGAGGGCTGGAATGTAAGGAATATCCTTCAGCTCTCCTTTGTGCAAGGCCTTCTTGGAAGGGAAGCTCCTGGAAAACTGGAACTGCCTCTCCTTGTGTTCATCCAGATCACCATAAAGACATCAGAGAAGATGCATGATCAGGCATAATTGTCTAGTCATACTGGCAGTGGGGGAACAGGCTGAACCATCCAAGAGATGTTAAGAGGTGCTGCAGCTTTCAACCCCAGCCCATGCACAAAAGTCTTTTCTAGGTCATACTATGGTGTTCCTCTCTTACTCTTTTTTTCTTTTTTTTTCAAACCTTTTGACAATTTACCTGCTCCAAGTGAGGATTATGCATTTCTCATATGCACATCTGTAGCAGGCTGGCTATAGCTCACCTACCCTTAGAGTCTCCCGGAAGAGATTCACATTATATTTTTCCCTCTCTCTGATGACACATTTTCTAAACCACAAAACTGCTTAGATCTAAACAACATCAAGACTCATCTGTGCCGTGGGTTTTCTTTTAACAATTTTTGGCAATTATGCCCATTGGCATCTACACCTCCCCTGGGGCGACTGCTCAGAGATCCTCCAAGCGGGTCTGGTGTTTTCTTGGGGCTCTGGTTCCTTTTTGTTCCTGCGACTTTTATCCGCAGAGGTTGTGCGCGTCCTCACGTCCCAGCTGTCTTGGATCTCTGTGACGAGTGTCGTACTTGAGTCCTGAAGCCTTCCAAGGATGAAGGGACCTTGCCTTACTCCACATGCTCCTCCTCTGTGGCCAGGCCTGCACCCTGCTTGTGCACCATGGTGCTGTAGTGTAGCCTCCCTCCCGTTTCATGACCCGTGTGGGTCACACACCACCAACAGGACCAGGCTGTGATTCATGCTGCAGTGGCCTCTGGCACAGGGCTTCACAGGTCGGGAGAGCGGCTGCTTGCCGCTGGTACGTGATGACCCAGCATGGCGCTGGCGCATGTGCCATGGAAGGATTAACACGAAGGTCTGTTCATTCAAAAGCAGAAATTAGCTCCAGCTGACCTGGGGCTAGTCCTGTCCAGGGGCTGCTCTTTAGTGTTTAGATTGGAGGTTTTAGAGGACCAGATGGTATATGGGACGTTGTATCTTAGTCTCCTGCTTTCTTCTGTCTGGAGAAGCCCTGGAACGTCCTTTCAGCGCCAGCCCCAAGATGCCAGCAGAGCTGGCACCTTCCTGCCTGGGAATCCCTTCCCTGCTGCTGGCAAGGGCTCGGAGCTGCTGAGTGAAGACAGTGCAAAGAGCTTGTCCTGGGCTAGTGCCACGGGCCGGCACCACGGAGGCTGCACTGGGTTTCGGGCACAGAGAGCGGAGCCTCTCGTGGCTCCCTCCTTGACGTGCGAGGGAAAGTGTTCAGGCACCGATGCTCCTCAGGAAGGTGACTAGTGGCGTCTGCGCACCTCCCTCTGTGCACAAGCCACCGGCCACATCCACGGCTGCGCTACGGGACAGCACTCCTGAGACTGCAGGCCCCGAGAGGCCATCTCAGCGGGGCAGCCTGTGCCGTGGGCACGGCCTCTTTCCCGGGCAGGCCTGGAGGATCCCAGCCTGTCCGAGCGAAGGCGCTCCCGCCTCCTCCCCATCCTTGTCTCCCAGCAAAGGGCTGTGCCCTGCACCATGTGGTGAGCCGAGCAAAATGCTCCGTCCTCCATCAGGTGGAACAGAGAGGGCTGTCCTTTCTGCCCATCCCCATGGCCAACAGTACGGCTGTAAATAAAACATGAGCTGCTGCTAGACGTGAGCTGCTGCTAGACGACAATGGACTCTGCGCAGCCGTGCACTCTCACGCAGCGCTGTGCTTTAGGTTTGGGGAGAAGATGCACTTTGCAGCTACTTAGGATTTTTGCATTTGTGAATGTGCTCACAATAGATACCATCTCAGGTGCGAGCCTTGCTCGGCTTTGTTGCTTCAACAGCCCAGGGCGTCCTGGGCCAGAGCCACAGCGATGCCAGCAGGAGGGCAGCGCTAATGGCTGTAAGGATTTGTCACTGCAGGAGGGTGGGCAAAAAGGCGTCAGGTAAAAGGGGAGGGTTTTTCCATTCCTTTTGTGTCTGCGCCTCTCTGAAGTACCCTGAATAGCACAGCCTAGAGCATCCCCCTCTGAGGCCTATGGTTATCTTCTCCTTTGGCTGCTGAATGACAGAGTTCATCAAAGGCTCGACATTGGCACTGGTGAAACGAAGCAGCCATTTACCTCTCCAGAACGATCTTTATTTTCAAGTTCTCCATTACATCTGGGGCAAATCGAGCACAATACAAGGCAGATCTCCCCTAGAGCCTCCGCAATAGGCAGTTTGGGGCAATTTCTGATGAAGATTTTAACACGGGCCTACTTGGTCCCTGAGAGCACCCCAGAAGCTTGCCGGGCTCCTTGTCTCCTGGTGCACAAGGTCCCTGTGCCTCTCGCTGCTTGCTCTGCATCCAGCATACTTGAGACACTCAGGTCAAGTGCTTTTTGTGTTGCTCCTGAGCGTGTGTCTCATGAATGAAATGGTGCGTGTGAATGCTCCTTGCACAGCCCAGGGGGGCAGGCCGGGTGCTAAGGTAGCGGCTCCAAAGCAATGAGCTCACATGGGGAAGGCTTTGCTTTGCAAATCAGCTGATCAGGGATGACTCAACCCCAAGGCAGCCAGGTGCGTAAGTGGAAGGCATGAAATTTTCATCTTCCCTAGGTCAGAAACTGCAGGGAGGCAGAGCCAGTGTCAGAGAATCAAAAACCGTGGAAATGCTGAGTTTCCAGGCTACGTTGAGATTATAAAGAATGTTTTATGGTCCTAAATAAGGAATCTGGGGAGCAGAGAAAGCAGAAAGGCTTGATCTTTTGGAGGCTGTAATTGTGGGTTTAGTTGGTTGTTTTTTTGCTTTTTTTTCCCCTTTAACTTTCCTCTAGTGACTATTGAGTGGTTGGCGTTCATGTTCTGCAGTTCATCACTGGGTATCGCGTGTGGCTCAACACAGGCTCAGGACCCAGAAAGGACAATCTGCCTGCTCGAGGGTAGAGAGGAGACAGCTCAACACTGCTTTCCTCACCACACACGGCCTTGTCCTTTGCCATTGCAAGGAACTCAGGGTGAGCAGCAGGGACCTGTGTATCTCCCAATGACTCTGCAAAGGAATCAGCATTTTATTTAACTTTGCAAAGGGAAGAGGCTTCTGACTTGGCCATCCACATCCAAGCTGCTTCTCATTGCTTTGGAGGGCAGTTGAGAGTTGATGTCTTGTCAGCACCCACAGCCAGGGCAGGAGCAGACTGCAACACTGAGCAGAGCTCTCATGGTCACTTGGGGAGGTGAAGTGAGAAAAAGATGCAGCTTTGGGAGCCTGGGTATCTCACCACAGCTGGGAGGCTCACACGTGGCAGCAGGAGAGTTTTCAGGAAGAATTGCGGGCTGCAGGAAGTGCTTCTGGCTCCTTGCACCGCAGGCTTTTCTCTTCATGGCTCTTTGAGGACACCCTGTCCTGCTGCCTCAGCAGCCAGAGGCGTTATCGTGAAACCATTCCCCTGTGCTGGCTGAAGATTCCCCCTCCCCCGCCTCGGCAATGGTGCTGAAAAAACAACAACAAAATGGTGGTCTGTCCAATACCCTGAAGTTACTCTGAAGTTATTCTTCATTTAGCTCTTTTGGCTGAAAGATTTTCAAAGATGTTCAAAAACATTCACTACCAGCACTCATCCAGTTTTCCCGGGTGACGGCAGCTGGCTGTTGCACTGCAAACACCTGGAAATCCTAGCTGGGAGGCTTCCTCAGTCTGCTGTGGAGCTTCTTTACGCAGTGAGTGCCCCCATATGCACCCCTAGGTATGGCATTTGCAGGCATATGGAATGGATAGCTAGCAGCTTCCTGGACGTTTCTGGATGGTGAGCAATTATTGTAACAAAATCACGTTTAGACATATAATGCAGTTGCAAATTTACCTCTGCCATGCAAAGCCTGGAGCTGCTTTCATGACTTGTGCTGCCATAACAAATACTAAGTGCCTCCAGTATCAATACTAAGAACTTCAAGTATTCCCACATCCTTTTGGAACTTCCCTTCCATTATACTGTGCTCTGGCCCTAAAGCAATAGAATCAATCAGCAGTTAAGCACTTGGATATCTCCTACATGGGTGCTCAAGAAAACAGTGTCAAAATTGGGGAATAGAGGAGGGGAGGAGAAGAGCAAGCGAGGAGGCTCTCAGCCTCATTTAATGATGTCCACTAATACTTGTGACATCAGAAACTGAAATACCAGCATCTACATCCGGAAAGGGAGAAAGAAGGAAATATTTTAGTTCCATTTTCAAAGCCTATGAAGTGACAAATGGTGTTTACCTTATCTGAAAAAAGAAGTTATTTTTAATTGTACTATTGTCATTGCTGCCAGCTTTCAGTTTTCATGTGTGTCTCATGAAAAATGATATTTCTTTGGTCTCTGATTTGATTATACAGGAATTTCAACAATCTTTCTTTTTTTTTCTTTTTTTCTTTCTTTTTTTTTTAAAAACATATCCTAGAGTAGAACCTAAAGGATAAAAAACTGGAAGACAGAGAATTCACTGTGCATTGCCTTGTTTAATATCTCATGATGTTTAAGGAGCTCTTATCATTTTGCATTACTTTTTATTTTTCCAAGCCAGAACTGCCACACTGCAGAACAGGATGGCACTATCTGTGCCTATATCTGTATATATATTTATATATATATATACACACACACACACACACACACACACACACACACACACACACATCTATTACTTCATTTCTAGCTGTAACTTCTCTTTGGAGAGAATATCCTTTGTGCTTAAATTTATCACATTTGTTGCATCTATAGGGGATGTAAAACTAAGCAATTATATTTTTGTCTGATCATATGGTGCATGTTCATATGGTACATTTTCAGATTAGTCTGCCTAAATGTGTTCTATAATACCCCCCAAAAATCCATGCTGTAAGACTGGGGGAAGAAATTTTATGACAGACTTCTAATAATGTGGTTAAAAAAAGTCTAGAAGACAGAGAGTAAAAAGTTCTCATGCCTGAGAAGTCTGAGATAGGCAGACCCAGGGCAGGTGTCCCTGTTTGGGATGTCCTTCACCTCCTTTGGTCAAAAGGAGCCAGAACTGGGAAATCATTTAAACTGCTTGGTCTCACGCAGCTCGTTCCCACAGCAAGCTGGCTTGGGGCACTTGCAGCAGCAGGGACAACGCATCGAAGGGCAGCAACCTCCGCCAGAGGAGAGATGCGAAGGTGCCACAGGGCAGAACAGCTGCCTGCAGAGAGTCTGTCCATCTGTCTGCACCGCTTTTGCACACGCAAAGCCTGGGATCTATGGGTTATTTTGAGGATGGCATGCGTACCATACACCTCTCTGGGAACAGCCGTGGGATGTCTAGAAGATGGGACCTGCAGTTCCCTGTGGGGATGTCAAGCAAAGGTTTCGTGGCAGCAGTGTTTACCAGGCACCTCTTGCTGTGCCCTGGATGAAGCCAGTTGTGAGAAGGCCCTACCAAGGCTGAAAGCCACTGTCAGAGCGCCAGGGTGCTGGGACCCTGCGCATGGTGTGGGATTCGGACCAGCCTCCGGAGCGGCACTGCCCCTGTCTCCTGTCAGGTGGTCCAAGAACAAAACAGGGCTAAGATCTTGGGCTGTACCTCTTGTTCGCAGTAAAACATCTAGAGCAGTTTCACTGAAATCAGGAGATCCCCTTATGACTTACACCAATATGGTAAAGCAAAGCTCCTGAGAAGTTCTGTTCCCAGAAGAGCTATGTACTTAGTACAAAGTACATCCAATCCACCCTTTTCTCTGGCCTCTTTCTTGGGGATGACTCATACAGAGTTGTGCTTGCCGTTGCCTTCAGTCACTCACTTCAGCACTGTGATTCAGCTGCTCTCGCTCTGAACTCCCTCTGAGCATTCAGTCAATCCCAGCTTACCAAGATCGGAAACTAATGAAAATAACATAATGCAGTTTCCAGAGATGCTTGATATGCTTGATACACAGCCACCTTTCTCTGCTGCATCGTCATGCAGCTTCTCTGCACTGCTAGATTAGCTCTCTGGCATTCCGGGGGACAACAGGCATTGGGTTGTCGGCTACAGTCTCCAGGGGTGGCTCACAGTCCAGTGGTGTGTTTTTTGCCACACATGTTGGCAAGGTAAGAAGACATACTACAAACAAGCATAAACACATGGCAATATTATTTCACCGGATCAGATTGTGTCCTGCTGATGGTGTTGGCCCATAGAGTCGTGGTTATCCACTAAAAAGAAGATACTCTGTCTGAAACAGGAAGATACAAGGCTAGGAAAGGTAAAATGTTCAGAACCTCCAAAGATATTCAGTATCTGGATCAGGTCTGGCTGAAACTCTTCTGCTTAGAAGGTTGAGAGCGAGTCATATTTAGAAGCCCGAGTACATGTTTGTGTGGAAGAATATGTATGAAGAAGGTCCTGAGGAAAACAGCTGGCAAAGAGGATCTAGAAATTGCCTCTGCAAGTTAACTAGCAGAGAAGACCTGACTCTTTGCTGTAGACAGCATTAATAGAAACTTGAGCAACAAACTGTTTTAAGTGGGAAGAAATGATGGGAAGGCAAAAACATGTATTCTGTTGGTTAGAAAGTTCCAGTGGGCTTAGCAGAAGGCTGAAGAAAGTATGGGGTTAGGAAAGACTTGTTTTGGGTAAAGTTGCCAAATGAGCTATGACGTTATTGTAAAAGAACTGTTTTGAGTTTTGTACAAGCATTGGGAGGTGGTTTTTAAAAGTTCCAGGGAAAAGGGCAACCAAAGCAGCAGGATCCAGCAAAATCTCTTTTCTGTCTGCTTTTGCTAGCAATAACGTAACTCAAGTTACAAATGAACATTGTTTTTGTTCAACATTCAGCATGCTACCTTTTAATTTCCAATGAGAGATTTTCCAGTGCACATCTGTGAACCATCTAAGAAGTCCTACAGCGAAAACAGGAAAGATGAATGATGACATTAACCAGTAATGCAAAACAAGGCAAAAAAAAATCTAAAAGCAACCAAAAAAAGACCCATTTGGAAAGAAACTTAAAACAAAGGGGTTTTTTTTCCTCTTTTTTTTTTTTTTATTTTTTAATACACCAGAAAGCGCATAAAGGGCACACGTATCACTTCTTTTCCTTAGGGATATAAAGCACATAACAGCAAAAGCAACTCAAAGCAGTTGATGAGAGGTCTGGAGCGAAGGCCTGACTGATGGAAACGCCTCGGTGCCATCGCTGCTCCTGGGACCTCTGCTGCTTCTCAGACAAGAGACTCCAGCCCTGCAGCACCCCCTGAGCCAAGGCTGGACCAGGCCTTGGCTCAGGAGCAGCACGGAGCAAAACCTTGACTTCCTGCAGAAGGCAGGATGTTGCACGGCCATCTGCAGAGCCTCCTGGGCTCAGGGATGTGATGAGATCACAGGAAAAATCCCAGTGCCTCTGGGAACAACTTCCTGTGGGAGACTACCAACAAAGCCTTTGGTTTCCTGGAAACAATTGCTTTTGTTTTAAGCAGGTTATCCCCTTACTATCAGGTGACCAGATTTTACCTGTGTGTGTTCTTTGGAAGATAATTTCATTAAAACTCCCAACGCTCAATCAGCCCAATGGGCCGTCTAGCGCAGGCCTCTGCTTCAGAGCGCATGAGCTGCACCACGTCCTGCAGTTCCTCCTTGGGCCAGGTGAAACCTCTCTTCGCGGAGGCCCTCGAGTGACCCGCTGGAGTGCTGCGAGGCTGCAGGAGTGTATCATCTCCTGCTCTTGGACTGTCACGTCAATGGTTCTGGCTCCTGCTCTGATCTCCAACGTATCTGTCTGGTCTGATGTGTCCCGTGAGGTTATGTCGAGATGGTCTAGCTCCTCTGACAGACTGCTATCAAGATTACACTGGGTGCGAGATGCTCCCTAATGTCTTTAACAGGAAAGACTGATACATAAAATTCACTGAGCCTTTTGTTGTGTCCTTGTCACCCCTGAGTGCTGCTTTCCACTTATGTCATCAACCTAGATAGCATCCTGCTTTTGGCATACAGAGAGTTTTGGGATCAGCCTTTGAACAGTTCAACTCATGCTCTTTTCTAGCCCTTGAAATTTCCTGCATATGGTTGACTTGCATGTTTTATAGGCTTTGCTGATCTCCTCATTTGGGTAAGCTTCTCTTTTTTAAACATTGCCCTGGCATCTGTGTTAACATCCCTACTGTTCCTATTGAGCCACAAAATGGCTTTTTTGGGGGGCTATGTTCTTTTCAGTTGTGTCACAACTTTCACCTTTTTTCTTATACAGTATTTTTCACTCTTTTTTTATACAGTATTTTTTTACAGCATCTTTTAGCAGCATCTGCCAGTAAAATTCTTGCTTTTTGGACTGCTCTTTTTAAGATTCCTCCTCTTTATTTTTTTTTATAGTCTCATATTTATATCCCTTACTTGAAATCAAAGCTGTAGATGGACTGAAGTTACCTGGTTGTTCTCTTCCTTCACAATGTTGACCTAAGTGTACTGTGGTTACTATCACAGAACTGCTCTTTCATTAATTCCTCTTGAAGCAAGTTCTCTTACACCAAATCCAGCATAATGCATTTTGGGGGATTCGATGACTAGTTGTTTGGGGAATTGGTTGTTGTGTGTCTGCTTCTCATCTGGACGAGGCATTGATCCAAATGTGGGTAACTGAAATTCCCTCTTCTTGCATTAAATTTGTAACTTCCCACTTAGCAGTTCTCAGAATCACAGAACCACCAAATGACTGAGGCTGGAAGGGGCCTCTGGAGATCATCAAGTCCAGCCCCCCTGCTCAAAGCAGGATCAACAAAAGCAAGTTATTCATGGCCATGTCCAGGCAGGTTTTGAATATGTCCAAGAGTGGAGCTTTTTTAGGCATTTTTTTCCAGTGTTCAACCACCTTCATAGTCAAAAAAGATTTTCTTTTATGTTTAAATGGATTTTCCTATTTCAATTTCTGTCCATTGACTCTTGTCACTGGATCTCACTGAGTCTGGCTCTGCCCTCATCAGATATTTGTACACATTGACCATATCACCCCTGAGCTTTTTTCCTCGGGGCTGAACAGTCCCAGCTCTCTCAGCTTCTCCTTAATACGACAAATCCCTCAGTCCTCTAACCATCTCTGCAGCCCTTCCCTGGACTCATTCCGCTATGTTCCTGTCTCGCCTACTGGGGGGAGCCCAGCCCTTCAGATGTCTCTCCAGTGCAGAGGGGAAGGACCATCTTGCTCAGTGTGCTGGCAACACACTGCCTGATGCCACCCAGCAGGTCACTGCCCATCTTTGCTGCAAGGGTGCATGGCAGGATCGTGTTTGACTTGTTGCCACTTCTCAGCAGAGCTGCTCTCCAGCAAGTCCCCAGCAAGTGCTGCTGCAAGGGATGGTTATTTCCAAGGTGCAGGAGTGAAGCCTCCCTGGCGTTTTACTCACATGGAAGCTCCTTTCCTTCTGCTCAAATGGGAGAGTGCACTGACATCCATAGCTGCTACCTATTGAGCCCATTGTTGAAGTGTCCTTACCCCAGGGCCAGGTAGGAGGTAGATGAGCTGTTCCTACACTGCTCAGTAAGTTGCCCAGAGGGGCAACGGAAAGAAGGTACAGGGATCATCCATCTTGACTCTCCTCTGCTCCCCTAAATAACAACCAGGTTTGAATTTAGCCCAAACAACTAAAGAAATACTATTTATTCTGCAGATACTAATAAACAAACAGTTACAGTAAAATGCAATATGAACAGCACTGGGAACATAAATAGAAAAGCCATGCTAATTCACAACCCTGGCAACATGATCGGGGCAATCCTGCTTGAGCAGAGGGAGCTGCACTTGGTGATTTTCAGAGGTCCCTTTCGATCTCAGCTACTTTGTGATCCTTGATACTGTTCGACCTGATAAAATAACAAAGGAAGTAGGAAGTATTTGTGTGTCTGTGGGGCAGCAGGAGGAAATCACCTCATTATTTGAAACAAGTCTTGGAAACAAAATTAAAAAAAAAGAAATTACCCCCAGCTCAGAATACATTTATTTTCGCATCTTTCCTCTCTCATCAGGCTAATTCCCTTCAAAAGAGAGTCCAGAATTGCTTGCCCTCCAGCATAGAAAGAGTAGGTCAAGATGAATAGCTCTTCCAGTGCAGCACAAGAGGGAAAAGACTCCAGAACAAACTTGAAGACATTGCTCCTTTGTAGGCAAACTAATCCCTGCTTTTCCATCCTTTCATCCCATGTAAAACCGCCCACCACAGAAAGCTGCTAACTGGGACGTGGAATGTAAAATGTGCATTAAATGAATGGGTTTGGCAGAGGGAACATCTGTTCGTGAGTAATTTCTTGTTCCCTACATATGATAATGATTATGGATCAGTGTACAGAAAGCTGGACTTGTTTATAGCTCCTAGGAACTGCATGTTTTTGAATCATTAATAAAGAGTGTTTTTAAATGCAGAATTTCTCATTAACAGCAACTTTGCTGCTTTCCCCCTCCTTAAATAGGCACAATTCAGGGTGCAAATTAAATATCAGTGAGATTCATTTAATATTGCTCTGTTAGCAGCCACAGAGGTCAACATTTTTATTATCACTGTCTGTTCTATGGAGTTAATATTCACTGCAGTTTCCAGGCAACTACGGAACCATTTTTACAGGACCTGGAAAAGATATTCCAGTTCAATCTGCCGCGGCACCAAAGGAAGTAGGAAGTATTTGCTTTAGAGGAGGGGGGTGTCTGGCTGTCTAAAACAAACTTGGGAAACAAAGAACGGAAAATGAAATTATCTCTAGCTCGGACTACATTTATTTGCACCTCTTTCTCATCAGGGTAGCTCCCTTCTAAGGGAGAGTGGGGTAGCCAGAGGATGAATGAAGAGTATTCTGCATCTAATGCCTGTCCTCTATCTCATCTTAGATGCTTTTTTTCTCTCCTTCTTTTTCATTGTCCTCTTTAGTCCACTCTCCTGTGGGGATATTGCCCTTTAACGAAGCAAAGGGAGCTCCTCGGTACCAGACACGTGTGTGAATCCCGGTGTAATGGTTGTTACACCGACGGAAGCCCCATCGAGAGCTAAGCGTAGATCTGCAGAGGCGCAGGCTCTCCCTGCTTGCCCCAGCACACGGGTTTGCTCCTTTCTGTTTGCTCCTGTCTTTATGGGATGTTGCCCGGGCCCCGGTGCTTCTTTTCGCTGGCTCGTAACGTGAGCTCCGAACGCAGCCACTCCTGCGTGTGGCTGGGAGGTCTGAGCATTCCAGCTGCAGCGTCAGGCCCATCCGAGCTGCCCGCCAGAATAGGCCATGACACACTCCGGTTGGAATGCCTTTTTCAAAGGCATTTTTGGCAACGCTCCAAACACAGCAAGTGCGGGATGAGGATCTGATTTCACCTCTAATGCAAGGCATATTCATGTGAAAACTTCTCTACAACAGAAGAGATGGCATCATCAGTTAAAGCTGTAATTAGTTTTCTGGTGTTATCTGATTTTGTTGAGCCCACACCCGCACAGAACCATGATTACACCCTGTCATAGCTGAACCAACCTGAAGGGAATCAGGCGTGCGGATTTTGTTTGTCATAAAGGATATTCAGGAAGGCTTGGGGATTGTTGGACAAGTTTTATCAGACAAGAGAAGACAAGAAAAGAAAAAACACTAGGTAAATCACACGGTTATATTTTGAATATCTTTAAACTTTCTTCACCACTGTAGAATTTGGTCTGGATTCTACCTCTCATGTGTTAAACTCTGATGAAGAGAGTCCTGGACTACTGCCCAGCAGGATGCCCTCTCGCAAACACCAACTTCCAGGGAGAGAACATATGTGACACAAGTGCCCCCTCACTAACTGTCAGCTCTCAAGAAAGGCCTACCAAAAATAAACCTAGGAACCTCTACTGGCTACTGAAAATCAGCAGATCGGCGGAGCGATGTGGTTAGTGTCGCCGTGCAGTGTTTCATACGTCCTAGCAGCCACTCATCCTTCTCAGGAGGATGAGTGCTCATTACCTACCCGGGCCCCCAAAGACCGTCATCCATCCCCTTGTTAACATCCCCCTTGGTTCCTAGGTGTCACCAACTTAGGCTGTTAAAGGGACTATTGAAAGCAAACCGACCTCAGAGAGCTCAAGCTCTACAAATAATGAAATTTGCAGTATCTGTTTCAAATCTATAAAAACCTTCATTGCTCAAAGATTTAAGTCATTTCCCTGTCTACGTCCTTACACCATCAGAGCTATTACAATAAGTGATGTTAAGGGCTGGACATATCCACTTCCTGTGATTACAGAAGGCCTTAGGATCCTTTTTGGCACTAAGTAACCAAACAATGAAGCTTTCACCTCAGAATAAAGGCAGAGGCTTTTCTGTTTCTAGCTGAGATTAGCTATTTGTGTGACTATGAAAGACATGCAGACAGAGCAGAGGAAAAAAAGCTACCAAGTCAGTGCAGACAAACACAGAAGTCTTCATAGCAGGAGAAATTCCCCCGGCCTAATACATATTTTTGGCTCAGCACTGGTGATGGGAATGTCTTTGTTCCCAGCTCCAAGATGTTGTCACTCCTGTTTGATTTCTTCCTTGCTCAGAGAAACAGACTTTTGCACATTCTTTGCAAATGAAAGGGCCTATATTAAAGAATTGATAATTGTTAATTTTTCTTCTTAGCAGAAACTGCCTGCAGGGTCCTTCTTTTTGGCCAACAGTTTGTCAGAAAGCAGTAATAGTGCTCCAGATGAGCTTGATGTGTTACGTTCGTTGTTATTTGTCATTATTGATCCAAATGAAGGGGAAGCAGGTTGCACTGAATGGATGCTGGAGCATTTCAGCAGGAGCAGCCCATATTAGAACTGACTAGATATCTGAGCTATTGTAAGTCTGCAGATAAATGCTCCAAAACCCTGTCAAAGGGACCCCATATGGGATATAGATTGTGCTGGTTATAAACCCGAAAGGGCCTCTTGAAAAGAGGTACCTCTAGGGAGATTTGCATAGTAATAAAAATTACAAACTGAAAGATAAGCACATTCCAATCCGTCTTCCAAAAGCAAGACCGTGTGTCAAAATGTGATAGCCCATTCATGGATAGTGTTCTACAGAGCCCGAGAAGATCTCCAGATAAAGGATATTGCATCAAACTGGCCCTCAAATCGTTATATAGTTATAATTACTTAGAGAGAAAAAATGTATAAGAACATGATTGAGTTTCTTTGTGAATGAAAAATTCTAGATCTTCAGATGTTAAACACTATTAATAAGGCCATCTCTGCCAATGCTGAATACTCGATAATCTAGAAATATAATTAAGAGACTGAAATACCGTAAACTCTGCCTTGTTCCTCGCTGTCCCCCAATGACTTTTTGTCCGGTGTAGGCAGATGCCAGTTACACAACTCTAAAACTAGTGAGAAGAATCCTGTGTGACGTAACCCGCCGGGGACAACTCTCACAGCAGCTTTTGGACAGGCGGCCATGGAAGCGTGAGGCACCTGGGCCATTGGGGCTGACGTGTCTCTGTGGCTCTGAGCTATCAGCTGAGCAGCTACAAGAAGCTCCTGTTGCGCACTTGTGGCGATGGGACCTATTATGGCCATGGGCATATTGGAAATACTGCTTCTATCGTAATGAGATGTTTAAGCAGGCTCACAGTTTAATAAAAACTCCTGCCCCAAAGTCATACGTAGTCTCTCACACACTATTTCTTTCTAAACCTAACGACCTGCTGAAAATGAAAGATGGATGCTGTGGGGATGGAAAATTGTTGCTAAGCAGAGGGGCCTTCTGTGTAGCCGTCCGTTTGATGCCATCAGCTGCTGTGTTTCCTGCCACCAGTGCAGGCAGCAGACCCGGGAGAGACCTCTCTGGGGAGCAGTGACCGCGCGCTGCCCGTGTAAGCAGTGATGTGAGCAGCTCCGACCTGGATGGTCGCGTCCCGTTCCACCAGGATCCTCCTGATGAACACAGCGGAGAGCGGAGCGGCAACAGGGATGTCACCCTGCTCAGGGCGGGCAGTGCGGCCAGGCCTGGAGCCGCCGTTGGAGCGGGAAGGGAAGGGGCTTTCCTGCACACGAGGAGCCCCCTCGCACTCTGGGAGCTCACGGGCCTGGCTGGCAGGCTCTGCTGAAGCTCCTTAAAAACCTTCCATGCCTGATCTGAGCACAGCAGCCTCGTTCAGGAAAGCGGGGCTTTTCTCTGGAGACATGTCCTGGCCTGGGACGCAGTAAAGCATTTCCTGAGAAAAATGTTGCTGCCAAGCCAATGGTGACGGCCCGCTGAGCACCAGGAGAGGAGGAAGGCCTGGGGGAGGCACAGGGTCGGTGTAAATGACTGCAGGCGGGAAACGAAAGAAGAGAGTGAGGTCCAAAGGCCAAGGCAAGGATGGAGGCAGGAGCCTCACAGAGAAGGATGTTCTCCGGGGACCTCTGGGCAGAAAGGGCTGTAAGGACACGTGATCAAGTCCATCGTAAGGGCTGCAAGGAGCCTCACCAGGCCTCAGTGTCCTCCACTGCACTCCAGCTCTTCCGTCCTCCAGCCCTGGAGCCTGGGCTCCCTCTTTGAACAGATCCAGAATCAAGACAGCAACGTGTTGTAGACTGCCTGGCATTCCCAGGAAGCTTGTATGAAAACAGGTGCTTTCAGCTTCCTCGGAAATTCCCACATGTGCATGTTATACTAGGAGGCAGCTTTAAGCCTCCTTTGGCCTCCTGTGCTGACGAGCTACAAGTCAGGCTGTTTCTCCTTCCAGCACCACTTCAGCACTGACCATCTCCACTCCACTGCTTACAGCCTGAGAGACTTTGTAGAGGGCATTTGCCAGGTCTGTCCTGTAGAATGGGCCCACAAGCTGGCTCCAGTCCCTCCGCAGCTGCCTGTTATTCTAACAGATCAAGGGTTGTGTCCATCAGATCCATCCAGCACAACCTCTCCTGCATTTATGGAGTGATTTGGGGAGCAAATAAAGTTTTCGTAGCATTCAAGTCAACACAGTCCAACAGTGATTGCTAACAGAGAGCAAGGTAGTGAGGCTCTTGCACTTCTACATGCCCTCCTTAAATGCCCTGTAGTTACTTGTAGCATCACACTCCTTTTCTTCTGGTTCTCGTTTTACTATCACAATTATTCACAGTGTGACAGGATGGCTGTGCCCACACGGGGCACAAATACCTGTCACAGATACCTGGCAGCGAGCCTCAGTCTCTGGCAGTAGTGCCCAGAGGCCAGGAAATAACATTCACTGGAGCTCAAAGATGCAAGACGCTAGTGTTTTCCCTCTGTGGGGATCACCATCACAGCAAGCCGTGTACCCAAGGGCTCGATGGGTGAGGCACTAGTGTTATTTAATGCTGGTGCAAACCCTTTAAAAACATAAAGTAAAACTGAATTACATGCCTCAAAAGAAATGTCAAAGTTCATTCTGAATTAATGCCGTAGACCAGAAACAGACTGAAATAACTTTAGAGTACAAATGACAATTCGCTAATGAAGACAGGCAGCTGTATGTGTAAGAAAATGAGGAATGCTGAAGCATGCTCAAATGGTGTTTTTCTTTCTGTTTAGCACAAACAGGTGCTTTTTGAAGGAAAATGTGCTTTCTGCTGACAACTCATTCAAACTCCCATAATGTCAGTCAGCTTCTCCCCAGGAACAATCTTCTTCCTGGGCGCCCTTATGGAGGACAGAAAACACCCATTATTGTTATCAGACAGCCTCGCCCCAGCGAGCCCTGCTCTGCCCTGGGTGCTGGGGTGATTAACCCCTGAGGAATGTCTCAGTCAGGTTTACATGCCATGGAGGAACAGGATGCCTGTGCCAAGCCTGATGCCCAGTGGCCTTGTTCGTATTGGGGAACATAAAGTTGTGCAGGCTGAAGAACATTGATATTCATTGTAAAATGATGGATTAGAAATGTTACAAAGATAGCAAGAGGTTGTTTCACATAAATAACTTGAAGGAGAACCTAAATAAACACAAGGTTAAGGCTTAAGGCCAGGTACTATTGCCAGTTACACAGCTATTGAAAGCTGGAACAATTCTATCAACATGAAAGCAATTTACTCCATATTTACCTAATGTTTGACAGAATGGACATTGATTTTCCACACAGTATTTCCTTTTCTTTTTCTTTTTCTGTTTTCTTTTTCTCTTTGTTTTCTTCCTTTCTCTGCATCTTCTTCCTGTATAAACCAGCCAAACTTGTGGTTTTGTCCACGCTACCAGTTTAGTCCATTCAATTTACATCCATGTTTACATTCTTTTGTACTGACCCTGTATTTTTCTTTGAACACAAAACAATTATGTATGTAAATACTGCTCGTAGAGCTCAAAATTTTGTTTATGCACACCCTGCTGTCCATCTCATGGTGTTACAAAGCTCCCTTTGAGCTATTGTATCTTGGTTTCCACAGAAAGCCTCTACACAACGAATGGGGCACTATTCATTTTTCAAACACCACTCGTAACTAATGAGCTGCATCCATTGCCCCTCAAGTCAACAAGAGTCTTTCTCATACACAAGTAATGAAGAGGTCACATTTTGTGAGCATAGTGATGCTCACGAAATGGCACCTTTGCCTTCAAACCTGAGCAGAAGCAGTGAGAAGGTCTCAGAAGGATCCAGCTACCTGGGTTTGGAGCTGTGCAGCGGTTGCCTTTGCCGAGGCTGACAGTGCCTGGGACACAGAAGCCAGGTCTGCTGTTCGGTAGATGGATTGCAAGGGATGTCATGGTATTTTGCAAGCCAAAAGCTTGGAGAGAAGGGCTTTGACCGTAACGGCAATGCTGCATAGCTTAGGAGCACATTGCACACATGCACTGGCAGGGAAGAATTTGAGGTGCGTGCATAAAACTGCATTGCCATGAGCTAGGGAATGTGCTGTCTCCTCTGGAGAATCCTGCAAGGCACAAGGTCTGTGGCAGACTTTTGTGATGATCATCTCAAGCACATCGATTCTCTCATTGTTTCTGAACTAGACTGATTTGACTTACGGAGTCTGTGCTGGACTTGGTCCTTCATAAATAGCATGGGACAAAAATATGTAGTAATGCATATGCAGATATGTAATTAAAAACAAAAGATAGAATGTATGACTTTGCGTTTTAATAGTCATGAAGGAACCATTGCAGGATAACATCTCTTTCTCACAAAAACATCTCACAAAAAATATAAATGGTCAATAATCATGGAAAATAGAGACAAAGTCACTGAAAACTCATGATGGTGTTACAATGGGGTGAGGACATTACAGAACTGAAGTCTCGTTTTATTTTAAAAAGAATGTGACTTCATTATTCGCAATAAGATGACTTTTTTCCTTGCCTGAATCATGTGGCTTTTTACTCAGTACTTATCATTCTTAACATAGAAAGACCTATCTAGCATCTACATTTACATTTTTGGTTTCTACTTTGCTGAGGCAGCAGTGTCAGCCCAGTCCCTTCTCTTTCACCTTATTCACTTTCCAAAGGTCTAAATAGTTTTTGTTTTGTTTTGTTTTCCTGCTTTTGGGACATGCAATTATGACATTACATTCCACATTACTTTTTTCTTACAGTAAAGAGAATGGTGTGTTCAGAGCTTGAAAATATTGCTGCTACAACCAGTGCCCAAGCATTTTATTTTTAGTTTAGCTACCTTTACCATTTAACTGAATAGGAGGGAACCAAGTACCACATGTTAAGAACCATCTTCATCTCTCACTTACACCAGCAATTTTTACTAACAGACCAGTGCGGTTGAGTTCCAGCACATTAGTACCTGCATTTTTAACAAGAGAATAGGCTAGTGCCCCCATGGAGGCAATTCGTATTAAAATGGTTTAGGAAAGCATCAAGATCAGTTGGCTG
This sequence comes from Eudromia elegans, assembly GCA_003342815.1. Taxonomy (NCBI): domain Eukaryota; kingdom Metazoa; phylum Chordata; class Aves; order Tinamiformes; family Tinamidae; genus Eudromia; species Eudromia elegans. The sequence continues at coordinate 2,655,880 of PTEX01000003.1, read as the reverse complement.
AAAGCCATTCCTTCCAAAAGCCACTTCGGTGCTGCAGAACTGGACGGACCAAAAGCAGAAGAGCTTTTGCAAAGCCTCAGTCTGCTAATGAACGCAGTTCAGCCAAGGGCCGCCTCCGACATGGACTGTGCAGCGCAGACGAGGAGACTCGCTGACCACCACCCAGCTGAGCTGGTGACCTGCAGCTGCAAAGAAATGCGCTGGTTTACAAAACCAGTGTTTTGTAACTTGTAAAAAACAAACCCTTGAGGAGTTTCAGCAGTAGAAAAGAGCAAACTCTATCTGTAAATAGCGATTCCAAACTTCTTATAGATTTTTGAAGATGCTCCTTGTATGACAGCGACATCATCTGAGCACCTAGCTTGGCTTGCCCATCTCTGCCCTCTCTGCCATTCCCAGACAGTCACTCAACATTCCCAGCCTTTTTCATTTCTAGGGTAAATTCTGACTGAGTATTTACATTCAGAGGGCTGCTAGGACAAAACCCACTGAATGAGCTACTTGTTCTAAGCTAGCCGCCCAGCTAAAGCACAGAAATATCTCAGATGAACTGATGAGCAGGTCACATCCAGAAATATTTTCCTGGCCTGGGAATGGTTGGACAGTTGCCTGTAATTCATGCAGCTGGGAAGAGATGGGACTGTTTATTAGGCAGTTTTGCCAGTCTCTGCGAGGTATCTGTGTGTGGGCCCAGGACGATGTAAACAGGCAACACGGCAGCTGAAGCGGCAGGAACAGCACCGCTTCAGTGGAGTGGCTCTGGTCTTGCCGTGAGGAAAGGCAGGTTGAAGTCCGGACTCCCATCAAGGGGCCCTTACGTTGTCTCGTCACCTTCCTTTGCCCCTCACGCCCGAGGGAGGCTGTTAAAATTGGTGCTGGCCCAACAGCTCAAGTGAAGCGGCTGCTGCACCCGGCGGCTGGGCTGCACAGACTGTTCTCACAAGGAAGAGGGAGTTTCCACCTCGGAAATTCCCTCAGACAAACTCCAGGGTTATCCTCACAAAGAGGCCAAGTAAGACAATGCGAAGGATCCCCCTTCCCCAGGCATTTCTTGATGGCTTTTACCTTTTTATTTCTGTTTTAATTTACTCCTTGAATTTTCTTGACCTCTCCCAGAGAGCAGGAGGCCCTTCAGGCCACCAGTTGCGATGGCCCTCCCCAGGTCCTGCAGGGCTGGTGGCCAAGTGCCTCACCTGGCAGTGCAGGGAGCAGAACAAGACATTGGACCTGCAAGGGGAGAGAAGGAAGCCCCCTTTTTAAAACTAATCTTCACCCTGCAGAGGCTTTTCTGGTGTGAGCCAAGGAGCTCTGCAGTGGTTGAGGACGTGGTGGAGCTTCCTGCTCCTACACAGGCAGTGTCTGCCCTGACTCCTGGGACTGGCTGCTGGATTTGGGGCCTGGCCATCCAGCGCTGTCATTAAACGCGCCAAGAACAGAGGAATGTCACAGGAGACTCTCCAAAGCTCCGATTCCGTAGCTCATACGTCCTGTTGCTGCCAAAGTCGTTTCCAGAACGAAAGCTGATTCCCTGCTTGATGTGGAAATGTGAGAACCTCGGCAAGCACCAAAGAGAGGAGAGGGAAGTGCCTCAACCACAACCCCTCCTGCTGTGCCCTCACTGAGCCCAAGGTGGACACCTAGCTCGGCTCCGTGCTTTGGTCTTCTTCCATTTTCACTATATCTCACAGAAAGTAGGTCAGTCTTCCGTGTTTGACCGAGATTCTGGATCTGAATTATCTCCGTACACCAACTGTTCTTGCCCACGGCCACTGAAATCAGTGGGACTTCACACACTGGTGTAGGAGGCTCAGCCGGTGAGTGATGAGGCAAGATGAGAGCGTTTGCCTGCAGTTCATGTATATTTAAGTGTGCTAAGAAGAAACAAAAACAAGGTTAATAGATGATATAGGTGAACATATACTCCTCTGTCATTACGTTTATCCAATATATTGGATAAAATTAATAAAATTAGCATGAATAAATGTTAGTAAAAAAGACTACAAGCTATTAGCATCTGTATTGAAAGTCTTTTATGCACAATGAGGTCATCACTCGGGGGCAGGTGAGTGGTACTGGTTCTGCTGGTAGTGAAGCAGAGGTTAAATAAGTCTTCTAAGGCCACCCAGGCACAAGCAAGTGCCTGGATTTGTAACTCCCAGATCCGCCTGCTGCTCAACCCAGGCAGGCCGTGCTGACTCACTGTGGAATGCATATTTCCAGTGCACCCTTAAGGGACAAGAGGAATCAAAAGGAACTGTAGATACAGATAAAGCAAGCATTAACTCTGCAAAATAAATACTTTCTGCCCTTCAGAAAAGTCAAGCACCTTCTTTCATGCTTCTTCACCTTCCAGTGCATTAGTCAGAAACAGGAGACTGGAGCAGGGGAGACTGCTCTGACCGTGCTTTTAACTAGACTGAAAGTCAGACACAACAGCCTTATGTCATGAGATTTCCAGTACAAAGAAGCCCTAATATATGTCTTGAGATTTCAAATGACATTTATGGAGATTTATCCCAACATAGCTTTAAAGTTGAGAGCAGCCAGAACCGTTTTCTCTCGCTCAGATCTTGGCATCCGTAAGGCTGTAGGAAAGCAGCAGCAATACTGTTATTCCACCTCTGGAACATTTGCTGTGCAACTGACGTATATTTTATAAGACTGCTCCTCAATATCGGGCTAATTTGTATGTGCTGAACATACGGTTTCAGGTAAATTAGAAAATTAAATATTAACTTTCTCTTAAAGATGAGATGTTTTACAGAAACTAAGAAAATTAAATGGAAAAGCAACTTTCCCAGCAATTCAGGTCAGAAATTAAACAAGCTGTGTGAAAGAAAGTGCTGCTTATACAAGGATAATGCTATAGCCAGACTGCCCGGAACCTGGTTCTGCAGTGGGAATGACCGGTAATTCCTTTCCTTGCATAGGTCAGCAAGGGAGATGCCCAACCTGATACAGGTCTCAGAATACTCCAATGGACTTGGAGGGACCTTCATGGATCAGGAACAAAGACCAAACTGCAAAGTGCCTCCGACGCATTCCCTCTGCGTCCAACCTGTGCTTCTGACTGCCTCTAATTTATGCTTAATGTAACTGCTGTCACTGGATAAATGCAAACCTGTTGTTGGCTGAGAAATATTATTCTTGGGCATTGAGAGACTGGGATTTAAGCATCAAAAAATACAGAAAACAAAAAAAAAATAGAGAAGAAAGATCTAAGTGGCCCTCGAGCTTGGCTTTGATTGAAGTCAAGTGGCTGAAAGAGCTCTTGGTCCAACCGCCTAATGCAAAAACTGGATGAGGAAACTACCTATCCTGGTGCTTCTTTTAGAACCTGAGACGCTGCACTCAGTGCATGGTCGGATCCAGACACAACTACTGCTTTGCACCGTCAGCTCAGAAACAAACTTCCAACTCCTGGCATATATAAACATCATAAAAGATGCTGGAAATGAAAGTCACAAAAAAAAAGTTACCCATTCTAGTCAAGAGGAAAAACACTTTAGTTCTACTTATGTTTCTTGTTACAAAAGTGGGAATGTTTTCCTAATTTTAAGAGCTCCAGTAAAATAACATTTAAATGCCTGCATCTTGAGAAGGAAAAGATTTTCCCTCTAACTGTTAGGTTTTCTGCCAGGGGCATGCCTGAGTCTGCCCAGTTTTGCTCTCAGAATCATCTGCACTTTCTGAAGGCGGCACTCGTCTCTGTCCCTCTGAATCCTTCTCCTCTTCCGGATCCGTTACTTTCGGCATTCTTCCTTCCCGTGCCAAAAGGTCGCACTGCACCTCAGAGTCCTTTCCTACCTGCAAAGAATGTCCCCTCGCCACCAAAAATACAACCGTAAACCAAAAACCCCACGGGGGAGGTTGCTCACATAGCACACTCTCCGTGAAGACAGCGGCTCTGTTTGTGCGCCAGTGGTTTTCACACACGACCGGTGGCCCCAAACCTCTCGCCGATGGGCCGCACGGGGAGGTCGGCCTGCGCAGCAGCGACATCGCTTCCGCTCCTCCGCACTGTTTCCCCAGGCTCAGCTTCCTTGGATCGGCTCTGAAGTGACAAGGGCACCTCTGCAAAAGATACTTAAATACCTTCCTAAATGACAGTAAAAATACAAGTGGTTCTACCAGCTCATTGACCCTGGCTAGTAAGTAGGAACCACACGGGTCCCACCTCAAACATCTGGCTTTGTGTTCACAGACTGTCCAGCCCAAAAGTCCCCAGTGCAAGGGGAACAGCTCCAGTGGTCTGTGTCCATTCAAGAGCCCATCTCACCATCCCCTCTATGCCCGGCATACGGCTATGGCACCGAAGGAGCAGGTGACGGGCTGTGGGGGAAGGCGAGGTTTGTGGGAGGGCTGATGAGGGGTTCAGGCTGCCCTGGCATCACACCTTTACTCCAGCAAAGGCTTAAAAACTGACATGCAGCTAGATGTTTTTCCAGGCCTAAAAATCCATGCAAAGGATGGGCAGTTTAGGACGCCGGAATTTGTTCCCACATGCTCTGCTACAGCATAGGCTGCTGCCTGAAGGAAGCAAAACCCCACGCCTCCCAATCTGGGAACATCGAGAGCTCCTATGAAGATCCCAACCTTCTGGCAGTGGGACTCTGTATGCTGACACACAACAAACACGTGATTCAGAGGGAACACAGCAACACAGGGCCTAGACGTGCCTCTATGGCCAGACCTCCTGCCAGACCTCCTCAAACGGCTCCACCTGCAAAGGTGTTCTGCAGGATCAAGCAAAGCAAAGGCTGACAGAACCGTGCTGCATTTTGCATGCAAAAGTGAGGAAAAAGGCAAAGCACTTAATGAACAAGTGAACCACATTCACAAAGGCATTGCTCACTCTGCAAATAGGACTGCATAACTCTGAAAAACTGCAGACCTGACTAACGTTTCGAAACTGACGGATCGCTGGTCAAAGCAGCAGTGCTCGGGCGGTGCAGCACACCTGTGAGAGTCAGACGTGGCCCCCGCTTCCCCACGGTTTACACCCACACCATGAAACTATGCTGCTAACTCGGTGCGATGATGAAAACAGAGCGGACAGCAGCCGAGGTGGTGATCTGATGAGGAGTGACAAAAACCAGAATTCCTTAAGTTAGGCTTTTACGGCGCACTGATCTCCCTGGAGGCCTTGCTTGCTGTTCTCCAGTGTCCTTTCGGCACAAGGGTGCACGCAGTAAGGACACACACAGGGTCATTTTCTGTGTTCGTTCACAGGCTATAATTCTTGTAAACAATAGATCAAAAACATTTTCCTTGAACTTTGAAATAAGGAATAATTCTTTCCCTTCTATTATCATTAATTCTGAAAACAGCCTTCAGCTCAAGCACTCTTTAAAACACTGGTGTTCATCTGCTGACAGAGGGATTCAAACCAATACCATAAATGGGAAAACCACTAGTTCTGTAAGAAATACAACTGACAGGATGGAGCAGCCCACATTCAGACCACGGGGCTTTTAGCAGGATACTCCATTACTCTTTATTCCCGCCACAGAAACTGTACCTACCAGCATAAATTTATGGATGTCTACACTGGTTTTTGTTTGGTTAGTTTCTTTTTTTGTCTGAAAATATATCTAGGAAAGGAATTAACTAGGCAACTAGACAGCATTAACCCCCGGAGAAGCACACGGCATTTCAATTCTTACAACCCAGCCCATACTAACTGTCCCTACTAACGACCTTTGCTTTAATGTGCACGCGTCATTAGGCCAATACAAACTTTAAATGTGACTGACTTCCCTCCACCATAAAGGTACAGCAGCCTTTCGGCTCAGAAACTTATCTGCGGGGTTATAATGCTATCTCAAAAGTTACTTGTCCTAAGGAAGTTGACTCCATGAGGAATTCAGATGAAAACAAATAAACTCTGATGTTCTTCTTGCTCTGCACTGAAGAGAGTGTTACTTGTTCTTTTGTCCTTTGGCATAAGTGAGGTACTTCTGCATATACTCGATCCCTCCTCCGGAGCCTTGCCTTCTCCTGGTTAGACACACGGAATGGGGCACAGGGGGAATAGTTGATGTTTCAGCAGGCGCTGCTTGCATTCGGGAGACCTTGGTGCGGTCAGCGACACGCGCAGGGTTCGCGAGGAGCCACGGGACGACCCGGGCGCCGCTGCCGGGCCAGGCAACACTGAGACATGCAGCGCTCTGGAATAGCCGCACTCCGGAACAGCAGCACTCCGGAATAGCCGCGCTCCGGAACAGCAGCACTCCCGGCTCCCACAGTCACGAGGGGACAGCTTGGGTTGCAGGGCTGCAGCCAAGAAAGGACGGTCCCCCCTGCGTAAGGGCATTGCGAGGAGCCAGTGAAACCCTCCCCATGTTAGGGCCCTGTTGCTGGTCACCCTCTGCACTCCTTACACGCGCTGGCAGGGCCCCATAAGCAGTAAGTCATACAGGTTTCTCTGCCTTCTATGCCACTGCCTGCAACGTTTCACTTCTCTTTTCTGCAGACCCTGCCACAAATCAGCCACTGATTCCATGCATGCAGTAAACCGTATCGCACATTCTTTGCCAAAAATCCCCTTTTTCCTTATCCAGGGGAAGGCAGCTTAAAATCCCAAATAATCCTAAATAATATGCTACCTGAAGCCACTCTAGCCTCTTCTTCATGTTTGGTTGCAAAAGCAATTCTAGTTTTGTTGCCTCTTGGAGCCTCACAGATTTCCAGTTCCCCTTGCCAGCGATGAAGAGCAATAGTTTTGTCTCATCACAGTCACCAGAAGATAGTGTGAGTTTAAGGACTTATATGAACACCTATGGTAGACACTACGGCTGATTTTAAAAGTGCTTCTGCTTTGAAGCATTTTTAAGACCAGTGGAAAAGACGACAGCAAACACCAAGTCAGCTGAAGAAACTTAAGGTAACCGAGGCATCAAATGACCTGCAGAGACAGCTACAGGGTTCTCTCCACCCTCGTGAGAAGTGAATTTCATAATATTAATGCAGCTTTGACATTTATGATTCAAGAGGATTTGGGCACTTAACAGTTTTACAGAGAAGTGCTGGTTATGAAAACGTGTAATGATATCTGACTTCTTCTAGAAAGTTGGTATAAAAAAACCATTGGGTATGATGAAAAATGTACTGAGAATTACTTGCAACAGTAAATCCTGTAACATTCCGGATCACTTAGGAAACTCCACAGAGCGCATCCCAAATACCCAAGCTGCAAGGACTTTGAAATAGAAGAACACAAAAGGAAAGCAAAGCACTGTCATATAGGAGCTCCTGGAACACGTAAGACTTATTTTAATCATTCAATTCAAACCAGAATTAAGGGATAACGTAACAAAGACCAGGCTTCAACAACTCCAACAACCTGAGAATCCAGTGGCTTCAGAAACAAGAAATCATTTATGTCAAGTGAGGACGAGATCTCATCTGTTGAGCGGCAGCTTTAGGTAGCGTAAGGCAAATGCCCCTAAGCAGACCTAGTTGCAGACGCAACGCCCGGCTGTGCTCAACCTCAACGTGAATGTTAAAATGAAAGGTAACTGTAAATATATGCGCAACTTGGGAAAGATTCAGAGTGTGACAAGAGACACCATGATCCGTACTCTTTTTGCGCTTGCAGCATGGTTCTCATTCATAATCCTCACTTTTTAGTACTACTTTAAAGCAGCACCATTGAACTGCTCAATAAATTATTTACGTTTCTCTAACGACCGCTTTTTGGTCAGCAGAAGAGCTACCTAGCTCATCTATCATCTGCTCCGGAGTCTCATCTCTTCAATAAGTAAAACTAATCCAAACAGCCCCAGTGAAATTATTTCATGCTAAAAATCAAACTCCAGAGCAGCTGCAGGCCCAGAAACAAACCTAAATAGGTGGGATCTTGCCACGGAATCAATACAAACACGGGGAGAGCCACTGCGGAGTCCTCTATGTGCTTCAGTTTCACACCCCGGCTTATGCTCTCATTCATGAACTCGTTATGGCACAAGAGGAATCATTTCATCTCTCCAGGAGCATTTTCTTCCCTCACTTCCCTCTTCCATTTGATCTCATTAGCTTGAGACAAGAAGCTGTTGGACCCGAAGGGGGCCTTGCAAAATGGAGCCCTGGATTTAGACACTACTTCTATCATAAAAAAAAGAAATACTGTTGAAATACCAACAATACAAGCTGACCTTTGCTGTGCTTTTGAAATATTGAAACTCGCAGTACCAACAGCTTCAAGTGAGAGAGGATTAAAATTCCCTTTATGTCCATGTAAGGTAGACGGGGTATTCCTTAAATCCCAGTACACAGGAGCCGTGTTCATCGCTGAGAACCAACCTTTGGGATGGGAGCTCTTAATGCTTACGGATACAGGGAAAGGCAGAGGTACAATAACAAAGGTACATCCAGCACAAATCTCTCTGTGAGCCAGATTCTTCCTGTGCTCTTCTTTCGGCCACTCACTGTACAGTGGAGCTGAGAGAGCACTTTGGATTTGCTGGGATTTAAAAACGATGTATATTAATACAGAACAAATGCATGACTTTGTCAAACATTTTCAAAGCTCAGTTCCAAACCTGCTTGGTGGTGCCCCTCTACAGCAAAGTAGGGAAGGCTTTTAAAGATGCAAGTTTGGTTTTTTTAATTATCCTTATTAGTAGAGTCTTGTATCTTGAGGCACCTTTAGATCACAGGTTGAAAATGTGGTATCTCATACAACAGAGAGAAAACACCTCACTAAAGATTACACAGAAGATAAAACAGGCAACCCTGATGTAACCGTGTTCTAAAACCTTATACAGAGCACCAGCGTGGTTTCCAAGTCTCAGGAATGGAAACTCCCCACCTTCAAAATGTTCATTATCAATGCAAATCAGAAGAAAAAAAAAAAAACCACACACACTAACTTGGGGAAGTACCATCACCCCCGCAGTATGTCATAAAAAAGGAAAACATATTCGCTGTATTTATTTATTTTGTCATTTACTCATACTGAGAATACAACTACAAATTATGCAGAGAATACATATCGAAGAAAAACTTGATTATTTAAGGTACAGAGTATTATTAACAGTAATGTATTTACCTGGAAAAGTAAATGCAGGTATACTATGAGCTTATGTTTCTCTATTCACAAACAAAAGTGTAATCATAGAAATATCCAGAAAAGAATAGGTTTTTCTTTGTTTAAGAGTCATTCCTTTTTATGGTATTCCTTTTTATGGTATTGCAGCTGCTAGAAAACTATTGTTTCACTAGCCTCTAACTAAAGAAACAAGGTCAAGGATTATTCAGATGCAATTTAGAATGGAACCTATGTCAACAAACCCCTTGTTGCACTCTGAAAACAGGCAACAATCCTCCTCAAGCCATGAATAGCAAAAAACATATACAAGCTAGAGGGAATAGAGAGAAGCAGTTAATTTTATCACTACTCATTGTAACTTACGATTTTATAAATCTCTAATTTTATATAGGAATACTTCAGGAGTCATTAAAAAAGCAGGATTTATTAGGTTTGCAGAATTCATATTTTTTTTAATTTTCAAGGACAACTAAGGAAGTCACATAACTAACCACCACGGAAGGAAAAAATCTGCTTTCTTTGAAAGGTTACACAGCTTATTATGGAATATCTTCATAAACTTAATTTAAAAAGTATTTGACAGATTCATATCCTCAGAATACTAACAAACAAAAGATTTCACAACTGAAGTACGGAACGGGACAGGATATCGTGACATACAACATTTCTACAGATTACCATTTTAAATACTTGTATTCTTCGTATTCAGAAAAATACTTCACGAGCTTCGAAGTGCTATCTGAACACAACCACGACGGAAAATATCTCTGTAAAGGAATTCTATCCAATATATGTGAAAATGATACAAACACATGGTTCAGTTTGGTCTCTGTGGAAGAAAACAACCGTTACTCTTCATGACATAATATTTCACAAAGAGGAGGCATTACAGAATTGTTAAATACAGAGCAAAACATCTAAATCACTCTTTTATCCATCCTTACAAAGAAATGTTTGCTTAGCAAAGTTTAAACAAAAAGGCCTATTTTAAAACCTAAAGCTGAAACAACTTTGCCTCCCAAGTACTCCAGCTTTGTTTCACAAAATTTGCTTCAGGCAGATATTATACAAATGTCAAAATCACCTGGGGAAGAACACTACATTAACCTAATAAATAAAGGAGTGCTCTACACATTAAAAATGTAGTAAGGTTTGAAATATTTCTCATTCCTTTTATGACCTAAGAGATGTGAAACTATAGGAAGGAGCTAAAAGAACCATGCAGTTACAGCTTAATATTGTATGTGTATCTGGGTACACTATTATTCTGCTAAGTTGGGAAGGACTTTTACAATAATATTTTTCTTTCAACTGAAACAGAAAAAAAAATGCTCTAACACATTTTTTTTTTTCACATGGACAATAAAATAACTCAGTCTTGTATTAGGATACATATTTCGTGTTCAAGAATTCAATATTCATTATGCAAGGCCTTTTATAATCATAATAATTTAATAATTTAGCAGTAGAGATGCATATCTACACATCTCATTACAAGTCAAGGTAAGTCAGAGGTAGCTCAGGAATGCTTTAGAATTTAGTGTTTTAGTTGAAATGAATTAATGCCTCTTTCAAAGGGCAAACAGCATAGTAAGTATAAAAGGCAAACAGTATATACAGCTGCCACTGCCTGCACCACGAAGATAATTCCAAGAAGCTCGAAGTAAGGTAAGAACAGAGGGAAAGCACAGCGCACTTCACGCTTGCTTCAGTGCACCAGCTCGGGCTGATTTTCCACGAAGGGAAGCACCCCACTGACGTAGTACGCTATTCCAAGGGACAGAAGAGCAATGACAATGATGAGGAGCAGCACCCGCCAGAAGCCCAAGTCTTCCACAAACTCCTGCCACGTCGTGCGAAAGCTGGAGAGAACTCCCTCCCCTTGCTGCAGGTTCGGGTTGAGGAGGGAATGGCTCTCCATGGCACTGTGAAGGACCAGAAACACAAAGCAAGAGAAAACACCGCTGAGTAAGTCTGCAAAGAGCAGCTAAAACATTCCAGGTGAAAACCTGAACCCACTCAGAGATTTATAATGTTATTTTTGCTAAATCAAAACAAGACTCCTAACTCTAAACCCAAATTATTTGAAAAGATATTTATTAACTGGTATAGCATCTGCTGCATGCAACAGAAACCATAAGTGATAGAGATGCTTAACTAGGTAGCAGATTTCATTACTCTCCTGCATTTCTTTGTTATAAGGCCTCTTCTCCAGCATAAACATGTCAGAGAAAACAATACATTTGGACAAAAATGAAGTTCAGAAATGTTCTGCTGCAGAAGATGAGTTCGCACTGCTGTGCACTCTGCCACGCAGCACTCAGCAACTGCTCCAATGCTCTCACGTTCTGCTACCAACTCACTGGGTCCCCTCAGACCTGAGGCTACAAACTAGGAACTGGAGCTCTCGCTTTCAAATGAGACAAAAACATGAAATTAGACTGTCAGAGGCATCTTGGCAATGAATCATCTTGAGAAAAATACCTAAGTTGTTTTGAATGCTGCACGACTTCTTATATCAAGCTCCCAACTCTTATTAGTTTCACAATTGACTTATAAAACTGTTTCTCTGCTACTGTATGACACATCATAAGCTTTAGGAAAACTCTCTGGATTTCATAAACACTTATGTACAATATTAGTCATGCGCATAGTCCTGCTGCTTCTCACTTGAGGGTAATTACCTACAGAAGTGTTTACATGATCAGCCTCTGACACTGCTGAAAGGAAACGGTGAAGCTGCTATGTACACAGCAATGCAAAAGCATAGGGTAAGCAGAGTAAAAACATTTTTTCCCTCTCTTCTAATTGCTTTCAGTTACTATATTCCCTAGGTACCTCTTACTCCTGTAATAAGACAAGAGATTTCGGGGAAAAGTAATTTCCTAGTCAAAAGCAGATGAATAAATGCTATTGTTCTCGACGACAACAATAAATTTACAAAACACTGTTATTAGGAAAAAGTCTCATTTGTGAATCTCTCTCCTGCTATTACACAATGGGAAAACTTTGCAGAAAGACTTCACACCATTCATCTGCATTTTTTTCTTCTGAGGAAGTACAGCCACTGAAAAATAATTAGACTAAATTCCCATAGCTTGCTGAAATAGTAGAGGGTCATGTGCAAAAAAAAAAAACCCACAGAAATAGCTCATTAAACACTTATTAAAACTTGTTGTTTAAATATTTGAATATTTGCTTTTCTGCAAAGCTATTTTAGCTTGCAGGAATTAGTCATCTTCCTCACTTATTACGACTTCCCAAGCAAAACAAAGGGCTGTACAGCAGAAGCTACTGGTGTTTAACAGTACTACACACTCATAAAGTACTAACTAGTTCATGCATAACCACAGAGAAGTTAAATAAAGTTGCAATGCAATTTACATGAATAGATCATGTGCTTGCTCATTAAATAGAAAAGGGTACAGAGAGGTTTTTTATATATATATTTTATAGTATAGACAAATTCAAAGCATGTAATTCAAGGTATTTTCCTCATTGTAAAGAAATGCTAAAGCAGCAATGCGTATTGCAGAGGAGCTAGTGCCACAGAGCAGAGCTGGGCTGGCTTGGAAGTTCCCATGTGGGTGCAGTGTGGGCAGCCCTGGTCACGCTGGGCTGTGCAGGTAAGAGTCTGTGCAGAAGGAGAGGAGGTCCTGGTGAAGGCAGAGCGGGGCGAGTGTGAACAAAGGTGACTCGGGGACCTCGTTCTGGCCTTTGCTCCCAGGGCAGCAGCAACTGTGTGCAGTCCGAGGCAGAGAACCGGTGTTCAACAGTGGAGTTCACGCTTCATGGTCAGAACAACCATTAGCTTTCCACAGGTTCATATGTAACAGAAGAGAATGAAGGAGGGAAAGAGAAAAGAAAAAGAAAACAAAAAGAGGGCTGAGACACTTCAGGTGTCTCTAAAATGAGGAAAAAATGAGAGAAGGTAGGAGTGAAACTGTGGAGGTCTGAAAAGGCAGCTGTTATAAAAGACATTATCTATTTACAAAGCAAACTTGCTGCTGTCAGCATCCATCAAATGCTATTTTTGAAGTATTTCTGACATTTTCAACACGCTCACAAACAAGCTGGGGAGTGCACTGTTCACAGGTCGGTGCCTCTCCCCAAGGAGAGCTGCTGCCTTCCTTGCCAAACCAAACAATGCCACAGCAGGAAGGTCAAACACAGGAAAGGAAGCTACGCTCACTGCAGTGACGCTCGCAAATCAAAAATCAGAATTAACATGGGCCTGAGCTTTCATCCTCGTTGGTAAAACGAAGAGAGCCATTTCTGTGCAAGACGCATTTCTGTGTCACAAGCAACTTCCAGACGGCTTTACTAAGACTCAGAAAGGCAGTACGCACAAGCTCTAATAATTAATACCAATGTAATTTGGAGAATAATATCTAACTTGGTATTTCAAAATGGTCTCTGTGATAGAGGGGTTACCTGATGTGTAAGAAAGAACTTCCAGTCTGCTCACTAGGAGTATTTTTGCATGATTTTTCTATTATTATTTGTTTCAGTTTTCAGATACCAATTTCATCCAGTTTAATTAACTTTTACAGTGAAGGTCATGTACATTTTGATACAAACTGGACCAAAATCATGTGACAAGACACCTTGCCTTTAATGATATAACAGTCGAGCAGTTACAGGTTTTCATCACTATTAGAAAATACTAAAAAAAACCAGCATTTGGATAAATTCAGTATGAGAGCAAGTACTTCCAACAATGTAATATCCTGGCTTGCAATACATATATTTTGGAAAATAGTACTGCAAAGGACGTCTCCTGCTGTTAATCCTACTCCTACTCTTTGTCATATTTACTCGCAATTCGGTGGTTTCCGGATTAAGTCTCCTTTAAAACTTGCAAAGTCTCTTGCCTCACCCAAATCCTGCAAGAAACGTCTCTTGGAACCTCACTGTAGAAAAACGCCCTCAACTTTCAATCAAGAATTTTGTTTTTTTCCTCTAGGTCTTGTGATAGATGTTTAAGACAAAATAATATATTTCATGTGTTCAAAAACAGTGTTCTAGATAGCAAGCACACACCTCTCAACCTTCACTCTGCCAGGCTAAAACAAGTTATATTCACTTCCTTTTACAAGACAAATTTTCTGTTCGTTAGTCACACAAGCAAACTTTCTTCATCCTTATTAAAGGATAAACACACTATAGAACATATTACACATTAAGGAGTTACCATTGTTTATGTATTGACACTTAACAGCTTTCCATGTAGTGAATATATCTCACCTTGCGTATTTTAAGATTTAATTGCCTTTTTGTGGGTAGCATTACCTCCTGTAAGTGAATAATACGCCAAATGTTTTTTTTCTGCATCATCATTTTCTACTGAGGAATTTTCACTTTATGGCATATGGTTTTAAGTAAATAAAGCTGCATTTTGAGCTTATTGAATCACAATTCATTAGTACTATTTTCCTCTCCATAGTCATTCAGTTTTTTGTCTAAAACACCCCAAATTTCCTCTAAGTTGCCTATATCTCTTCTCTCAATATCACTAATATCACTATCTCTGAGTCAAGATCATAACTTTACTTCTCATAGGTATTTACATTAATAAATTCCCTCTAACCCAATACTGTCCTTGAAATTGTCAGCAATTCCCCTAATTTATCAATCCTCTAATTATCAACAGTTCTTTAGCCACTAAACAATTTTTTATTTTATTCTCCACTTTTTCCAGGACCACTACCAATATAAATTTCACATATGACACTATATTAAATACTCTGTTTCAAATGGATGAACAGTCTGTTATCTATTCTTTGTACATTTTCTTTGACATCATCTTAGGAAAACGATGCTAGATTAGTCTTTGATATTGCTACTTTGCCCTGTTTTTCCTCTGTCTACATGCAAGTTGTAAAGTATCTGCCACTGGGACTCCAGTGAAAAAGTCAGTAATTATTAAAACTGCTTCCATCAGAAAATGATAATCTCTGTAGAAAAAGTTCTTTTCCCCTCACATTTTGTCTGTTTAAAGAAAAGATTCCAAATCCTAATATTTGATTTTGATTTGGCCTGGTAACACCAGACATTTGAAATGTGTTTTGAGAGGAACTAATAAGCAAGTCAAATCATGAAAATCTGAAAGTAATAAACCTTCAGGAATACAGACATACTTCACACATACATCATTATTACTCCTGGTAATATTTTCTGTTTTGTAAATACCTTTCACTTTCAGCAGTCTGCATGGTTTCCAGCTTAGAGTGAGCTCCTCTGTTAAATCCTTTCACCTCCTGCTCCTCCAAAGACTCCAGCAGCCTAATGACATCTTTGTTTACACCTCTTCGTTTGGCAAGAACAAGTGGTGTTGCACCTTGGTGATTGCTAAAATAACCCAAACAAAAGGGCATGGGAAGAAAATATGTTCTTAAATAGAAGCTTTGTAACAAGACAACTCAGCATAACAGACAGTGTAGAATTTCTTAAGTCGTCAGAACTATTTTCTGCGCTATAAGAGACAGAGGGCAATACCTACCTACGAAAGGCAGAGCAGAATTGATTGTAGAAAACAAACAAGCAAGCAAAAGTGTATTTCATTTTAAAATGACACAACAACAGAAATCCATACAGGATTCAGTCTGTCAGTAACTAGTTTTGCTAATCTAAAAGCACAGACAAGGGAGAGATGACAGACTCAAAGGTTTTGAATTTATTACTGGTGTTTTTCACCCACTGGGAACGTGCAGAAAAGTCACCAGACGAAATGATGTAGCTGCTGCACTGAAACAACTAGTCATTTTGTAGCTTTAAAGCTTGCATGTGAGCACTCACATCTGACAGCTGCTAGAAGGCAGGAGAAAATATACAATAATTAAAAGGAAGACTGAGTCATAGACTTTGAAGAAGGGGAACACTGAAAGGTATCATGGTCACCAAAGGCATCAGGGTATGAAGAGATGCACTACATCACTGTAGTTTGTCTCATACAAAAATTAAAAAATCTGAAATGTGGTAAAGAAAATTATTTTAAAGTAGTCAGTGTGATTTTCTTCTTTGGCCACACCTCACATCGGGCTATCTGCCCAAACTAGGATTGCAATGTCATCAGGGAGGCAGAATTACACATAGCGGTCAGATCAGCAGTTGCTATTTTTGTTTGCTTTGTTTGCTGCACATGACCAGCTAGAGTGGCCTTTTATTGTTTTCCTGCTTTTTTGTCTTTTGATTACGTAGTATCTTAAAAAAATTGAATGGTGCTAATATAGCACTTCAGCAGCAACCAATTTGTATATATAATGCTCTGGAGACAGAACACTATTATAAAAATGGGGCTGTAAATCAAAAAAAGAAAGTGACTTACCAAATGTCAATTTTAAGTCCATTAGAAACAAGGAACTGGATGGTGTCCACATGGCCACACAGGTGAAGGGCTGTGTTACCCTGGTAATCAGTGGCTAGTAGGTCAGCACCGAATTTGTGCAAGAGCTGACAGATGTCTACATTTCCTCTAGCTGCTGCAAGATGAAGGCCAGTTCGGCCCCGACTGTCACGTATGTTTGGGTCAAAACCGCTTTCTAACAGCCTTTTGGAATAGTTAAAGTCTCCATCAATGCAAGCCTGCAGCAGCGGCACATTTGTCTGCGAAGAGTCATTTACAAAAACGTAGGACATTGTTCTGATGCTCTGCGGGGCAGGTTACAAACCTGTGAGCAAAAGAGGAAAAAATGAGATGGAAATTAGGTAAATAAATAAAATGCAAAGATTTTGTTTCAGGCTTGTGATGCAACAGTGTTCTGTTAACTACATGAACCCTTTATAAGACTGCCATATACTGCTTTTTATTTTGTCACCTATGCAAGGCATCCTTCCACACTAGTGCACTCATTCAGCCAGGGGAATCGAAACATGGCCAGCAGCAGAGATTTCAATTTAAACCTCTCCCGATTTTGAGAGGTTGTAATGTTTATATCTTACAGCTCTTATTCCATGCTTTAAATTAAAGATAAAACACCTACAGAGTTGCTTCACAATGGTTACACACTGGCCCGATTAAGAGCTGTACCACTTTGGTCTGTTCAGATTAACAAACTTTATTTAAGCTTCACCAGTTTGTCTTTCCCGAACAGACAAGTTCTACTGCACGTTATCAACCCTGTCTTGTCACTGCAGGAACACACAGCTAGTTTGCTGTGAGACACAGGGAGCAGACATCCCGATATCTGTATAACAGGGACTGTGGAGCTGCCAGTATGTTTTTTGCATATGATGGTCCCTCACTGCTTCAAGCACTCTGTTTCACAAACACCCACGACAACCAAGGCCAGGTCACTGCTGGCCATAAAACACTTGGTGCAGGATTTGGGCCACTTAAGGCACTAACAGCTTTACAGGTTTCTTCAGCTCTGATAGTGCAATCTTTTGCTTAGAAAATAGCAGGCCTGATTTCTGTAGGATGTGACCGTGACCTCTACCTTCTGCACTAAATCTTCTTTGAAGTACGACCATAAATCATTTTTAACCCTTCAATTATCAAGCAAAATCCTACTCCTACTTGATAAAAAGATCACGGTTCACTTAGAATATCTGAGTGCTTAAACCTGCTTAGAAAAACAAGGTCTCTCATAAATCACTAGCAGAGTACTACACTGGAAGTGTGTTATCTGTAAAGCAGAATGACATGCTCTGTGCAATGCAAGCTTATGTTTATGTTTTCACACAAGATGTACATTTGGCAAAGCCTTACACAAGTCTCTATCATTTCACCTATAACTCTTAAGATATACTAATACCAAGAAGCCCCCACTACATACGAGAGGGAGCTCAAAGGCTAATGGCTATCAGGAAGTACCATTGATGGTACTTCTCATTCAGTATCTGCAACTAGGAGAATCTTCTACGAAAGGACCACTGAGCTGTAGAAGAGTAAAGTGAAATCTTAGTACTTCACAGTAAAAAGGAAGAGAAATAAGAAAAAAAATCCTTCTTGCCAATACTTGAAGATTGTGGACTAAACAATACATTTTCCCATTCACACACAAATGCATAAACACACACAAGTGCCGTGTGGTTTATTTTTGTAACTAAAATAACTTTTCTTTAAATATACAAACACAATTCCATTTTACATATGGGCTATCTAACCTAAACAAGATACAAGCTGTATGCAAAGGTGAAATAAACAATCTTTAAAACATTAGTCTCCAAATAATAGTTTTTCCTTCCAATGAATTAAATTTAGCAAAATGAAATCCTATTGAACAAAAACTCAGAAAAAAAAAGTGAATTAGATAGTTTTAAATAAACAGAATATGGTTACACTGGTACCTGCATTCTGTCAGAAAGGCTACTGCTGTAATGACTAACAATTTATTAACTGAATTAGAAAAGAAAAAATACAAAGTGTTAGTCATTCCCTTTAAGCAGTTTCTGAAAGGTAATTCCTACAGCAACTCCACTCTATATGGAACTAAAAGCTGGGGTAGCAACCATTAAGTGCTAACATTAGAGACACGATTAGAAGTGAATTTATGTCAGTTAGTACCAAGGGAAAAAAAAAGTAAAATGAAAATTCTTAATATGCTTAGAAATTACTACTGCTAGGGTTAGTATAAACAAACCATCTAATGTCATTCAGTAGATGACTGCTTCTAAAAAAAAGTGTCACCATCTGTTAAAAACACATTTTTAAAATTATATTTCTGCAAACAAATTTTTAATAATTTGGCACTTATGGGAAATTACTTCTGGGAAAAAGCAATTCAAAGACGCCCTTCTAAGCAAGAAGAATTTCCATTAAAAAGAAATATTAGAATACATTTTTCCTAAATGTATACAATATGGATATAGCCCGATCATTTCTATCATGATGCTTTTATTATTATTTTTAGAAATTACACTGGAAGACAATTTTTCAATAATATATATAGGAAGAGAAAAATCCAACAGAATATTCTGAGAACAATCTCAGAAGGAAGCAGCTATCTTGAATAATTAAGGTAATGGAGTTAAACTAACATTCTTTCAAATCCTAAACTACCCTTAAACTCGCACTGATTTTGGACAGTTTTGCTTTCAATGAACGTATTCTTTCCTCTATGCTCAGCACGTTAAATATCTAACAGAAAAAGAAATACACGAAGTGCTTGACAGAATCATGTTCACCACGAAAATATTAAGTGCTACAAGTTGTAATTAATCACCCAAGCACCGCTCCATGATTTATCAGTCCTGTAAGACTCCAGTATTTCCAAGAGTTCATACCGCGCCACCCCCAATTAGGACAATTGTCCCTGCTTTAAAGTCGCAGCTCAAAACAACAGAACAATATTAGATCATACAGTAGCTGACACTTCCCCATTGTAGCAGACTTCTGGCACCTACATCTTAAATGCCAGTAAGGACTTAGGACTATCTCTAAAGGACTATTAAAGACTAACGAGAAACGGCCACTAAAACAAACCCGTTAAAAAGCAGCTTCCCCTCTGCTCACAGCAAACACACAACATGCTCGACATAAAATGCCCATTTGCCAACTCCCTCTATGTAAACAGCTTCTCCTTTCTGCAACATGCTCTTCAAGCACTTCATTGGCAATGCCTTGCAGAGTTTTTCCTACTCAGTTCTCACAAGGATGAAAAAGCACTTGAGTTCAAGTATTCTGGTTGAGCTGTAAGGCCATGATCTGTGAAGGCAAGGTTTGAACGGGAAGGTGCCCTTAAAAAACTGTGCAAGAATAAGCTCTCTTAGGATGTATCAAGATAAAAAAATAAGCAGAAAAAAGGTAATTTAATCATAAGAAAAAAAAACAGTAACTGCCTTGCTTGTGTATCCTCTGAACACTGATCAGGCACTGAAGTGTGTACCCACCAAATAGCCCCTTTCCCTTCCTACACAGAGGGAGAAATTCCTTAGTAAGTTTTCATATGTATATTTGTTTTTATGTTAAACTTAGAGAAGTCTTTTAAGTGGACGTTATAGTTTCTTTGAAAATTATATGATCAACTGTCATTTTTGAGGGAAAGACTACCATTACCTACATCTATTTCCACTAGAGCCCCTCGGTCTTCTAATAAAATCCTTTACCTCCTCCTTCCAACAGAAATAGAGATGGTTGCTCCAGTGAAGATGTCCTGGCTATAGGGAGCCGCATCTCACAATCAGTATACCATGACATGTCTTTTAAAATTAGGAGTTTTACAGCATTTTTCTCTTCCTAACTTCATTATTTTTGTCTAATAGTGCCTGAAGACAAAGTATCACAGCAGGTTCTGTTGACCTGCCTCTCTTTTCATGTCTCTGGAAAGACATATGTGTAGGTGGTAAAGCAAAAACACCACCACTCACACCCTTTGCTTGATCATCCCCATTTCCTCCTGTTGTATTAAAAATACACAAGCAAGATACACAGGTGTATTCTCTTGATGTCAGGACTATATCGTAAATAGAAACTTTGCTGCACTATGTATACCTAGTGCTTTGCACTTGTAGACTGTAAAATGCTTTATGAAAAAACTGTAATAATTAATCTTCTTTTACAGACCAGTAGGCGATTGTTCTAAGAAACACAATGCTTTGCACAACTAAAAAAAAAAAAAAAAAAGAGATCTCCAGTGCCAATCCCCATCTGCCCAGCCCTTGCCCAGTCAATATATTAATTGCACTGTGTATATATGTACACAGAGTAAGTAAATGGGGTTGCCAACTTTGCCCTGATACAGGATTTAATTTTTCTTTAGCAGAATCTCATTGACAAATTCACAAACATTTTATGTTTACTACACTTAACAGGCAATTCTGCTGCATCAGTTATTTCAGGGTACTTTATCAAGTACACATTTGAATACTTCTGAATTTTGTCCATTTCTTTATCTTGTACAAAACAAAATTCACAGAGAAATTTATAGCCTTGAGGTTTCTTTGGATCATCTGTAACTTTAATCTCCATAAAGCACCTCATGTAAGTCAGAAGTAAGATCCTGAAGGATTTCAGTTCAGTGCTTTCCTAGTCATTGCTATCAGCCTGACTAAACCACTTCTATAGACGGCCACCAACTCACACGTATTTGTCACAAGTGTCAAGCTCTCCAGAAGCGTTTACTCAAACTTCTCCACTTTAGCTGGGAACTTGCAGAGTGCTAACGAGCATGACGTCCACATCTGCTGAAGTGTTTGTGTTTGAGTTTGCTGCAGGCCTTGGAAGAGCTCTCTGGAAATGAGACCAGACTGTAAGTGCACAAGTTGTCCCCAGCACGCGCGGCAGCCTTGAGCCGGCGGGGACTTCCCATTTCTGGATGGGCAGCGCCACTCGGTGGCCGGACAAAATTGCTCTTCACCTCAAGTACAAAGTGCAGTTATAACCCCAGACCCCATTCACATCACTTTTTCTAGGCCTTTTCGTAGCACTTTTTGTTCTCCTGGGAAGGAAATGATGCAAGACACGGAAATAAAGATTTTACATCCCCTGATGTAACATTTCTGAAATCTAGAATTATCTTGCTGTCTAGAAAGCAATCCTGTTTAAGCTCTGGGCATATGCTAGTGAAATGAGCACTTTGGTATATGGCAAGAGTTCTGAGGATATAGATAATTCCTTTAAAAACTATATTTTTGACAGTTTATCTGAAAGACAAACAAAAAATTCTTACACAGACAACTAGCATTCTGAGGATGGCAAGACTACTAATACGAAAAAACTTTCTGTCCCCCTGCAAAGCCCTCAGAAGTCAGAGCTTAGTGAGCTTTATTACAGAAATAAAGCAGACCAAAGTCAGGCACAAAATGGCAAATAATACACAGTCCATATTGTCTTATTTTCTTATCATGTGTATATTAGCTTATATACTTTTAAGCTGTACCTCCTAGTCATACCTGATCTTGTAATGCACACAACATTAAATCCAGTTTAATTCCTCACAAACACAGGTCAATTTAAAGATCAGAACTCTCCTAATTTTCTGTAGTTTATATATAACCAATTGTCCCACTTTCTTTAAAATATAAATAATGTATTGCTCTGCTTGTTCAACAAAATTATTCATGTATGTTACCAATACCAAAGATAAGACAGCTAACACTTGTCAGATCCCCAACTCTTACTGTGCCAACAGCATATAGATACTTCTGCTCTGAATTTTCAGGTTTACGTAGTAAATCATGCAACCAGTTTATCATAGCTGAATAGTTAACTGGAGCACTTGCTTCTTCCAGGTGCTCTAAGTCCCTATCAAGCATAATTACAAACCCTTTTATCGTATTATGTACATAAGGTGGTACAACACAGGTTTAATTTTTAATTAATATATATCGATAGTTTTTTGTTCTGGTTTGTTTTTAAGAAATACTTCACCATGCTAGGCTCAACAATTTTCTCAACATAGGCAAACCTGTAGTATGGACTGATGAGGGTGTATCAGCAGTCTAGGAAAACTTCAGCAGTTTAGAGGAAGAGACTCATCTCTTTCACATCTTTGACCAGTGACTGCTACCAGATTGCATTTGATTTGTGGAAAAGTTTTATTAAAACCGAGAACATAGTTTTAATGTATTTATATGTTCTTTAAATCATGAAAGGTACCAAACTAACTACACTAAAAATGACTATCATATATTTGATCCCAAAGAGATCAGGTATATTAAAAATTAAAAGCTACTTATTAGTGCCAGGTGTTACAATATGTTTTGTGTTCCAATATCCACGTCTCAGACGTTTCTTGATACCTAATATTTAGGAACTACTAGGAGGAATAAATCAGAAAGGCAGACAAAATGGGTCTATTAGGCGGGTAGAACCTGCTACTGATGAAGCAGCTGGGTTATCTAACATTATAGTACAGTCCTTCCTTTCCTGCCTGCCTGAAAGGCAATTAATAAAGCTAAAGCTGCACCTTCTAAATGCTGGCAGCTTGGAGAAGTTTTGCCTTTTTTTCTCTACAGAAACTCTAGACATGCTCTGAATATCCCTGCTATTCTACATCTCTTCAAAAACACCTCATGTCTGTACCTACATCCAATGCTTCCCTGCAGTTTATCACTTCTGCAGCAAATCGTGCAAGAACTCCACAGCTTCTGCAAGTACTGCTTTTTGAAAAGTGAAAAAACCCCACAGGTATCTTGTTAACTTCATCCTTATGGTTCAGCAATTTAAGGAAGTTCAAGAAAACAACCCTACCACCAGCCCACACCAAGTTCATGTACAAAAAAAATCCTGTCTCAAACTGTTCATATGAACAATTCAGCTTTTTTAACACTGAAAAAAAAAATTGCTAATACTAACTCTGCAATCAGTCACAAAAGTTTTCAACTTGGCAAAGGCGGTTTGACAGTCCTGTGCTTTAAATGCTGTTTTTGCTGCATGATTTTAACACAAAACTAAGTTCTCGCATGATGACCATCTATTTACAGTAGCACCATTCTTTATCATCTCAAATTACTGCCCAAATTGTTCATAATATCTAATAAAAATACACATAGAAAATTTTGATCACTTATTACACTCAAGTCCAATCAAATCTCCAAATCCTGTATATGGGAAATTGAGATTACTAACTTGAACAGTTTTTCTTTTTAATAAGTTTCCTAATGACTCTCATTTGACGTTGCTATCACTAGTTAAACCATTCATACTTTTAAAAGTTGCCAAGATTTTTGCATATGTGTTATTTTAAAATATTTTATGATATATTTTAATAAATATTGCATATATATATTGTTTTTAGAGTATTTATGTATTAATGCATACATGTTATAAAGAGCATGTGAGTGTGTTTATGCACGTGTGCATGGAGAAGCAGGGATGAGGCGTTCAGGTTCCTGACTCTCATGGAAACTGGAATTGATCAATAATATAAATGAAGATAATTAGGAAAAGGTTGGAAGAAGGTGAAACAGATTTGAAACCGTAACCATAGAATCTGAGAGAGAGAGGCAGCTCAGCTCATGTTTATCAACGATAATTAGGTCCTTGTGAGCCTGGAAACAAAAGACCTTACTTACACAGAGAAAAACTGCAGCATTAGATAAATTACTACTGTTTAATAAGTTATCTAGTGCCCATACAAAGAACAGCAATGCCCGTGTTTCTTATGAAAGATTTAACAGATGATTCTCAGCTCTATTAAAGAATGCATGACCAGAAACAGTACAAAAGCAAGTTGTGCCAGTTATTACTATGGTAAATAAGAGGGTAGCATAAAAATAGTTGGAGTAGACCATTTCACAGGTCTATGCAAGCCTACATTGCATTTCAAATAGTGGTCAAAAGCAATGGAGGAAAAAAAAAGAAAAAAAAAAAAAAGAGAAAAAAGCAGAACTCAACAAACATATGCTGCTGCTTTTTCCAATCACAATATTCCTCCCTCAGATGGATGTGTGGTTCCTGTGTATTCAGAATCCCTCAGTGGATCTTCCCCTATGAACCTGTCCACTATCCCTCTTCAAGTCATGCAGATTTTTAACATCCAGGATATCCTCTGGCAAGTTCTCCAATGCAGTTACTTATGAAGAACCACAGGCTTTCGCTGTTGAATTAAGGCCTTGCTCATTTCACTTTCCTAGTTTTTATACTGGAGACTCATAGCCATTATTTTCATATCAAACATAATTTTAAAGGCCTTTATGACACCCTCCTCACGCTTTTCCAGACTGCAAGTCCCAGCTTTCTCACTCATCCTTCTACAGTGAGTGATTTCATATCTTCGATCATTCTGGTTGTCATCTGAATCTCACTCATTTTTACGATATGCTTCCCAAGATGGAAGGGAACAAAACTGCATGCAGTATTTCAGGTGAACCACTGGATTAATACAGTGGCATGACAACATCCTCCACCTCGTTCCCTATTTGTCTCCTAATAATTATTATTTGATTTACCATTTTGCCCACTCAGCTATGTTTTTATGGAACCATATAATGTAATTCCAAAACACTGCCCATTTGTGGAAGCACACTAATACATGAAATGTATATGCAAAATTCAGTTTCATTTTATCCTATCTGAAGCACATTACGCACCTACTTAGGCCGAATTACACCTGCCATTACAGTGCCCAGTTATTTTTTCTTAAAGGGTCATTTGCAATTTTGCAGCTGACCCTTTTCCTTACTCCCTTAAATCACCATGTCATCGGCAGACTTTATCACCTTGCTACTTAGCAACTTTCCTGAGATGCTTATGGAAACACCAGCAGCTCAGGATCCACGGCAGGATCCTGCGGGACTTCTCCAGTAATATTCCTCCAACAAGTAGCCTGAGCAAGTTAAAAGGAAAAAGTCTCCGACCTCCAGGGTCAAAGCAATGAATCCGAGCGCAGGTTTTGGCACTGACAGTCAGAGATGCTGCCTTGGGGCAGCTCATGGGCCTGGCTGTTCTGCAGCCCCTTTCCCTCCGCTCCGCCGCTGCGGGACTCGGTACCTCCCTGCCCAGTTGCCCCTCTTGTGCATGAGTTTGTCTAACCCCCTTCTGGGGCTGCCAACACCGTCTGCCTCCACAGCCGCCCAGGGCACCAGATGCACAAACAACAGCCCTGCCAGCCAGAGAAGCCCTTCGCTAGTGCCACCCGAAACCTGCCTGGCTCCCCAAGTATGCCATAAGACTGGTCCCAAGGCAGACCCTCCAAGAACTCATCCCATAGCCTCCCTTTAGACTGGGATGTGGCGCTTTTATCCCCAGCCTGACTCACCGCGGCTTGTGTCCCGGTACTGCCTGCTCCACTCCGCAATCCTGGTAACGAGCCCTACCTGTTCAGCACGGTAACAATTCCCTTTACTGCATCTGCTTAAAATCGTTACTGCTGTCTACAGAAGAAAAAAATAAAAACACCCTACTTAATTTCCTCTCAAAAGAGTCATTATTTTATCAAAGGTAATCACGAGGTTAGCTAACAGAAATCACTCTCGTTAAAAACACGTTGCCTTCCAGCTTCCTTTATTTTCACATCTCCTTTTAGACATTCACTTTCCTTACCGAACCCGCTGGGAAGGCCGCGCAGGACGGCGCGACACCCTGACAGGGAGGGCAGCTGCGCACCGCCTCCCCTACAGCCCGCGAGCAGCATGGGGACCCCCCTGCCCTCCTCTCTTTAACCAAATACAGCACGTTAAATAAATTAAATAAACAAATAGAATACAGGGCTTATGCAGGCCCCGCGCCGCTCTGCAGCGGGCGGCGGTTTTCACCGTTGGGGCCGCGCTCCCGCCGCCATCCCGGCTGTCTCAAGGGGGTAAATGGCGGGCCCCTCCCGAGCCCCTCCCGGGCGGGCGGACAGCGCCGCCGCCCCGCGGTACCTGCCGCTCCTCTCCGCTCCGCTCCGCGGCGGCTCCGCTCCGGCACGGCGGGGCGCGGGGCGGGCAGCGAGAGGCGGCGGCGGGAGCGGCGCGCGGCGCCCCCTGCCGGGCGGAGGCCGCGGCCTGGGCGCCTCCCTCCGTGCCGCGCGGCACGCCATGGCCGCCGTGTGACGCAGCGGCGGCTGCGCCGCCATCTCCGCCGGGAGGGCGCGCGGAGCGGCCGGGCGCTCCCGGGAGGCGGCCGCGGGCGGCAGCCGGTGCCGCCGCAGAGCGGGGGTGTACAAACCAAGGAGGCACCGGCCCGCCCGTCGGGCCCCCAACCTGGGACATCCCTGCCAAGTAGCTGGGAGCCGTGAAGAACAGCTAGGGGGCAGGGGGGAAAGAGGTGGAGCGGACACATCCATCCTTGGGGCCAGGCCGTCAGAAAAAGATACATATATATATATATGTAAAGTTTTTAACAGCTGTTTTGTTTTCCTTAACCAAAGGAAATGCTACAGGGAGTTATCGAACCTTTCTTTCCAGTGCTACCCCATCAACTTGTATCGCAACAATAAAGCTAAAAGCAGCCAGGCGGGTATGCAATTTTCCTGGCCCTCTTTCTATGAAATGCATTAAAACAGAAAAATGTCAGCAAACAGGGGATGAAGTTAAATGATTCTCTCCCAAAGTTGATTGTGCCTTTCAAGGCAAGAACAGGAAAAATACTGTAGAGCAAATCACAGAGCAACAAAGATGTTTAAGGGACTGGGGCATCTATGTTATGAAGAATGACTGAACAAGCTGGGCCTGTTTAGCCTGGAGAGGACTGAGAGGAGATCTGATCAATATGTATAAGTATCTGAGGTACTTTCATATCTATATCTATCTCCTAGGCAGGATGTGGCCAAACTCTTCTTAGTGGTGTCCAGTGACAGGACAAGGGGTAATGGGTGCAAGTTGAAACCCAGGCAGTTCCATGTCCATGTGAGGAAGAACTTCTTTCCTGTAAGGGTGACAGAGCCCTGGCACAGGCTGCCCAAAGAGGCTGTGGAGTCTCCTGCTCTGGAGATCTTCAAACCCGCCTGGATGCCACCCTGTGCCCCGTGCTCTGGGTGTCCCTGCTGGAGCAGGGGGTTGGACTGGATGATCTCTAGAGGTCCATTCCAACCTCAACCAATCTGTGATTCTGTGGAATATTTCAGAGAATCCAAGTGCACTACAGACCACTGTGGTTTAGCCACTTAGCTCTGCTCGACTAGCAAGCAACTTAGTGATGTGCTTAGTGTGGGTCTAGTGCCACGCACATAAATTCAACTTTTGATGCACTGTAAATATGTTTAACTGGTGGCACCTTCCCACTGCTGTGCTAGGCACCTCCAAGCACAGCGAGAGCACTGCAGTAGTCTGTTCTGCTAACGGAAATAGGGACAGGTCCCAGCAAAAGGTACAATCTAGAAAATATGTGCCTTTTCTGCAGCATTGCAGAGATGGTAATAGCCTACTGAGTTATCACATTGATTGTATGAATACTCATAGAAAGATGTATTAGAGGAGAAAAAAAGGAAAAAGTACTTTGCATTAACTTTTTTCCCTTCTTGTTCCTCTCCTTTCTGCCCCAGCGCTTTCCATCTGGAAAAGCCCATGTGTCTACAAGGTGTCTGTCTCAAGGGTCACAGCACCTAACTCAAAGGATGATTGTTCACCGGAGTCACAAGTTCTATAAATAAGAGACCACTGCCAAGGCAATGAATTGCACTGAAAATACTTTTGTTACAATTCAAGATTTCAAAGGATTTGTGATTTTCAGACAGACAACCTCAAAAGACACTATAGAAAATAAATTGTCACAGGTCCTCGTCTCTTATTTTCTCAAATACATAATCCTCTTCATTTGGCCGACTCCAAAATCTCCTTGGTATAAAACTGGAATGAACTACCTGCAGAGAAACACAAAACAATTAAAAGAGTAGATGCACTGCAATAGTTACATAAGCTATAAGGGCTGACATTACTGTTGAGGTGCAGTGAGTGATCTCCCTATGCTAGTGCTTGGGAAAGGGCAGAATGTGTTGCTGGAGCAAAGGCTTGTTTCTGCTCCTAAGGTGTCCTGCACTAACCCCAGGTGTGGTGCAGATGGAAAGGCGCTTCCAAAGATGCCAGCAGTGTTCAGTGGCAGTACAGTGGTCGCAGGAATTGAAGGTGCAAGCAGGCGAGCTAGCCCTTCACAGGGCGTGTAGCTGCAGCAGTTTACTGTTGTACTGGGAGACTTCTGGGGCACATTTTTTTATTTCTTACAGATATTCTGAGATAGATATGAAATAAATATCCTAAAGTGCTCTGCTTAAAGAGTCTATTGTAAAGCTCTGGCAGTCACATTGCAATAACTTTAGCATAGAGATAGCAGAGGCAAAATTTGGTTTCAGTTTTCTAATGTCTGGTTCCTAATGTTAGCTCATACCTCTTTTTTCAATATTTCTAAAGGCTTTAAGCAGAAAAAATGCCTAGATGTGGGCACATTCCTGAGCATGGCCTCAATGTCTGCACAGACTGCGTGTGCCATACTAGTTAAGTCATTTTTTATCTCAATTCAGCAGTTTCCAGCAGTTCTTGATTTTCCTACTAAATCTTATTGCTGCACTGGATTATCTATTCAAACAAGAATTTACAGGCTATTATGCTGATCTAGTAGTAATACAGGATGCAGCTACAGGATCACAAAACCAAGATTAAATTTTTCTCCTTCTGAGTCAGCAGAAAATGCCTGGTAGAATTTTTCAGACTCTTTGGAGAGCAACCAGATAAACTTGCAGCCAGCTCATGCCAGATGAAAGATCTGTAATGGCCAAATTATAATTACCCAACTGACGATTTTATTTAACTAATATACAGCTTTGTGCAAGAAGATCTAAATCTCTGGTGAACTTGCTGCATAACACATGCATAGTATGCGATACTACCACCACCAGCAGTGTACCTTGCCTCTCTTTAATAATCAGTTACATTCGGCTCTGCATAAGGGGTCTTAACCAGCTGAGGGGCTTTATGTTGCCCTATCCAAAACCTCTCTCCTCACAGAAATCCAGAGGGAGCATTCACGGTACATCTTACTTCTAATAAAGTATTTTAAAGTCTGTTCAAATCAGAAGAATTGCCTCAAACTCAGAATGATGCCATACCACTCAGGCATAACTTTAGCATCTAAAGTTTTTGCCCAGGGGGACCCATGAACCACATCCTTCCTCAGTCCTCAGAGGCACAACAAATACATTCAGAAAATGCCATCGTCTTTATTATCAGTTACAAATTATTTTCAAATACTGAAGAACCTAGAATCTAGTCTCCAAGAGTGGTGAGTACACCGCATGTCAAAGCAGCAAGAAAACCCACTACCCAGTCCAGTCGATCTGCTTGTGAAAGAATAGTGATTGGTTTTGTTCTATGTTCTTTCTCAAGCTGTATCAGTATTTCCACTCCCCACCCTGGATTCAGATTAGATCTTAGCTTTCTCTTTTAGAAATAGTTTCCTTTGGTCAATCATACAGTCTAACAGAATAACATGTTTGAATTTGGTTTGTATTATTCCCCTTTTATTTATTAACTCACATTGAACAAATGACTTAAAAAATGAACTATTCAGGAAGCATTAGCTATGAATGTTAATTACTGCAACTTGAAATTTTATCTGTTCCATAATAGGAATTTACGTGTATCGGTTTGTAACACGACCACCTTCCCAAATACATAACTCCCAAATAAAGGGAAAAATGAACACAAACAATCCCAGTGTTAATCCAAGAACAAGCCTGTAAACTATAGCGACAGCTGCTTGAGGATATGCAGACACATAATCTACATGCACATTTTGGCTTTCTGTGCATTTCATCAAGAATTTAATTCAGGAATTGTTTTAAAACAAAGTAAATCAAATTGTCATTAAGCCCAAAGCAAAATAATACTTTTATCTGATGTATTTCTCACTCTCTTTTTTCTTCCAAAATTCAAGGTTGGCTTGACTTCCTACTCAAGGAAATTCCTACTAAATTTATTAGGATTCTCCTCATTCAAAACAAAACAAAAAAACTAAAATAAACAAACGCTATACATAAACATTTTGGAGAGTTTTTCTCTCTTACTAACCTGTTTCTGTTGAGTACTGGGTTTCTTACTACTTTTTGTGCTTTCAGGCATCTTGACCTCCTAAATAAATCAAAATAATTAACTTGCAGTAAGCTTGACATATCCGCAAGTATTGAAACAAAATATGGCGGAGAAGGAATGGGTGTTCAATGAAACCCCCTAGAAACGTCACAGAGAACTAACTGGCATATTTGCCCTTCTCTTACAATTCTGGTCATAGTCAAAGTTACCCCAGTAGTATTAACAGCTGAATACTTAAATACTGAATATTAATCTTCACAATTAAAGGTTTATTTTTCTTCCATTATAGATAAATTTAGGAGATAAATATTGAAACTTTCCCCAATTCAAATCAGTCTGCTTCCGTGTAACTATTTTTAAGTGCTTATAGTTTAAGGCTATGAAATTAGATGTTCATTGCCTCCCTGCTCACCGTAACGAGCACGGGTCTAGAAGCAAACTCTTCCCTTTCCTCCTGGTTGGGTCTAACACTGCAGCAGATGGGCAAGTGAAGTGGTAAAAAGAGTGAAAGCCAGGTATGGATACAAAAAGGCTAGAGTAAAACATAAGAATTATTCTATAAGTGTCTTTTATCATATGCAGCAAGAATTAAAAGTCCAAGAGGGAGAATGGGAAAAATGACTAAAATATCACCTTTAACATCCAGAGAAATACTACTTCCAATAAAATCAAGCAAAAATAGATTTCCTACTCAACTGATTCTGTATTGAAATGTTGGAACATTCAAGATCTTTTTCATCAGCAGGACTTCTCCAAGCACGTTTTTTAGAAAAATAGTTTTGTTTCATTTAAACTGCCATTCAGGCACCTACATACACACATGCTCACCATTTCTTGGCCTTCTTTGCTTGCCTTCATCATCTGTTCTGATATGATTTTCTTCAAGCAGCTACTCAGCAGAAAGGCCTAAAAAGGATAAATGTTCCAATTCCGGCATTCTGTTTACTTCTATTAAAAGATTTACTGAACTCTTCCATGTCTCCCCCACCAGGAAAACATGCTGCCAAAATACAGAGCTTTTACTTTCCTAATTCATTTAATTTGACTTTTACTCAGCAGCATGTTTACAGCCTTTATCTCCTCCTTGCACATCTGAGGAAGGTGGGACCCTGCTTTTCTAATCACTGGTCTACATCTAGCACAATTCTAATAGATCGCATAGGAGAATTAATACTGAAATATTTTTCTGTAAAGAAACTGGAAAGCTTCCTGCTGTCACTGATGGTGTGAATGCGGATGGCTCATGTTCTCACAGAACTTAAGTGTGGCAGGAAACTAACACTTATAAAGAGTTGTGTTAACTGCATCATCTTCTTGGAATTCAGAAGTCATGTGTGAAAAAATAATCGTTTTCATTTTAGTTAAAAAAAAATTTGCTATTGTGTGGGACAGTGAGGCTGGTGCTGCCTTGGTGCTCTAGATTATCTGCTAGACGCCTAGCCACAGATTTCTGACTTCGGTTCCTAGGTACCTTTATCTTTAAAGAGCTGTTGGTAAAGAGTGGAAGGATGGCACCCTATAAAATACTGTTTAAGCACTATTTTTGTGCAAAGGTAATATTTGATATCAAGGAACATACTTGCATCCATCATTAACTTGTGTTTATACAACATACATTTGAACAACAGGCTTTCCTGGGGAGGGTAAAAGCCTTTGACCTTAGGCAAGTTTGACCAAAGAATGGTTTGGGATATTCACTGAGCCCAGTAAGCGGATGGCAGCCTCATGTTCTGTGCCAAGTTTGCTGCTGAGTACTGAGCATTTCTCCTACTCGGTGTGGATCTCTCCACCTTATAACAGGAACTGAAATGGTTTTCTCCTGCCTCTAGCCTGACAGGCTGTAAACACAGCAAGAACGAATTCCAGTCTCTGTGGTTATAAGATTATATTCCACACTGATCCGTTTCTGACATGATTAAGAACAAACCTGTTTTGTGTAGAAAACTATCCACTGCCATTTATCTGAATCTCTGTACTCAAATCTGAGCTCCAGAGTCTCCTCTTCGCCATCCTTTTCTGCACCCTGAAAAGCAGAAGAACAGAATAATCAGCTAAGAACAGCATTAAGGTGTTCAGCCTTAAACCTGAATTAGTCAGTCAGGTTCATTTTATATAGAATCTAAATAAACCAGCTGAAGATCTGTACCAGAACACTTTTCCTACAGGAGAGGAGGTGGAATGAAGGAAGGGGCAGTCTTTGCAAGCATAAAATGTTTTGTTTGTGGGAGTAAAACAATTCTTTCGCTCCCACACAAAATGCTCTGCCAACTTCACCTTCAACACCAAGCGAAAAGGACAGGTAAAGTGAGAAAAATCATGAGGGAAGGGAGCAAACACAGAAGAGTGTGGCTATGGGAAATTGTTCAAATATAAGACTGGGAGGGAGGGGTTAGGGAGTCACGGATAGGAGAGATTTAAAACAGACACTACGCCCAAGATTTGCCATTGCCTGATAACCTCCATTTTCATGCAGAAAAAACAAAATCAGGTAAAGAGTCAGTGAAGTACTTACAAGAAAAGTGACCTGCCAACATCTCAACCTGTTGATCTTAAAGCTGACCTCTTTGGTTTGGTTAGTAGGCAGTTTTATGTAGCAGTTAATTTCATTACTGCCCACATAGACATCAGCTGAGCAACCTACTTCTGGGTAGTCACAAATACAAGGGTCAAGTCGTATGTATCCATAGAACTGCATTTCTTGAACCAGCTCCAGGAACTGCATCAGAAAGACAGACCTAAAGTGATTTACTGTAAAAACAGGTGAGGGCTAGTGATTTTGAAAATGGGTTAGAAAGCCAATCTTTTGGATTCCTAATCCACTCCTGGGAGAACACAGATCCACCACAACATCTTAATGCTCCATTTAGGGATTAAAACTCCCAGAAACTTGATTTTTTTTTTTCCATTGAATATGGCAAACTGGATCTTCTGACATATGCATGAGAGCCATGAAGAGAGGAAGAGAACACTAGGCAGTACAAAATACTGAGGACAAAAGTTCCTGCACCCTGAAATGCCATCTCACTTAAACTGAATGTGAAGCCTTGATGAGCCAAGCCTGAGCTTGGCAAATAGCAAATACTGGGATTCATATTCCAACTTCTTGTTCTAGCCTGAGGTATCCAAGTTATTCTCTGGGATGTTTTAAAACACTAACTAGCAGAGTCAGGACTTTCCTCTTCTGTCTAGTAACTCACTAGTTATGTTTCGACCAGGAGGTGGGAGACCTGACTTTCTGGCCCACCCCACTCTAAAAAAAGATGCTGTTTTATAGAGTAACAGCCTCAAATGCCACTGCTTCAAAGTTCACTCCTCAGTCTGTTTGTATTCTTTTAAAATATCATTTTACCTTCACTTGGTTTTCAGTCTTTCGCAGAAATTCAAGCTCCTGCATTTCCTCCTTCGTTGGTTTAACCCAGTTCTTCTCTATTTCTTGGATTGCCTTAAATGAAGTTTTAAAAATACAAAGAAGAGTTAGTGTTTCTAGTATGTAAGTTTGCCCCTGCAAGTGTTCAACAGTAACCATACCCACTGCTTAGAAAAGCCACACAAGGCAGTGATCACTTATGAGCATGTTTAATACTAATGCAATCTACACCAAACATTTCAACAACTTGCTTAGAACAAGAAATTAACACGGAAAAGTTAACTTTTAAAATTCTGAAGCTCTTTATAGTTTTACCTGCAAATATAGCAAATTAATTGAAGCTCTACAGCCCATCAACAGTGTATCAAGGGAAGGATCCATATACCTACCAGGGGAAAAAAAAAGTAATAAAATATGAAGATATACTTCTTAACATGGCCCTTTAACATGCAAGCCAAATAGGATGGGAGCACCCGCAGAAATATCCCATTACTTACTACATAAACAGTTTTACCCGTGCAGCACGCACTGCAGTTAAACATTGTCACAGAATGGAAATGAAGTTATATTCATTTCTCCACTTTGGTGGTACCAAGCCCAACAACTACATTTTCAAACTGCAAAATTCCTCCGTGTTTTTTTCTTTCTTTGCCCAAACAATTCAGGTCTTCTCTACACACAAGTGGACATTAGGGCACCTGCTGCCATGGCCGTAGTGCAGAGGGACAAATCCAGCCCGGACCCAGCTCACTGTGCTGCCCACTGCAGTGTTACTGCAGCAAGAGCACGACCAGGGCAGTAGCAGAGAAGGCCAAAAGTTCTGCTACCCAAACGCCATGCGGCAACAGCCATGTCTGACGAGGGGCACTTCGACTTCAGACTCCCAGGGTTTGTCCTCACCCACAGCCAGCACAACTGCTCACGGCACAGCTAACACTGACACGGGCCAAAACAGGTCAGCAAACACACCACAAATAAATAAATAAATAAAGCAGCCAGCAAGTTATTTTTAGCCTGGATGAGCTCCCCAGCCTAGTTCACCATGTCTGCCCACAGAGTTTTATCAGTACAACTGGGGAGGTGCCAGAGATGGGACAATGAAAGGGGAACAAACTTTGCTGCTTAAGCCTGTGCACTTGCCAAAAGAAACTCAAAGTGCTCAAGGTACTGCCTCAAGTATTTTTTTCATTAATACATAGAGATGAGAACTTTAGATTAGAAGGAATTCACCTCTGCCCAAACTAAGCTGGTTCTTGCAGCTCAGAACCTCAAGTTTTTCTTTTATATTGTTTTAACTGTATTTTCAAAAACATATTCCCATTTGTGGTCAGTCCAGTATGCAGATATAAAAGTTAAAGTCAAGCATGTACAAAACCTCTCTCTCTCGAGATTCTCAAAGAGGGAGAGAATAAAGAGCTCACTGCTGTGAAGAACACTTCAGAAATACTGCAGTGCTGAACTTAAATAAAATACAGGGCCACAGAAACCAGACAATTCCAATAGCAAGTCGGCCTCAAAGAACAACAGTCAAGTTGCTGAGGCTGAGGGCTCTATATCTAAGTTATTCAAAGAACTTCTTTAACACCGTTTATAGCAATTGTTGTGCATCTTACTAGTCTCTCTTAAGCTTCTTGCTCACCACTTTCTGATCCCAAGCTTACAGTGCAACTCTTTCATGCTCTGAAGACTCACATAAGGAAGTTCAAATTCTGCCACTTTTTTCACCACTGGGAAAAGAAGAAAAATGAGATATTTGGTGAAATCTAGTGAAGTAGGCCAGCTACTCTCATATTTCAGTTAGGGATGGATTAGAGTGCTTTAGCAGTGTGCTTTTGGAGAGGAAAAAATATTCACAGAAATAAATTATAAGGTAAAATAAGGTGACAGGTTATCTTCTTCACTTCTCTGCAAGTTAAATTTAAGTTGCTCTTGTTTACAGACCATCTTTACTCCCTTTGAATATGCTCTTACAGAACAGCCTTCTCTTAAAACAGAGCTTAGCAGGATGGATGTTTCTGTGTTTAGAAGTGTGGATGCAGACTTCCAAGATCAGAACCTTTCCTCAGCAAAACACTAGATAAGAACACTGTAACTAGCAGGCACTGACTCTAGAGATGATTACTCCTCTGGGTACCTTTAAAAAATGTTTAAAGGCTGAATTCTGTAAATATTTATTTTTGAATCATTGCCCTAATTTAGCAGAACAATAACATGCACTTTATTTTAAGCATGTGAGTACTTCAATATTTCTTGGCAGTGGACTGTGGTTTATGTTTTGACTTGATGTATTTCTATCAAAGATACACAGAATTGCAATAAATTGAAAATTTATGCTCTTCACTTGTGTATTCAATTACATTGTAATACCAGGCAAAGAGAAATTCTATCATAAAACTGCACATAAAATGTTATATGTGGATATGTTTGTGACACAGTAACAGCCAGGGAGCCTGTGCACTCAGCATTACCTTGCATAGCCAGAGAGAGAGAGAGAGAGAGAGAGAGAGAGGGAGAAATTTTAAATAAATTAAACACAAGTAGTAAGGTTTCTACCCCATTGAGAAAGTTAGAGTTTATCACCGAACCTTCATTACTTCTTCATATTGAAAAGGTTCAGAAAATGGCCACTAGCATCTTTGTGAGGAGACTGAAGAGGAGATGGTGAGGAGATTGATTCTCCAGGTCACACGGAGAAGCTGTTGATACCCAGCTTCGCTCCCATCAGTGGCTAAATCCCTTCCCTGTAGGGGAGAGATTTGGCCCCAGACTATCCTAATCCCAAGTGTGGGTCCATCCACACACTCGTCCGTATAAGAAACGGCTCCTCAATAAGCCAGTGAGGGGGAGAAAAAAAGGTGTCTTCACATTTCACGACTCCAAGGAAACTCTGGATTTATGGCTTGCTCAGAGCTATCACCATGGTTAAACTTCTATCAGTTAAGAAAGGAAATATGTCAGGACATAAAGGAAGGCAAGCCACAGACACTGTTTATAAACTTAATAAAAGAGTTTCCTGTCCCACTGTTTAACTCAGTATGAGATTTGAAGAATTAAAAACTTTTTTTAATAGATATAGTCACCTGATTAAATGCCTTAAATTGCTATATGTCTTCTATACAGAAGGACACGACATCCTCAAGCATAAGTCTCACCCCTGCACCACTCCAATCTACTGTCAAGCTTTGCTCCCATCACCACTTCTCC
The DNA here is from genome assembly GCA_003342815.1 of Eudromia elegans. Taxonomy (NCBI): domain Eukaryota; kingdom Metazoa; phylum Chordata; class Aves; order Tinamiformes; family Tinamidae; genus Eudromia; species Eudromia elegans. The sequence continues at coordinate 2,618,870 of PTEX01000003.1, read as the reverse complement.
CAGCAAGACGCAGCTGAGTCCCACAGGGGAATGACTTGAAGGGGGTTATTCAGCCAGAAAGGTCTTTCAGCCTCAGCAGGCTCAGGTTCTGTTTGGAGATCCCAGATTCAATCACTGCAGCCTACAGAAATCCAAGGGAAGGCTAAATTCAGCACTTCGTGCAGCTTACCAGAGAGTGCTCCGTCACTGTGATCTTGAATAAAGAATAGGCTAAAATATCCTATTAATTCTCTTGATAGCCCCATCTTGTATGATGTAACCTTTAAAAATGAAGAAGGTCAGCTATCCGTTAGCATGAATAAGCAGGAGGCATGTTCAATACCTATTTATGCAGGTTAATTGTTTTTAAATCATTCCCTTATGTCCTACTTAACTGCCAACTTAAAAACAAATACAACCATTCCCATATTGCAGCATTTGAGCTCGTGAGGAGCTTCATAAGTTTCAAAGGAACATAAAAAAGTAATAAAAACACAAAATGCTTTCTACTCCACCATGCATTTAAGTATGAGCTACAGTGCAAGGCATCTGACGTGTAGCCCCAAATCCTACTGAATTTTCAAATCCTGTTGCACAGTAAGCACTGGTGTGCTCTGAGTTAGTAATATGCTTACTAGCATAACTCAAATCCTGTCAAAATATAGATTTGTGCACCTTCCAAGCTGGTAGAGTCTTACCATTTCAGGAAAAGGCTTTAACCAACAGCTCCACACTTGCTTGTAGGGTTGTGTTGTTCCATGTGAAGGTTTCTGTCAAGAGCCTACTTGAGCTCTGCTGAGTTCTCATTATTGCCAGTGTGCAAGAAAGCAAATCTTACCCTGCTTGACATTTGGACTTTTTTCAAAAGCTTCCTGTGGCCCATTTATATCTTTATGAAAGAGGGCAGAAATAGCACCAACAGAAAGTGCAGAAGTGATCTGCAGGACCTGCTGCACAAGGGGTTGGTAGGGACAGAAATCAGGCAGAGGTGAGCATGAACCAGCAGCAATGTCCTCCTCTATTTCCACTCCTGAAAATCAAAGCGCAACTTAAAGTAGCCACAGACCAGAAGTGGCATCAGAGCCAGAAAATCTCTGTGGCAATCGTAAGAAAAATTTCAATCCCTGGAAACTTTTAGGAATTTCAGAAAATTTATGATAAATTCCTGAAATCTCATGTCATAATTTATCTGTCAGGCTGCACAACGTCACAGAAGAGTTATGCATTGGTCATGGAGGGTGGATGGCCTTTCCTTTCTCTGAACATGAAACGGAAGAATGGGCTTTCAGTCTCCTTCCATAAAGTGCCAACCCTAAAACATTTCCAGCTCAGTGTCGTAGTGAAAGCACTGCAGATTCACTCATCTCCACAGACCACACAACTAAGTTTACAGAGAGAAAGTTTTTTATATTTTTTCCCATAGACATTGAGCTAAATATTCATTAAGAAGAATTGCTACAAGTTAAGTTTAAGAAACACATCTGAGAGGTTTTCCTCATATTTGTAAATATCAGGACTGTCACCTGAGAGGGCAGCAGAGCATAAAAATCACTTGCCTCACACTCGGTTCAAACACCAGGTATAATGTGAATAAAGTTTTGAAAGTCCAAAGACAAAGAATGGAATTACTAACATCACCATCTCTCTTTCTGTATGCCCCTCTGCTAAGAAATCCCTCCAAATTACTTGCTAATTAGTCACCAAGCTTCAAAATGTTATAGGTACTAAAATGTTAGTAGCATAATACTAAGTGCACCAGATGGCATTTTGCAAGAATGTCAAGCACAGACAGGAGATATAGTCAGCTTTTGACTTATTTTAACTTTTGGATCAAGGCACAGACTGTTATGCGTTGCTCTGAATATTAGGATGCTAGAAAAGGACAGTCTCAGTCTACCTGCACTGCAAAAGAGCAGTGATTAGTGAGGAAAACTAAATTCTTTAGGGCTTAGACTGCACAGGTACAACACAAATACACTACAGAGCCTTCTGTACGATGACGGGGATGTCAGATTTCCAGGCAAATGAGTACCAGTGTGGACCGGTGTGTGTGCGCTTGCTTGTTTCTGCTGGTAATATCAGAAAAGAGAAGCAACCAAGAAAGAAGCTCCAGTCTTGTTCTACACACATACACACAGACGCCAGTGCTGCTCCTCCTTCCCTGGCATGTGGAAAGGATCAGATGAAAGTTTCACACACCATACAACCAGTTGCACAAATAACACTTGGTTGCCTGTGGTTTCAAAATTTAACCACTAATTGTTCACTAGCTGTATATCAGCAGCAGTTACAGGCATCCCAAGCCTCAGTGCTCAAGCTGTGCCACTACTACAGAGGAAGCACCACAGTGTCAGTGCCCATCAGGGCACACAAAGCAGGTAGAGGAGAAGCCTGCAGAAAAACAAGATATATCAGTTGCACAATGAGTTTTAAGAACTGTGCATCAACTCAGGGGCTTTGTTTATTTTGAGAATGGCTCCCCAAAACCAAAAATTAAGTACTTTCTGATGCTATCATAAACAAAGAAAATGTGAACCAAACAGCCAAAAAGACCCTGTGCTTTTGGCTCATTGGTGATATTAGGAAGAGAGAACGTGACAAACAAACATAAAAATCAAAGAAACATATCCGCAAAATTAGCAACCCTCTCAGTGCCTTCTCAAATCTCTCAAGGAACAGAGAAGACATTTTTGTGTTTCCTTCAATAGAAGGTTTTGCCCTCTACTAATACAATCTCAGGTTTTGCCCACTTTTTGCCAATAGAAAATTACAAGCAAATTCCCATGTAGAATCATTACCTCTAATATTCTTTCTGCAGTGTCTGATGTCTGGATATCAAGTCTAATACTGCTACCATCAGCAAGGTGAATGTCTAAAGAAGCTCTCCGGGTTTCGATCTGAAATGTGTCCTGTTAGGCAGAAGAAGAACACTTTTATTGCTTCCCATATTGGTAGAGCTCTTCCAAAAGTGCAGATGCTCCATTTCCCTATTTATCCCACTAAAACAAACAGTTAAAAGCCACACCAATTAAAACTTGCAGAAGACAAAAATGACATACAGGGCGGCAGCTGAAGATGCTGCAAATTTAGAGGAGGATCACTTAGATTTTAAGCTGGGCTGAGCTACCTAATTTAAGTATACGCAGGAATAACACAGTTACTATGCTAGGAAGCAGTGACTCCTAGAAAAGGTGGGTGGATCAACTGCTGAATATGAACATTCAAAACCACAACCTTATCCAAAAAAAGCCTGCCTGTATGTATAAATAGGGACGCCTCATGACAGACAAGGAGGCTGTGTTATCTGAATACTCAGAGCAGAACAACTGTCACGGGAATATGAGCCAGTGCTAACACCCAAGCTCCAAGAAAAAGACTGCAAATGACAGGAGGTTCAGCAAAGAAACCCTCCGCACCAGGACGTACAACTCCAGTTAACTCAGTCCACAGATTCACCACACACTTGGGTCATAAAGTGTATTATCCAGTTCACCTGGCTTAGAAGAATGATTTCAGTGGAAGGACAGATGCAAATAAAATGAATATTCTTCTCTAATATCTAAACATTAAGAGCACACTGACAGAAGCTGGCAAAAATAAGAGTGGAAAAAAGAATTCTTGAGGTTAAAAAAAGAACTGTATATACTGCAGTCTTTCTTATTTAAACAGTCTTTTTAAAGATTTCCATGACACCCAGTATGTTACCTAGCTGTATGCCTACACATCTGGTTGCACGGATTACAGAGAACATCTTTTCAGAGATAACACCAGCAAATGTCCTGTCTGAAGTCCTCCTGAGGATCCACACAGATTTAGTCTTTATTCCAGAATTAATAACCTTCTTATCCAGGATTTAGATCTGGCCATTACTCAATTAAAACAAGCCTTGATTGCTTCTGTGGAGATAGAAACATCTTTTATACTAGGAGTCATCACCTGTTCTTAACTGACTAAGCACCTACACCTTCCCCAAATGGGAAGGAGCAGACACTTCTTCAGATGCCTTTGCTGCACAAGCATCAGGTGGGAAGCATCATTTCACATAAGGCAAAAGTGTGAAACCCTGTGATGTGAGCATCAGAACGACAGACATGCATCACAAGCTCTCAGTTAAGCATGCACAGGTCAATGCACAGCGATGCCAGCATGACAGGGTGACAGTTCTTTCCTTCAGCTCTGTTGCTTGCTGCTTAATATTTCTTAGTGCTGTGTGGGCCAGGGACACATAGTGTGACCTGGCAGCTCTCAATAGCCATCTCTTTCTTCTTACCCCCCAGACAAAGGACATTTTGGGCTTGAAGCATCTCTGAGATCCTCACAGCTGCTCCTGCAGCTCTCCCAGGACTCTGGCACCACAGGGGAGGAAGGGGTCTGCACTGAGCCCACACACACAGAGTGCTAATGTCACTCCGTGTCCCCTTCTCCTTCTGCCCCCTGCAGAGAGTCAGGCACAGCACCCTGCCCCTTTTGCCTCCTCACTGCTCCACAGCCCACAAGGAAAAGCCTTCTTGCTATTTCCAAGCTGGGTTTGGGTTCTGCCAGGACACCACTTGATGCGTTAGTAGGCTGATTATCTTCAGGTTCTACGAGAAAGGACATATCAGAGACAAGAAAACTCAATCCCAGATAGAATGGCTGTATTAAATATCACTCTGAGAGTTTTTTACTTTGCCTAGTGGTTTCCACAGTCTCTATTTAAAAACTGCTTTAATTTCACTTAATTGACTCTACTAAATGACACACAAAGCTTCACTTCATGGTCTTGAGGACAAATTTCCTACTTTCTCATCTCTATCTTCTAACAATAAATATTTTCTTAATAGAGCTATGGCACAGCAAACAAAAAAACCAAATAAACAATCAAACAAAAAACTTATGAACTTATCCTGGTAGGTTTAGTGATCTTTTTCCCTCCCTTTGTCATATAATTTTACCACAAAAGGTTAAAAGAACTCCATACTACGAACATCATTACTCAGTGTTATAAATATTTGTGTTTAGGTCCTTATCAACTAAGTACTGTTGAGACATAAAAAAAAAAAAAAAAACCTTGTATACAAAAGGAGGAAATGGAGCAGTCCATAAGGCAGCAGAAGATGGTGCTCAGTGAAAACAGATTACTAAATACATGTTTTGAGAAGAATATAAGACAATCCAGAGTCAGTTTGCCCCAAATGCGCAAGGGGCAGAGTGTTTAATCAATCCCTTTTGTGGGTTAATGCAGCCATTTCCAAAAAGGACACATAATATTTTTGAAAGAAGTTTACAGCATTGGTTTGGAAAGGATCAGTATCTTTTCCCAAGCTGCTATTTTAGCTTTGAAAGAAGCAGCGCAGTCATTGCCTCATCTCCTCAAAGCCCAGACAGCAATATTTAAAAAACATATATATATATATTGGCAGCTATACATATCCAGTATTGCTCTTTACATCTCCCACATTTTTGATCCTGAAGCCCAGAGAAGATGTCACATAACTAGAATTAGACACTTTCCTGCATTCCTTCAGATTACTTATTTGGATCTTCCCTTAACATTGTCACTACCCCATGGTAAAACCTCTGGAAGCCTCTACAGCTGCTGCCCAGCCTGCTGCTTCCCGGACCCACTAGCTTGAAGTTATTAACTTCAAGCAAGTTCACTTCAAGCACTGAAGCACAGTTATTAACACAGGAATATAGAGTAATAGTTAAGCAGAGCTGGTCAGTACTTTTTCACTCTGTGGTTTTGAAGGCAAGAACACTTTCTGCAAAAAATATGTTTTCTTGAAAGGAAAAAAAAATCCACCACCACCACCTTTTTTTTTTTCTCCTTTCTCTCTGATTTTTCATTAGGAAACTGAAATGATTCTGTTTTAGAAGTCACTAGTAATCCAAACATTCTGCCATATCTCAAGGGACCTGTTTCTTATGTAGGAAGCGTGGTCCATAGAAGGAGAGAGGGCAAGAAGGAAGGTTCCTAGCTACAACTTCTTGGAAATGAGCAGCTGGTCAGGGGGATTGAACTGCATCTTAGCACTGGAAACTCAAAATAGAAAGACATCTTTGAACTAAAATTCCTCAGAACTTCCTATGTCAGAAACCTTCCCCAGCAAAGAACAAAAGCTTGAAAGCTTCCCACATGAAATTCAGATTCCTGCCCAGATGGACTTTTGATACAGAAGCTCACAAAGAAGAACCCCCAGCTGGTTTGCTAGGTAAGAAGTAACATTTTCAGGCACACTGAAACCAGAGCCGCTCAGCCTGAGTACCATCTGGATTCTCATGCACCCAACGTTTGTGAGTGACGGGGTTGGTGGGCGCGGGGGGTTCTCCGCAGGCATGCACATCTCTGCTGCGGCGCATGGGGTCCCGCCGGGCAGCCACCACAGCTTCCCTTCCCAGAAGCAGGTGCAGAGCCTGGGAAGGGCCTCCTCAGCGCTCAGAATCTGCTGCCACAGAGAAAGATGGAGTTTCATCCATGAATGCATCCCGGCTGCCTGCCCTCACAGCTGGATGCCAGATGCACCCAAGTGCAGTACTCTGTGCATGCCCAACGCCCACGCTGGCTGTGAATTTAAATTACATCCCAAGATACTGAGAAGTTGCATCAAAATGATGCTGACAGGGATAATATGAAGCAGCTCCTGCTCCTTATCCTGATGGAGAAGCTCTCTCACCAGGATCTCGATCCCAGGACATCCTTCACAACTCCATCTGGAAGCAAACCACAGAATGACAACCAAGAAGGCCTTAAATTGAGAAGGGTTTGGGATTTTTTTTAACTCTTCTATTTTAGTCAGTGATACGTACACAGGTCTCCATCCAGAAGCAGAAATTCTGCTGTTTTTAGGACAAGCAGAGAAAAAGAAGTATCACAGGCATTATAAGACTATCCAAAAGGATATCTTATGGGAAGGAAAAAAAAAAAAGTGAAGGTGAAAAGTTAGTGGTAAACTATGTTTTTGTTTGAATTCTAAGTCCCATTCACCTATAGATTTCCCATCTTCTTATTCTACCCAAACTGAAGCACTCTGCTAGCAAAGCTGCCTGGGTTTGGCTTGCAGACTGGTCTGTGCTCAGTAAACGGCTGTGGCAGTGGAGGGGTTTGCCCACCACTCACTCATCAGCCCTGGCAAAAGGTGCCGGGGCTCCTCGCGCTCCTCCCACACAGCCTGGCAAGTTGCCTGGTCCTTGGTAGCCAAGGCTGCCTGGCTGAGGCTTGCCCCCTTCACTGGCAGGCAGGGAACACCCTGCTTCCTTGCTTTAGTGATGTTTATTAATCATCCCTTTTGTGCTGTTACATACACAGAGATGCCCGAGTTTAACGCTGTGTAGCAGTAATACCAAAGCCCTAATTACGTTTTGCTCCTGAACACTGCATGAAACGCTTAAGTGATGCCTAATACACCCAACAGTGGGGAAGAAAGGGACTATCCAGGGGTGCTTTAAGCATGAACTTCACATCTTTCCAAACTGTTACAGAAGTTTTGTCACTTTGCCATAAAACATTTCCCAAGTCACTTAGTACGCTATTAAGTACTGGAAGGTGCACAACAAAGCCAGCTTGTTAAGTGAGATTCCTTAATAGCCAAAATGAATATTTATTCAGCTGCCAGTTACACAATTAAAGGCACTTGCACACAGCTAACGACAGTGGATGTAAGCCTGTTTTCCACAAAGTTATTTGATCTCAGGAGTTTGTTCTTTACCATAATGAAAGAACACATAAAGCACTACTGCTATTTGTATTATGAAGCAATAATTTATGTAAGCACAACCTTTATAGAGTTGAAATTATAAACAAGAAAGCTAGAGAAATGCTGTCTCGGCCAAGCAGGAACTTAAATATTGTTTAAGAAAAACTATTTCACTGTGGAACAAAAGTTTGGTTTTACATCTTGATAACAGACTAATCTTGCACTAACATTTAGAGTACAATTCAGTGCCTATCACAAACTCTCCAAAACAACTGACTGCTTTTGGCAGCACAGTCACCACAGGTGTTAATAAGTACACAAATACATGCATAACTATAAAACAAGTCCTATGTATGTACTTATCAAGAGTCACCTTTAGCAAGAATCTCTCCTTCAAAAGTGCCTATAGTGAAGATTGGAACTTGCATATAAAATAGTTTCTGATGGTATGTTGGGAGAAAAAAAAAAACCAACAACCCACCGCTTTCATTACTAAAAGACATTTCTGAACACTGCAAGTGAGCATTGTGAAATGTCACTTCCAGCCAGGACTCTGACAGAAATAAAACAGTTGGCAGCATTTGAGGGAAAGCTGCAGGCATTCCTGATGCCTTTACCTTTCTTTAGAGACCTGTTGCTAGTCTAATCAAGACTAATACTCAGTAATTGCTGGGAGCAATCTTCAGGACCACAAGATGCACTGGATCTGGACTGAAGAGCTTCTCAGTAAAGAAATTCCTAGTCAGGAAGGACTTTCTTTGTTTGCTGATTTGAGTGCCTTCCTAAGGAACAAATTAAAAGAGATTGTGTACAAAGTGTAACTTTTATTTACAACATATATAGGGAAAAGCTTTCTAGAATTTCTTAGGAATGTTTCTTCATGCCATTTTCTACAGCCTTCCAGGATTCTCCTTGCACACCTGATCTGTGCATAGGCAGAAAAGAAGAATCAAGACAAAAAATTTTCCTGTCATTCCCAACCTGCGGCGCACGCAGGTGCCTGCAAGCAACAAGCAAGGACACAGCAGCACCAACACCATGCCAGGTGCTTCCCAGAGCAGGGTGCCCTTCCCCAAAAAGCTGCTGGAGTCGCATGGCACCCACCTGCTCCCGAACAATGGTCCCCCCCTAAGAAGACCCCTCGCAGAGCCGAGGAAGACGAGCACAGCTCAGAGCCGCAGGACACAAAGAGCAGCTCTCTGGGCTGCAGACTTGTAGAAGGTCCAGCAGCTGCATCAGCCAGGGCTACGCACAAGATAAATAACCCGACTGAGGAGCACTCATTACTTTCAGCTCCATGCAGTGCTAACAGACTCAGTAAGTATCTGGTTGAAGCCAGTCTAGAGCCAGCAACAGGGGCAACATCCTTCTGCAAAGCCAGCTCGGCATGCCAGGGAGGCTTTGGGAGCCAGGCCTTGTTTTCTTGGTTTATATTTGCTACATGTTAACATTACAGTAGGTGCAGAGAGTATAAATGCCCCTAAAAATTGGTTATTATTATCTTCCCCTCTACTCCTGATATTCCAGCTCCCCATCCTTGCCAAAGACATTCACACAAGTCACATTTAAAAGGGATTTTTAAAGTCATCCAGGTTGCAGCAACCCAAATCCATGCCCGTTTGTGCCCATTACCACAGTTACAAGATAAGGGAAGCTGACATTTTCACAGCAGTCATCAATATCCTTATCAGCCCAAAGTACTGACACAACCAAAAAGCATTTGCAGTTGCAAAATACAAGAATGTATGTAATCCTCCCATTGAGCTCTCACAAAGACTCTTCTGGGAACTGTTCAGAGGCAAAAGATTCATCAGATAGGCCACAGGATATAAAAACAAAGCAAAAAGTTCTTTCCATGTGAGAAAGAAGTTAGCACACGGACAAAACAATACTATTATTACCACCTAGGCTTCATAGAGAGTCATCAGAATTCACTACTTTACAAGTAGACTACAAGGAAACCGTGAATCCAGGAGGTGAGATAAAAATTCAGCTCTTTATACAAGAAAATTGTTTATCTGAAACATTCAAAACCTACCTGCTGTAGCTTTCGGAAAAAACTTATGAAGACATCACTGTTGGTAATATTTGAATCTAAAGTAACTGAAAAACATGAGGAAAAGGGAGAGGGAGGAAATCAAACTTAGCTAACAGGTAAAAATATGCCTAGTGTCTTTAAAAAAAAAAGTACAGTATGACTCCTAATTAAACAGTCAGTACTACTCTACTCATCCTTTGGTGTCTGTACAGTTATCTCTTCTTGGCACAAAGTATCTAATGCCAGAGACAACAAAGCCCACAGAAGCCCTTGCCTGCCTTCACCCCTTTTTTTGGTAACTGGAAAAAAAAAAAAAAAAAAATCTTGGCTGATACAAATCTTGACACGTGTTCTAGGGACGCTGTAAGCCTGGTTCCTAACACAACACACTGTGCTCCAGAGATTTAATTTTCCCACAGATTCTGACAGTCTCACAAGGCTGCCTGGAAACCCTTGAAGGGGTTTCCACAGAGCCCAGCTCCATATTTTGCTTCTAACAGTCCAAGCAGCACATTCCCCCTCCTCTTGCTCCCCACCTTCCCTCCTGCAGCCATGAGATTTCATGCCTGACAATTGTCAGCAATGATACCAGGAAGCAGCAGGGCCAGCCAGCTCTGGTCACTGATCCAAGAAAGAGCAGAAAGTGACCAGACTGTGGGCTGCCAACAGAAGGACAAGCTGGCTTGAGTATAATATAAAACTGCATCCTCACAGCTTGTGAAAGCTGCAGAAAGGCAGCTGGCTCAGGACTACAAGGAGAAAGAAGAATCACTGCTGCTGAAGAGACAGTTAAATCAATGGACAGGGCTATAACACTTAACCCCAGCCCTGTGGATGCTCCTTGCTCAAATCTAGTGTAAAAAGTAAAGCTCCCTCAAGTCACATCTGTGGACACATTCACAAGGGTTTGGGTGCTGAGGTTGCTGAACACAGAGGCTGCTTATACCATTCTGAAGGTACTGCTCCAGCTGAGCCCGTCTCTCTTCAGCCATCGCCTTGGTCATGGCCAGGTAAAACTTGGGTGGGAAAGGAGGGACCGTGCTCCCGAACAGCCGACGCAGCTGCAAAAGAGCCATGGAAAATCGTGTCAGCCTCTATCTTTAGGTCAGCTCCTTAGTTTTAGTTTTCCCACTGAAATATTTTTTCTGACCTTCTGCATCAAGTCAGGAAAGTAGCATTGTATTAACCTTACCAGCTAGGTCTAAGACACATCATAGACAAGGACCATGTGGTTAGAGATGCCTTCTCAAACAATCTGTCCAGGAGTTTCCTTAATCTATACCCACAGAATTACAGATAAAATCTCCTCTGTGAGAGCCAGCAACTTCTGCCCTTGACTTGTGCTACCTCAGAGGCTTTATTATTTTGTTAGCAAGAGGTAATATCATTTAATAACATTAGGTAATCTGATAAAAAAAAATAACCAGAGAGTCTTTCAGGCACATGAAGTATTTGAAAGCTTGACTTTTTTTTCCCCCTGCTGGCTGCATCAGCTGGGTAGGAAGAGCATAGTCTCCCTATACAAAGAAACCTGGAAGGATGACAAAACCACAGTTACATTAATTTACTGTAACACAAGACAGCTCTAAAAGCGTTTTTTCCTTATTACTGCTGCTTACTCTGTTACTGTGTTTTCCAACTTGTGGTTTAGTGGGGCTGACATGTTTGGCACGAAACGTGCTGCCATTTAGCTATTGTACTTTGAAGATCAACCATGCAAAACTCTGCTGGACTTTATTTTGACACAGACTATTTCAGATTTTTATTAATTTGTTTAGGAAAATCACCTCAAGACAATAATGAGTTATGTTTACCTTCCCAATAAGTGAATTATATATTGAATACAAACATAACAAAATGCAGTAAGTGTAGCTAGAAACCTCTCTGCACCTAAATTTAAACATTCTGGCATATGAGCACCAAAATGAGATTCCAACTACGTGCTGAGACATTGCTACTAGTTAAATTTGCCGCATCAGTACTCAACACAGTAATTAGTGTCACTAAATCATGTAAAAAAAAAAAAACAAAACAACACCTTTTTTTTCCTTTGGCCCCCAGCTGCTTAAGTCTTGAAGCTGCTTCAAATAGCTGAAGTTTTAACAAAAAAAGTTTACAATCACAGAATTAGCAATAGCTTTTACTGCCTGTCAGAAAGAAACGGGAGCGAGGCAGGCTCTTCCAGCTCCACCTTTTCCACATGGGCAGCATACTGTGATTTCCAAGTTGTTGATCACTACACATGCACAAACTGCCCTGGTGCCTTGCAGCAATTCATGTGCTGCACAAAAGAGCTAGATAGCAGTACATGTTTTGGTTTTATGTCAAGCTAACAGCAACAGCTAATACAGAGTGCTTTTCATCCTCAAAAGCCTTCACATATGTGATCTTCCCCCAGGGACTGAGGAACATTATCTCCGCTCTACAGGCAGGCAAACTGAGGAGAGAAAGCAAAAAATCTGCCCCAAGTTGGAAAGCCAGAACCACAGTGCCAACAAGGAGGTTATCCTCCTCCGGCCCTTGGGCTGCACCTCACCTAGACACGGCAGCACCAGCTGCTACCACTGCCTGCACAAGCTGAGAATCTGGCCTACTTAAAAATAATAACTAACTAATCCCAGTGCTGGCTGCTTGGAAAGTTTGTTCTTGAAATGCAGCTGTTTCTTCTCAGGATTCAGGGTACAGAGAAAAGGAATTTCTCCCAACCTGTCAGCAATTTTCACATGTGAGCAAATTCCAGACAAAATGACCATAAAGTTAGGGTTTTTTTGTTTTTTTTGTTTTTTTTTAAAGTATCATAGAATCATATAATGGTTGAGGCTGAAAGGGACCTCTAAAGATCATCCAGTCCAACCCCCTGCTCCAGCAGGGACACCCAGAGCACGGGGCACAGGGTGGCATCCAGGCGGGTTTGAAGATCTCCACAGCAGGAGACTCCACAGCCTCTCTGGGCAGCCTGTGCCAGGGCTCTGTCACCCTCACAGGAAAGTTCTTCCTCACACGGACATGGAACTTCCTGGGTTTCAACTTGTACCCATTACCCCTTGTCCTGTCACTGGTAACCACTGAGAAGAGTTTGGCCCCCTCCTCCCTATATTCACCTCTCAGGTACTTAGGCATGTTGATCAGATGTCCTCTCAGTCTTCTCTTCTCGAGGCACAGGCCCAGCCCGTTTAGTCTTTTTTGCACATGGTAGGTGCTCCAGTCCCTTAACCATCTTTGTGGCTCAAAGTAGGTATCTGCATAGAGCACTGCAAGTCCAGCAGACTAGCAGCCACTGAAACGTTGGACTGGCTGAATGGTAACAGTCAAGATCTGTCTCACTCCAGCATTTCCTCCTAATTCCTAGAGGCCCAGAGGAAGCAGCTATCCTAAACATGACAACTTAATCTCTCAACTTTGACTCTTTTGAACTCCAGCAATCCCTCCAAATAGGGGAGTGAAGACACATGCTGCAGTTGGTATTTTTTTGCATCCTTCAGCAACAGATGTTCTCCTACTTAGCTGGTGACTTCCTCAGTTTCAACGTGTAGCCTAGCAGAACTAGTCATCTCCTACCTGGGCTAATATCACAGCTCTGTTTTCTGGTGTCAGGTCCTGCCTGTGCCATCTAGACAAGGTTTTTCACACAAGGCTGTGCTCCATCATCAGTGTCGATACCATGGATGTACAGATTATATACAGGACAGGCAGTGCTCTGGGCATTGCCCTTTCAGTTAACTGAGTAAGTATTAAAGGGAAGAAGGGAGGGGGAAAAAAAAATAGAAAAAAGTTGGAAGTCTGACCAAGAAATGGTAAGCCTTAAGGAAAAAGCAAGCAAATACGGACTGGCTTCTCAGTGTAGATACTCTATCCAAAAGGCCACATTAACCAAAGCAAAGCACTAGCATCAGAGCTCCCACGGGGCCGAGGATTGCAGAGCTGGGGCTCACGAGCCCTCAGTGAGCATCACTCCAGCTGCAGCCCTGTTGCTGGTGACTCTCCTTCCCCACTGTTTTTGTGCTGGGCCACTAAAGCAGCAGAAGTGGGTGCAGGGGATGGATCCTCATGCAGACCTACCTGGCTGGAAAACAGGTCTTGAATGATCCCAGCACTGCATCTGGGAGCACAGCACGGAGGCAGCCACACAAAAAACGCTGCAACAAGCCCTAGGTTAGCAGTGGAAAGGCAGGAATAATGGCTTGGAGCCAGACTGACGGGAGAACTGGGAGAGGTTTCACTGGAGGCAAGGGCTGGCAAAGGCCAGAGAGGTGGTGCAGGTCAGGAGATGGACAGCCAGTAAGCTCCTTTCTACAGAGGCGCTTGGTGTCACTTGCTCGTTTACCTTCCTAGTAAAACTGGAGGAGAAATCGAGGGCAGAAGGACAGAGTGAGCTCTGTAAAGAAACGAGGAGGAGATGCAACGAGACGGACTCGGCCAGCTGGGACCACGTCCCGGCCCCAGTGCCCACTGCTCGCGGGATCACTCCCAGCCTGCGCTCCTGCTGCCTTTAGACACACAGGACATGCCTGCACGGAAAGGGTCGCTCCAGAGCTATGTGATTGTGCACTTCAGCTCCACAAGGAGCACAAGGAATTCAACACTGGACTAACCCTTTTTTTTTCCAAAACCGAGTCCACAAAGCTCTGCAAGAGTTGTGCAATTCACCTGCACAGACCTGCCACAAGCGCAGGGGCTCGAGGACCCAGGGGAGCAGCCCCGGGACCCCGGGAGAGCGGGTCCCGGGTGCTCGCGGCTCCGGCTGTGCCCCGCAGCTCCGCGCTCGGCCTGCCCGCCGCGCCCTCCACGACGCCCCGCGGCTCGCCGGCACCTCGCAGCGCCGGCCGGGCCGGGCCGGGCGGTGCGC